>JAFBJR010000046.1:1725838-2181144 GCA_016785285.1 Brachirus orientalis
TAACTCAAATACCCAATCACAAAATGACAGTATCCAAAATCTAAGACCATGTTGTAGATATACAGTATATATATTGCCCAGCTCTACTATTGATCATGCGATAGAGTAAAAGTGATTTGGAGATGATTATAGTGCTTACCGGTGGCAGTCTCTGGTTGCTGTGAAAGACCTTGGAGCACAGTGTCATCTCACAGTGCAGGAAAAGCAGTGACATGTTTAACTTTGCGTTGAAGGTGAAGCTGAAGCTTTTCTTTTGTGTCTGAGTGTGAGGGACAGGGTAAGCCATCTGAGGGTAGATGGTGACGGAGTCATCTGTGGGGCACACGGTCTCGATCAGAGTGTAATCTGAGGCTGCACTGGGCTTGGAGTCAGGAGAAATGAAGCATGATATGATGGTGAACCCCAGATCTGGATCCGAAGTGGCTGATGTGACCTGAGGAGAGAGGAGAAAAACATGTTTTACTCCATAAATAATTTAATAAGTGAAACCAAGTTTATGATCATCGATTATTTTGGTGCCTTCAAATATGGTTGTGTTTAGCATGTTCATGAAGGACAGAAGTCCATTAATGTCATGTTTGAGACTTTGTAAGTAAAACGTTTAAAAAAGTTGTTTTATTTATTTATTTATTTTGAATGGAACAGCTCGTATTAAGGTATGTAAAGTTCAGAAGTCAAATTTAAAGTGTTACCTCATGACGAGCCGCTGAAGATGTACACCGAGTTTATAATCAGCTATTTAATGGTGCCTTTGATTTGGGTAGTTTTTACTGTGTTTATTTAATGAGTCCATCTGAACCCCAAATTGTGATATTTAAGATGACATTTTCCGAAACGGCAGCGCCCATTGAAGTTTATTTTTCAGTGGATAATAATATGATAACATGTTGATTTAGTTTCTAAATTCTAAATCTTCTCTGCCTATATTCCTTGTTCCCCGCATGCTAGCTGCCACTGCTGTTGTCAATAGCAACAGGGTTGTCATGACTTTAACATCTGCATGCCAACCACACCCTGTTCAAAACTTTCCACATAAGAACATGTTTACAAACTCCAGTATACTCATTATCTTGTTTTGTCCAAACCAAAGATATTTAGTGTTTGGTTTCTTTGTTTTGGCAAATTAGGAGAAAATTATTTTTAATAAATCAAACACTCAAAATGATCAACCACTTAACCAAATAGTTGGGGATTAATTTAGTAACTGCTTAAACAATTAATTGCTGCAGGTCTTGTGAGCTTAAAGGTCACATAGAATGGTCTTTTTGAACCAAAAATTGAGATTACTGATGTCTACTTAGATAAGTTAAATAATATTTCAAAACCTCACAAACCTCATAGTCTCTCCAGACTAGAGGTCTGCGCGGCACCGCCCACACCCGCATTGTTCAGTCCAAGTTAAATTTAGTCATCCCTTTAACATAACATAAAAAGCATTTAAATGTATTATTAGTTTTATATTGGTATTAATAAAAGCCTTTGCGTTCATAGACTGTCAGTAGCTGGCCAGAGTATCAGTGTAAAGTCAGTATGAGCGTGAGGTTTGTCGTGTCCTGACAGTGTTTGTTGTACACTGTCATATTAATCTAAATGTATGAGGCACCATGATGGGGAAAAAACTGAGAATACAGTATTTCATTTTTTAACACTTAATACTAGGGATGAAAGATTTGGATAAAATATGTTCTATGCATTTTTTTCCCTGACACATACATCAAAATATTAACTGCTATCTTTTAATGAAAGGATAAGACCTTAAAGATGACATGTATGTACTGCAATGTTTTTACACTAACATAGAACATAGAATAATCAAAAACAATTAAATTGCAGTCTTTGTAATTTGCTAAATGCACTGCTTCAAACTGTGATTTGAAAATGATTTGTTGTTCACCCTACAATATCCTCTTTGAAATGTCTATGTATACTTGTAAAACAATTACAAAAATCTATGTCAAAATTTAGCACACTCTATTATGACTAAAATGAGTATTAAAATATGACCAATTATGCAAATCAAATACAAGGAATCAGAAGTAAAAAGCACAATGACTCACCTTGTTGAAATAGTTTTCAACAAGGTGAAAATTAGATAATACACTGTAAAGCCATTATCCCTGTTAATTTTGAGTCAGATTTCCATTACTTTTCCAAAACAACACTCGTTCTTTTCCTGGCCTAAGATTGCAATTTTCCAATTTACAATTAAAGGAAGCCTTAGGATCTGATACAATAAGTAACGTAAACAAAGTAACACTAAAAAACAAAGCACACACAAAAAAATCAGAATTTGATGATATGAGAAGAATTAGCAAATTTCACATGTTCATAGGCACACTGTGAATATTACTATTACAAAATATATACCAGATGACAAATGTAAAAGATGTAGTGACAGTTTCTTTAGCACTACAAAGCATTAAAGAAGATTTGTCAATCTTTTTTTTTATTATTATTTTACTGTCAGAAATCAAATTTCTATGTCCACCTACAAAAACAGGTGTCATTCATTAATATCAAATCATTTTTGATGAGGCATTTGTTAATTGTCCATTTTAGAACATTTTGGTGAAATATGTTAGATTTGTTGGAATTTTCAATTTTGGTAGAAATTAAGATGAAATAATTACACTAAATTAAGTCATTAATTAATTATTTGTAAAAATAAAGTCAGGAATAAATCCAAAGTAATGGCTTTAATTCAGTCATCCACAAAAGAGAAAGATGAGCTTTGTATTCCTCCCTGCTCTCACAGTGAGACACAGTAAGTGTCTGTAAACCGCATTAGTGACTACTGCCTTGACACAACGCAGGAAATCAAACAAATTTTTCAAGTAGTATTTCAGTTCCAGTTAGGCTGGTAGTATTATTTTTCCAAGCTTAACCACAAGACAGCGTCTCGAGTTATTGCCCCTCTTTCCTGCATTTGGATGTATCTCGTCAGTGATGGAATCCTCATTAAAATGTTTAGAATTTTTAACCAGAGTGAAAAACAGGCACATTATAATAATGTTTTATTAAAGCAGATTGACATATTATGTGTAGTAAGACTTAGGTTTAATTGTTGACAACATGTGTCAAGAGGGAACAAAAAGCCACTCAGTAAGCATTAAAGTGCACTTGTGCCTCTTTTGGCCATCGCCTCAGGTCAGGTCTCAGCACAGTGTGAGTTCTGAAGGGAGGCTTACGCCAGAGCTTCTCACACAAACAATGTCCTTGTAATCTGCTGGCTCTGTGTCCACACTGTCACTGTCAGCATCTCCTGCTGATACCCTCATAAATCATCTCTTCAAAGGGCCTCAGAGCACAAGTCTTTGCTGTCTCTTACATGACCCAAGGGTTTGCAGCCATACACATAACAGGGAAACACAATGAATGCCAAGGCATTGAAAGTGAGTGTTAATTTTTTAGCCCCAACAAGACTAAATACAAATTAGCCTTTGCATGCCGCACTAGGAGATCAAAGCAGGAAGAGCTGAGGCTTCAGATAAAGCAGAAACAGGGTGGTTTTCACTGATCAAGTCGAAAAAAAAAAAAAATTAATAGAAACACACTGCATTAAAGTGATACTGTAGTTTAAGTGTTTTCAAGAGTGGTTGTGTAAGGTAAGATATTGTAAGACAGAACTATAACTTCTACCTCTGGTTTGAATATCATGATCTGTAACTAGTGAGTTATGTTCTAAAACCTCTGAATATCTCAACCAGCGCTGTTCTTCCATGTTAAGAAAGTCACTAAATAGTTTAAGCCTATAGCTGCCATCCCTGAACTAAGATAAGAACTAGTTAAATAGTGCGTCCTGAGGACTTTAGTTATATGGTAAGTTTCACTGGGTGCTATTCATACCTTAACCTTAACTGAGTTGGGCTGAAAAGATTGAGTAGCTGTATCAATATTTAATCATAAAATTATTATCAATTAGAGTCAGATTTAATAAATAATTACTTTACCTCATCTTGGTTCTAGAAAGACAGAATACACATTGAGGAAATATTGACAAGTGTCTCTAATTATTTCCTCCCCCACAATATTATAGCCTTAAGTGACAGATTTTATTAAGACTGTAAAGTGAATAAAAAACACACAACCACGCTTCAAAACCTTGAATGATCAACAAACAAAACACAGAAACAAGAATGAATGCATAATAAATAAAAGGCTTACCTCCACAAAGACTCGTTGATTGTGTGAGACGGTGTAGAAGGTCTGACGTGAGGGGTTGTTGGGCAAGAGTGTGTTGTACAACTCCATACTAAACATCATGTTGTTGACTGGCTGCCTGGATGGTCCCGGTACAACCTTGGGAAGGGTTTCTGTCGTTTCCTGGTTCTTTTTGTATGTGCAATTGAACTAGGAGGGGAGGAAAACAAAGCCAACACGAATATCAGCAGGGTCCTGACGTTAAATTCCACCACTGAACACCCTCACCCTACATGACTGAGTCTTGATGATTCGCCGCGTCAAACAGACAACAGGAAAGAAAACCCAAGAGATACTGAATAAACAAGATCAGTAAGTGGGAGACTAGTAATGGATGAGACAAAGGAAAATAAGTCAGGAGAAAGAAGACTATGGAGAAATTTCAAATTGGAAAATGTCAGATCAAGTTCATAAAATAGACATCATGGAAACAAGGGGAGATTTCATCAGCCAGATTTGTTTTTTATAAGCACCAAGGGACTCTGGGAAACAGTGTTGTTTCCAACTGTGCATGATTTAAAAAAAGATTGGTCAACTTTCACTCATAGAGAGAGAGAGAGCGATGGAGAGAGGGAGAAAGAGAGAGACAAAAAGAGAACAAGAGAAGCCCAGTAAGAAGTCCACTGTCTTACCATGATGACAGACTGGTGCTCTGTGGGCTCAGTAAATGTCCTCTCCGCTGGATCCCTGGGGAACAGAATATCTCCAGATTCTGGATCCAAATAATCCACAGGGCCACCGCTCCCATCCTTTGTCTCAGCATGACTTATCAGGACCTACGATTTACACAGTCTGTTACTCACAAAACATAAGCTGCCACTGCTGCAGAAAACCTTCGGAAATAATAATCATACCAGGACTTTTTTTCTTGTAACAGATCAAGCTTCAAGCTGTGTTGCTTAATCCAGTCAGAGTTGTATAAGAGGGTATGAGAGTGGTCACCAAAACATTGATAATTAAATTTTTGATGAGTACATTTTGAGTGACACTCAGTCTGAGCCAAGATTGTTTTTGGTGCCACTACCAGAACACATTATCTTTGATGTGTAAGGGAAATAGACAATGGAAATGCATCTATTCGAACCAGAGATCAGAGGTTATCCTTTCGCCTGAGTGGTAACACAAAAGCTGGCCTTGGACATGTTCTGTACTTTTCAATCTGAATTGGACTGAATATGTGTTGCTCCAAATTTCTCCCTACAAAAGATTTTACAAGGTAGGGTTGGAAGTGATTCATCTCTGCTTGTTAGAACAAACATGTTGAATGAATGCATTTCATGTAAGATGTGAATATTGAATCCCAGAAAAAAACACCAGTCTAAACAACAACTTGGAACAGAAATATAGTTCATCTCTTTCCCCCTTTTCCATTCACTTTTCATGTAACTACATATTAAACTGGAGCAACAGTGCATTATGTATCATTCTGTTTTCCATTCATTCTCATAGGAGGATAAAACTGCTTTTGGACAAAATTGTGGAAACAGAGTAAATATTCCCTCTTTGCATCTCCTCATGGATATTTAGGGAATTTGAGGACACACTGTCAACTTCTGTAGTAAGATACTGACTGAAGATAATAAATGTGTATACTCTTGATACAGGATGTTTCTCTCCACACTGTTCACACAAGCTCATGTAACTATGGTTGTGCGCTGTTCTACTCAGGAATTGGAAGCAAAGAATCAAAGATAAAGTAGCTGTCATTTTGCAAATGGAAAGTTAGCCCAGCTTCCTGACATGTGAAAAAACTGTGCTCATCTCCTGCAAACTATAGTCTCCACCTACCAACAAACAATTGTAGGCAGTTAGCCTACTTTGTGTAACTTGAACATTTAATTTTTCACAGAAAAATGAATTATTCACAGATGGATTAATTAGCCTCCATTTATTGGGTGTACATATTTTCAAATGGAAGGTGAAGGTTGGGTTAAGATGTTTCTACAAAGTGGAAGGTAGTTAACCTGGCTTTTTAGCACAAATACTGTTTTCCAATAGGTTTAAGGAAGGCTAAGGAAGGCTAATTAAGCTTCCATTTTCTGGCTGAAATTGCTTCCACCTGGAGACTAGACGCCATTTAGCTTGGTTACTGTAGCTTGTTCATATACTGTCCGCTCATACACTGTTCCCTTGAGATATTATTAAGCAAAGCTAACTAGCATCCATTTTCTGAATGAAGGCATTTCTAGTTGGAAAACAGAAGGTAGTTAGGCTAACTTTCTAACACAAAAGCAGTTTTCCACCAGGTATCATGAAGCCAGGCTAGTTAGTATCCATTTTCTGGGTAAATGTGTTTCCAGTTGAATTGTGAAAGCTAGGGTCAAGGGCTAGGGTTAGCCTAGTTAGCCTAGCTTGCTTACATTTTGGTCAAGGTGCTAGAATGTTAAACTACTGTCTATTTCCTGAGAACAGGTGTTTCCAAAATGTGATCTGTGATCATGTTTACAGTGTTTACCGACTATTTCCACATATTGTAAATTAGCACTAAAATAAATAAAACCTTACATTTTTTTTGCTGTTACAAAAAATTGATGACTTGTTTTAAACCACAATCTAATGAAAGATATTATACTCACAGAGTTGATGTAAAGGGCCATTGGGCCTCCCGGCATGGGATATACTGTGGTCTGACAGCCAGTCAGAGGACTTTCCAGTGTGTAGTGGGTGGCATTGACTGTTGCTTTGCATTCTGGGTCTTGGAGCGTGAGGTTGGCATGAATAAATCCCTTCGCCTGAGGAAACATCAAAAAATGCCAACACTGGATGAAGATCAAAAACAAATTCCTATATTAAATCTTTTCAAAAATAGTTAAAAAAAAAAAAAAAAAACTTGGTTGTGTGAGACTTGAAGTTCCCAGGAATAAACAAATCCCACAAGGTGGTCTAGCTCCAGCCCTAGTCTCCATAATTACAGTCTATGCCAGTTTCCATTCTGTGAAGTGGGTTGACTGAGCTGTCCCAGAATACAGATGCCAAATGTTAGGAACAGGCCTATTTGCTTCAGTGTCAGCCTTTGTATACCACTAACACAGCATTTCTTTTTTCAACAACCTCACAGCATAGGTGTTTACAGTGTACTGTCCTTTTCTAATCACCACGCGAATTACTGATTTATTCAGCTATATTAGTTAACTTATTGACAGAATGCTTTAAAGGAGCTGTATGTAGTATTTCTGGGGCTTTAATTATCAAAAATCACATTTATTCTCCATAATCGAGGGGCTAATATTGTATAATCGCCGTAACATAATCGCTGCATAATTTCTGTAGCCTTAGAATTAGCCCCATAATCGCGGACCGCCGCTCCATAGTTCTCCAGAATCGCAACACGCCATGTTTCTACAGGAGCTCGATGTGGACAAACATACGGCGAAGTTTCGAGCTCCAGCGACGAAGAAGAAAGTAAGTCACGTGACAGAGGCGCAGTGCCGGAAAAAGATAAATGTGAGACATTTTTAGCATTCTTGAGGATAGAGGATCATATTTATTGTGTTGCTGGATAAACAGCACCGGTACCTGAATCTAAATCCTCAAAGAAAAGAAAACGTGACACTGGAAATCTCGAGTTTATCCTCTAGATGTCACTAGAAAATACTTCGCATTTAATTATTAATTCTCATGGAATTAATTGGTTTTCTTGGCTTTTGGCAGCCCATTGACAATTGGAAGGGGCTTATTTTCAGAGGGTCGCCGGTTCAAAAATGATTGGATGCAGCAGATAATTGTGTCTTTTTTGTGAATGTTTCTGGTTTTGTATATACTTGTTAGAATAAAACTGCATTGCTGCAGGGCCTGTGATTGAAATAATCATGCTGTCCACTCACGAGCAGGCTCCCTCTGTCCACGCTGACCACCATCCTCGTGTCCTCACACTGCACATTGAGACCAACGTTCAGTACTCTGTGATGCTCACTGAGCTCCCCATTCTCCCAGGGCCTCTCATCGGGGGAGGACGGTGGCAGCTGCAGGAAGGGCAGGCCTTCAGAAGCAGGTGGCGGGAAGAGAAAGGGGAGGCCTGTGCGTCGCAAAGCAGTGCCTGCTCCTGGATGAGGACTGGAGTCACGCAGAATGGAGAGTTCTGGGGGCAACATACTCTCCAGAGGATCCACCACATCTGGAAGTCACACATGGTGATTTTACAGGCAGGAAAATTACACTGGACTACAACTATAAAATCATCAATTTCATGCTAGTTTCTTTAGACAGACAGTTAAATGTGCAGGTTTTGTAACTAACAAATAGTAAAATATTAACTTAAATTCTAAAGGCCTAATATGCAACATTCAGTGTCAAAAGATATCTTTATCTGTCTATCTTTATTGTGTAAATATACTGTATAGTCATGTGATGATGTCTTGAGCAGAGATTTAAATTCCTTAAATGTTTGTTGTTATTAGGACCTGTTTTGGTGGCTGGTCCAGCTGATGAGGACCCGTTGGAAATGCTAGACCCTGTATATAAATGTTCTGTGTTCAAACTGAGTTGTTAGCCATTTTCAGATGATTAGTAGCCTGGGTGCCAGCTATTTGCTTTTGCTCTGCAGACATATCTGGCGAGAATGCTGTTTTGGTCAATAACAGAATCTGACAAATGTTTCTTAGTTTATTTTTTCCCTGGTGTGCTAGTGGTGGGCTTAACTCCATGACGAAAGAGAAGCGATGTGTAGCGCGTAATTGTTGTTTGACCAGATTACTAGACAGCCATCTCTTCGGGAAAACTAGAACAAGCACATTTGTTGACATGTTTTCGAATTGTGTACAGATTTTGATCTACATCTGTTGGTCATACCTCTTGGAGATGGGAGGTGTCTACACCTTGTCCAGACTCATACTCATACTCTATTTGAGACTGAAATGCACTCTAGTGGCCAAGCTACGAGATGAGCCCTTTCTTATACTCTCACTGCATAATCATGACCTGCTAACTCCAAGTTCTGGAAGTGTTGTATACAATGTGTAGTTTGCAATGATGAATTAATGAATTCCATTGGACTGCTACAGTAAGTAACAAGCAGTGCACAGCATTCAGCTGAGGAGGCATCTCTTCAGACGTCCAAAGAAACCTTTTTGGCTGAAGGGGCTTTCGGAAAAGGGGAAAAAAAAATAAAATCCCATACTATTTGTAAATTATAACTATGATGTAAATACCTTACTTGGCAAAATGCTCTAAAGAGAGATGGCAGTCACCACTGGAGCATTATGTCTCTGAAATGGCTGGCTAAAGCAAGGGGTACATGTATTTTAAGTTATTTAAAATAGGTTCTGTTTTTGATATCGTTATTGATCATCTTATTTAACCCGAAAGAGAAAGAAGACAAAGATCGATATCAGTATCGAACCATTCAAAAAAATAAGCATGATAGCTTACTGGCAATTGGGTAAAAATAGCAAATCAATGGTTTTGGTCTGACCAGCATACCACTGAATGATGGACCTTTAAATCAAATAATTTAGCTTCATATTTGTCCTCATTTACAACTCACACAGATAATTCAGAGGATATTATTTCCATTTACCTGGCTCTCTGAGCCGGATGTTGAAGTTGTTAGCTACAGCAGTGCTGGTGTAAGATGTGACTGGACTGTAACCGTGCTCCTCTGCCCACTTGATCAAAGCTTGTGGCCCTGAGGGTAGGTGCTGCTTTGGGGATTTTGACACCTGCATCAGTCTCTCTGTATTGGAGTTCACACTCACTGTGTCAGACGCCTTTGGACAAGAGAGAGAGAGAGAAGACAAAAATTAAGTGCATTTATAGAAGACATCTCAGAAGACAACTCAAATGTGTCTTTATGGAAGAGACATTTGAGTTCACTCTTTAAGAAGCTCAGACACAAAAGACATGAGCTACAGTTCAGGACGTGTCATAGATATTCAGCTTCAAGTCCAGCCCTGCATGTATTCCTGACTCATGTGGAGTGTGAGGTAATGGGCGTGTCACAGCTCAATCAGTGCTGAGAAAGAACATGTGGCTTTTGCTGTTTAATCCAGTATCTTTCCATGTTTCCTAATCCTCCTCTGGAGAGGGAGTACTGATCCTTTCACACAGAACTTGCTCTCGTGCAAAAGCTGAGGAGAAAAAAAAAACTGTTTCTGACAGGAGCAAGGCCTCACAAACATAGCTGACATTCTCCCTGCAAAGTACAGCATCCTGTTGTCAAGTAGAAGTCATCATGTCAACTATTTTTTGCAACAAATCAAGGGCCTTGTGTTTAGACTGGCCATCAGTTCTTTAACATTTAACATAACACGATAAGGCAGAGCAGCACTTGGCAGTCGTCGGCTCTGGCTTTAATTGGGTAGGTAAATTTGTACTTGCTGCTTCACTAAAGCTCTAGTGCTCCAAAACCTCGAATTAAAACTTCTCAGTTTGTTTGTAAGCAATTGGTGTATAAATGTATATACAGTATCTGTGCCAATTTGTTGGGGTCCTAACCTACTGTAAATAACGAGGAAGGTGTGGATTTTAAGTCCGCTACATCTGTATTAAAGCCGCAGCTGGCAGGATTAAAAGAAAAATAGTTGATTGTTGACTCTCATCTTCAGGATGGAAATAATTACATTTTTTGGATGGAGGATCATTATCCTGAGCTCCTCCCACCAAATGAGCACAGTTATCAAATGATCCAAGGCAATTTCTCCATCTCTGTAAAACTCTGCCCAAATTGACTTCTTTTATTGCCTTTATTGTTTAACTTTTAGACTTCTGTTTTCCGTTTTTAGGTTTCTTAGTGACCTAGCTATTTGTTTCTTATGCCGAATCAGTGACCTTTCCACTGAAGGGATGTGTGCATGCAGGTGCTTAAAAAACAGCCTGACTAGTTTGAATTTCAATTAAATTTTTTTTTTTTTTACTTATTACTTATTATTAATTTTAGGATTCATTTTTTAGTAAGTGTTTTAATTCAATCAATTTATAGTTAGAATTTATAAATCTGCTACTGTTGTTTTTTACAATCTGGTAGATAGCATGATCATCCATGGAGCTGTGCCAAAGGACAATGCTAAAAAATTATTAATTAAAAAGAATGATAATCAATAGATAACAGAAGATAGGGTTTATTGTCAGTTACAGGCTACAATAAGCCTGTAACTGACAATAAATAACTAATAATCATGTTTTTAATTTGTTGTGAATGTTACGCTGTCCCGTTGCTTTCACAGACTTCAAGATTGCAATTACACTGACTTACTGTACAGCTGTGATCAGGGGCCTCATTTATAAAACTGTGCGTAGGTATGTCTGAAACTTTGGCGTAAGTGCGAAATACAGAAAGTGTTTATGCACCAAAATAAAAACCATGTGCACGCATGTCCCACGCCAGATTCCCTTTATAAATCACAATCAACTCACAATTCAGGCTTCTGGTAATGCCCATACTTGACCAAAAACAGTCAGAGAAATGCCATGAATTAATACTCATTGATCAGGAGTGACGACAAACATCACGACAAACGCAGAGAGAAGACAGAAGAGGAGGAACAATCAGACACCGAGGCACACAATCAGAAACCGAGGCACAAAAAGGGTTTTTAAGGGTGTTGTCATCACTGATGCCAAAAAAAGACATTCAGAGTGACACAATGTGGCAGATGCTGCAAATACAGTGGTCAATGGTGCTGCTCCACAACAAAGCACACTTAAGTTCCGCTCCTCTGCTCCATGAGGGTTAGGGAGAAAAGGAGCGAATAGCCACGACTTATGTGGGTAGTTACTGTGGCCTGTAAGTGAATGGTTCAAGAGGTTGGACATTGTAAGAGGGTTGTTTCTCAAATTGAATTTGTATGTACCATAATTTCCATATGTAGAAGCACGTTATGTAATCACTGTTGCAACATAATAGAAAAACCTCCTTATAATGCAAAAATTTAATTAAACTCAAAACCTGAAAATATTAGAAACACAATATAATTATTTATGGAAAATTCACACAATTATACAAACATAATCTATTCTTTTTGCCCTATTACAGAGAAGTATTTAATTATTGAAAATTTTATTTTAAATTTATTCTTTTTTAATTTATTTATTCATTATGCTTCTTTATAAACCCCAAACTTGCATACGCCTTCTTTTGTGCAGACGCAAGCTTTATGAGTGAGGCCCCCGGCGGCTGAGCAAACAAACTGGCAAAAGAGCTGTCATGACTCAGCTGCCCCTGTTAACAGTATCAACCAAAACTGTATATTCATGCTCAATATTTATGAGAATGAAACCTTTTCTTTAAGTAAAAGCCCCTTTGATATATTGTAGTAATTAAGCAGGGTTTGTCTTTAGTGTGTGGTTAGGACAGAAGGTCCTGACAGATCGCAGCACAACACAATGCTTAAGGCCGGCACTGCTCATAATTCACATTGTGACTGCAGCTCGAGACGCCAACGTTTCAGCCTCTCCCTCTCAACAATAGTGGAGGCATTATGATTTGATCCTGATATGAACTGATTATTTGTTCATACTATCCTGTAGAGTAAGGTCTTCTAAGCTGATTTATCGGTTCAAATAGGACATTATACAATCCATCGACTCTACAAAAGACTCTACAGGCATAGTTGCTACTGCCTAGTTTAGCAGTGGCTATATTTGCTCATGTAAAGGCCACTTATCTGAAAATGTGTGGACATAATGTAATTTTCAACTGTTGCCTAATAACCAGAACAGCTGTTCTCCACGCAAAGAAAATAAACCAAAAACTCCAGCGCATGAGAACTAGTGTGAGTAATGTAGGATCCACAGCTACAAGATGCATACAATGACCCTCAGAAACAAACACACATGCAGGTTACTTAACTAACATTGCTGCTGCTGCTGCTGCCACCTTGTAGTAATAGATGTTCTACTAATTAGATATTAGCTCATTGGAGAGGTATGAAAATACACTTGATGAACCATTGCTCAGGTTTGTGTCTTTTTAATACTGTCATGAATATTGATACTGTAAAGTTTTCTCAGGATACTATGACAGTGGCTGACTGTTTTTAATTTGTGATGTTTTTTTCCCTTTGGGGTGGGGGTTCATGGGCTATCAGCTGATTAAATGGCTATCAGATCTTTCATGCTTCAAACTATCATCCTTTTGTTGGCCTTTTACTGGATTATCCTTTTGTTGGATCATGTAGTCTGTGGTTTCTCACCAATAAAATACCATTTATTATTAAATCAACTATTACATTGTTGTTGTTTTTTTTTTTTTAAATCCATTAAGATTCAAAAATCCTCTGATATGTATCAGACATTAGGTGCTGTAGTAGTCATAGTGCTGGAAATATGCAATGTCCTTGCTGTTCCTGCCCCAGCTCTACAAAACCAATGACAGTCCCTGGAATTTTCACAGATCTTCCTAAACTGTTATTCCCAACCGCTGTAATGGAACATCCTACATCTAACTGTGTTTTCAATATATCTGTATCAACCTTTTATATTTGGCTTCTGAAAATGCCCTATTTAGCTCATGTACAGAAACACACATACCCATGAAGACTTCAACTCTTCACCTCACAACTATACACAACTTGTTTCATTATAACCGATAAGATATACCAGCACAACCTTGGACAATTGCTGCCTCCCTAAAAACTTCTCTCTGTTTCCCATGACTTTGCCTCCTCCCTGTGTAGCCTTTGGTCTGTAAGAAGCTGTGATTCACTCCACCATTTTGAACTGCAGAATTAAACATAAAAGACAATCTGGTGGACTCTCAAAGTTCTTTATTTCTATCTCACCTGGGAACACACAAAATTTCCACAACACCGCTCATGCAGCAGGGAGCTGGGCGTCAATTCAGCACATTCTGGTGTGAGATTTTCTGCCAGTGGTGCAAAGTGATGACATTTCTGTCTGTGACATGACTTGTAAGCTACAGTGAAGTGTGATACGACTGTATTAAACCTCAGTGGAGAAAGCAAAAAAAAAAAAAAAAAAGGAAAAGCTTTTACATGTTGTGATGTTGCAATCTCACCACTACTTCCAGCTTGCCAATCACACGGTGGGCTTCAATGACCCAGTTGACTGCCTTGGCACACTTGAGCAGCAACACTACGTCACGATGCAGGGGAGCGTCCTCATCCAGAGGCCGTAGATCCACTATGACATCCACCTGGAATGCGCTGCAGAAAAGGAGAAAGAAGAAAAATCTCTCCATGATTGTGTTGACAATGCATTATCATGCCTTCAGTGTCTGGCCAACTAATTAAAAAGCTGGACACCTTCCCAGAAAAAGAAAACGGACATATGTGCAGCAGAACAGATGGAACTGGTGCTCTGAGATTTAGTTTAGCTATCAACACGTTCCCGGATTTTCTGCTCTTCTTTCTGATTTACACAATAATCGCTCTGCTGGGGGACACATAGGAGTGCTGATTAGTGTACCAATATGGTGAAACTGCAGTGGGTCAGAGGACCTCGGCTCATGAGACGTCTCTGCTGCATCTTGAGGATGCATGCAGCTCTGGAATATGGCCAGATGTGTCCTCATACCAACTCCCAATGTGTTTTTTTTTCGTTCAGCATTCAAATATAAACTTATCAGGATCCGCAGGTGGATCACTCACGACAGATGTTTACAGCAGGTCTGAACAGGATGGTAATCTCAGGTCAGGCTGCTCACCTGCTGGAGTTAGGGGCCTGGAGCTCGATGATGTGGATCTCTTGGTCTTTGTCGAGACCAGACAGGACACAACCCTTCGATGGCTGTGGTTCCACGTAGCCGCCCAGGTAGTTCAGAGACAGGAACTTGGTGTCAATCTTGCAGGTGTCAGAAAATACTGGATCTGGAATAGAGAGAGTGGTGTTTGTTTTAGTGGTTTTTCCTGCAAGGCTACATCAATCTCCTTAGGGAGTAATAAAGGAGCCCTGTTGCCCCACCACTACAGAGGGGTCAGGGTTCGAGGTCAGCTGCAGAACAGCACCAGAGCTGCTTCTGGGAGGATTTCAGTGTCATGCTTACAGAGACGTCAGTTTGGCGGATGTTTCCTTTGACAGAAATGAAAAGCAGTTTCCTTTCAGCTGGTATTCCCATTGTAGCTCATTCAAAAATGCAATTCTAACTAGGGCTATAGGGATTCAATTATTAATCCATGATTTATGTATCATACTGTGTCTCTATCATCATACTATTACTAAGTGCAACCAAGGCCTTCTTTATATTTAAAGAAAAATCTTTGTGTAATTAGTAATCCACAGATAAATTATCCACCAACTATTTTGATAATTGATAATTTTATTTCAGCTTCTTCAATGTGAATATTTTCAGTTTTTTTTTTTGTTGACAGTACCGTTTTACTGTCATATCTTTGGTATGTGGACAAATACATTCGTGAATGTATCATTTAGAGTTTTGGGTAGCACAAAGATAAATATTTGTCACAATCTTTCAATATTTTACAAAATAAACTAACTCATTATTCAAGAAAATAAGAGACAGATTATAAAAGATAAAACTATTTTCACACCCATTTTCATGTCAGGTCTTTTGGAGCAACACTGACATGACTGTGCTGCATTCTTCTGCTTGACTATATGAAAACAGAGTATTTCTTATCAAGCATCCTGTTTATTAGCAGAGGTCATCTGCTGCAATACTGCGGAACATGAAGACTGGATGTTACCCAAGGAATTCCTCAGAACTTGGCAGATGGGATCAATCAAAGAATGCAGAGGAGACGTTAGCTTCATACTACGGGGACTGAAACTCAGGCTTTTATGCGTAATGGCAGAAACTCGTGTACTTACTTCAGTAATAGCATTTGCAGGTAAGGCATGTTGCTTTGTGGACAAAACAAAATGAAAGCACGATAGATAGATAGATAGATAGATAGATAGATAGATAGATAGATAGATAGATAGATAGATAGATAGATAGATAGATAGATAGATAGATAGATTGTTTTAATGGTCACTGTCAGGAGAGTGAACAATATTCCTGACTGAAGCTTAAAGTGACACAAGAGCACACTTGTCTATCATCTGTATGTACTGCTGCTGCTGTGAGGCTGCAGGTACCACGATTTGCCGCGTAGCCATGTTTGCTGTGCTTGTGTACAACATGTCATTAAACTGCGATCAAAACTGTGAAAATAATGGCTAATATGAAAGCATGGTTAATATGAAACAATTGGCACTGATGCCCAGTTTTACAGGTAAAACTTGTGAAACACTGACTGACATTTTCCACCATTTTCTGCATTTGAAGGACTATCAATTAAACAAGAGACAAACAAATATTCATAAACACAATCAATAATATCTTCTGGTATTTTTTTTCCCTGCACTTTCACAACTCATCAGTTTTTTTTAAAAAGTACTTTCAGAACAAGAAAATCTAAGCTCCTTCCCCAACACTTGAAGAAAGTGTATTTGAAGAGCAGAGCCTTAGAGAGAGTGGAAACTGAAAGGCTGGCACCTTCCTCTATGGAACTCTTGTGGCACTTTTAAGAGACGTGGAGTACGAGAACATGTCTATCTTCATGAAACGCCAGTGTGGAAGGGAAGCAGAGGAAATCTACAGCTCGCCACTTGAAGTAAACATTGTGGCACTCTGGGCTTTTGCCAAACCGCAGCCCCCTAATGACACAAGCCAAACGCTTGAAGGCTGAGCAACCACTCTGCTTTCCACAGCAACCAACAACATAGTGAGAGAACTTATCAGCAGGAGGAGTGGAACCATCGTGTCTCTCTCCAGACATGATCTTTGCTTTATTTCAACATAGTGAAAGACTCTCATTAAAAACATGTCCTGTCTGGGAGCTGGTGTACTGTATGGTGAAGATGTTGGACATGTTCTCTGTTTGCTGTGTGAAGTTGAGAATACAGATGGAGATGTACAAGACTCAAATGAACATGAGGATCAATCAATGCCTCAAGAGAGAATACCAGTGTTTCATCCCTTCAAACTCCTTATTCTTCGTTATTAATTAGAAAAAAAACCCAGGATTTTTCTTCACAGTCAGTGACTTTATAGATCCATGTCATCCTACTCATGTGTTACGATTATATACTTTATGTCAGTTATCAGAATCAAAAAATGTTTGTTGCACTTCCATACATTGCTTGCTTTGTTCAAAAACCAAAAGATTTCAGTTTGCTGGCAGGTTTAAAAAAGGCTCCAAAATATTTACATCAACAAAACTATAGTTAGGTATAATAATTTAGGGATTAATTAAATCTACTTACCCCTACTATAGCAATGCACTAAGACTGCAGGTTTACATGCAGCTACTAGAGTCTTCAAAGTCAGAACCTCTTTTAAAATCTTTGAACTATTAGAATTAGAATGAATTATTTTAATGACAGTGAATTTGACCTCTGCATTTAACCCATCCCTATTACACACCAGCAGTGAACACAGACAAACTGGTTGCAGGAACAGTGGGCAGCACTGTTCTGCGCCCAGGGAGCAATGGTGGATTGGGTGCCTTGGTCAGGGACAGCCCAGTCTTTAACCCCTCCTGGGATTTGAATTAAGCCACAGCATTCCTAAATTTGGGAACGTCTGATAAACATGGTGCTATTATTCTATGTATAGTGTCATACCATATACAGACATCCTTACCTTTATTTGGCCAGTCAAACTCTACCAACTAAGTTAGCCGGACCGATTATTGTCATCAGGAATTAGGCTACAAAGTTGTAATATTAAGTGATGCCCAAACAATATTATTTTTGTTGTTGTTGTTGTTGTTGTTTAGCTGCTCTGTGCCCAAGATATCTATTGCATTTCTGAACACCTTGGATTCAGGCTCTTCCTGATCGCAAATTATTAATGGTTCTTTTGAGGATATTCCACCATCACCATATTGTAAAGCCAAGGAACAAGCCAACAAGGAAAACTGTGAATAAAATGAATACAAATAACATTTAATTGATTTTCTGTCAACTGACTAATTAACAAAATTAATGTTACAGATCTATTAAAACAATAAAACTACTTACAGCAAGTAGGTGTTAATGTATTTGTAAAATCACTGCAAACTTCATAAAATGATCTCAAATCAGTTGTCATTCAGTCAACCTTAGGCCTAAACATCTTACTCACTAAAACAAATCTAAAAAAGCTGCAACCTATTTATTCAAATTTTCATGTGTTATGCCAATTAAAAAGTGCAATACATAAATGTTAGATGCAATTCATATTTTACACTTTAAGCTATATGTACTTCATATTTTTGATGTTTTTTAATGCAACATCTTGTTTTAAATCTAGAACACAGTAAACATTAAGGTATTATATCAAATTACAATCACAACACGTGTGACAAAATGTTGATACTTTATCCAAAGCATTCAGCTCAGTCAAGAAAACCTCAAACACATGTTCTCTACACTTTCTTCCCTCTCCTGGTGTCTTCAGTCTACAAGCAGCCACAATACTGTGAAAGGGTAAATGCCTGTTAAATTCTTTAACCACAGTTGTGCATGTAAACCTTGAGCTGGGGCTGAAAAACAAAAGCTGAGTGAAGCTGAAGGAGCTAAAGGGCAGAACGTGGAGGTTTTACCTTTGCGGCTCACAAGGAGCTATGAAGGAGGAATGTGGGGAATCAAGTAAACACACACACCTTCGCCGACTTTGATGTAGATGTTTTGAGTCATCCTGAGCTCAGAGAAGGAGGTGACTGCCCGGTACTTCTTCTGGGCCCAGCTGAGGAGGTGCTCGTTTCCATGGGGAAGAGTTTCCTTCTGGATGTGGCAGGAGTGAGAGAAGTTTCCCGGCTGAAACTGAACTTCTGAGCCCTCTGGGACCTTTAGGAGGAAGAAAACAAAGGAGTGTTAGAGGACAATGTGATAAGATGTTATCTCAAATTCATGCAATGGCAATGTGTGTCAATGGGTATTTATTTATTTATTTATTTATTTATTTATTGGACAACACTAGTTTGTATAGTAAGTGTGTGTTACCACTTTAAGAAAACTGCTTGGTTATTGGAGCCTTAGAATAAGTCTCAGTTCTGTCAGTCAGACAAGTGACTTGGATACTGCCATCTTGAGCTGCTGTAGCATTTTCTACAACAAAAAGCTTCCTGTGCAAAACAAAAGATCTGCAAACATAAATCCAATGCATAAACCAGTGAAGAAGAAGAAGGAAATTGCAGATAGAGTGGGAGAGACTTATGTGTTTACAGAGAGTAAACACATAAGTCACTAGGCACATCAAATTTGTTGCTTCATTGGTGACACACTAATCATCAGAATCTATTTGTCTACTGAAACAGTACTGCACAATAAGTATGGGAGAATACTGAAGAAAACTGTTAATTGTGTTAATTTTTGAGAATAATATGGACATAAAATTTACCTTAACTACACTCATCCTTGTTTAAATAAAGAAATGTATAAGCTGTGAAACAAAGCCTTTAAAACTGTAAAGCCTGGTCTCTAAACACTGGTGAAAACCTAGGTTTCACATTGTCTCCCAACCTTTATTTCAAACATGCTCCACTTATCTTCATACACATTCGAGTCTGGTTTCCAGTGTTTACACAGATAATGTGTGTCTGCTTCAAACGGGCCACAAGAGGAAAGACAGCACATTGTGGTGACGGTCACTCACACAGTGCTCTTGTAAGGATGAAGCTACTGTACTTTTAAACATATAATTAATGTGTTTAGAAAACATTAAAAGGATAGTTCAGGTTTTGTGAAGTGTGGTTGTATGACGTAATTATACATATAAGCATCCAAGATACATCTGACTGAACTCTGTGCAATCCCTTTGAAAGAAGCAGCTAAAGGTGAAAATGAAAGGTGAAAGCAGCTAAAGGTGAAAATGAAAGGTAAATGAAAGGTGAAGCAGTGCTTCACCTTTCATTTTCGCACATTTTCTGACAAGAAAGTGAAGTTTGTGTTGTGATAGTTTAGAAACCATTCACTCCTCTGCACCAAAGTCCACAGGGAAAATCATTAATTTTACATCGCGGCACATAAGAGTCGCTGATTCTCTGCTGTCTCCATCCTTCTGTGTTCCTGTGAGCTAAACATGTATTTTGTCTATGAACTTTGGCGTCTGACAGTGAGAAGTTGACAAACATCAATTTCCTGTCAGAAAGGCTGTTTAACAACAAGATAAAGCAGTAAACATTTTCTCAAGGTAATGTACACCTAACTTCTATTAGGGTAGTGCTTGTTTAGTTGGTAAAATCAGTCTTTCTTCCTAATGTCCCTGCTTTTGCCATGTTTCCACTGAGCCTGTCCCTGGTTAAATCTCAGCTCAGGGTGCAGCTGTATATTAAGATGCTAAATACCTCATAGAACCCCATTTCAAGAATCCTGAACTATCCCTTAACCGTACGCCATACCTTACTATACTTTAACTTTTCAGGGTTACTGACAGGATACTATTGCAGTGAATCCAGCTGTAAATTATAAACAGACACATTCAAAAAAATCAGGGAGGAGTCTCAGCCATATGAGGTGCAGAGAATTGCTGATTTGAATTTAACAGGGAAACTGTCTGAGTCATATTTAGAAGGGAACGCCCCTTTGGCACTTCACGGAGCTCGACCCATATGCTTCATTTCACAGAGATAAACATTCACATGTGCTGAAAACCTACAACCTACAACCAAAACGAGTCCAAGCACACAGTCTAGACGGTCTACCTCATTTTTATTTCCAGACTTGTTTTCTCTCTCCCAAGGTATCCATCCTATCTGTGTACACGAGCTGAGCATTACTGGCAGGCCCAATTAAAATATTCTCTTTAATCCAGGAGGGATACGTGAGATCATTTCTATGTGATGATGTTATAAATTTCTTCCTGCATTGTAGTCATGTTTTAATGAAAAAAAAGAGTAAAAAAAAAAATTCCTTTTTTTTTTTTTTAGGTATTTCAGACATAACTGCTGAAATCCCTTTCTGCACAACATCTGTCTGACCTCTGGATCACTCTCTTTCTGATGTTCCTGGCATTGTCACCAGAGGCAGTAAAAAACAGCAAGGCCAGAGGAGACGGACTCTATCGAAGAATTCACGTTGATTTTATGTTTAGTGTGTTTGCTGTGATAAGGAGCGGAGAGAGCATTGGCCATGGCCGAGGAGGGGGGGGGGGGGGGGGGGGGGGGTCCTTCACTAACCTTGCCAAGCTCAGCAGAGTTTATCAGTTTCATTGCGGGAATATGACTGTAATTAGTCGCAAAGAATTAAAGGGGAAAGCCTGAAAGCTAAATTAGCTCCAGGCCTTCCCAAGCACTCAAAACCTCAGGAATTTGAAAGAGGGAAACAAGGAACCCACTCTGAGCTTTAACCCCCACCCCCACCCGACAATGCTTTTCCAAAAAAAGACTTCAAGTGCAAAAAACAAACAACAAACTCTGCCACTGGTCATTGAATATGTAAATGTAAATACACTACTGAATGCTATTTACATTACATTAAAGCTGTGACACTATGACCACACAACGACCTTTATAACTGAAGAAAATGCTACTGCAATCATTAAAATGTGATTAACTTGAATTACAGGTAATTACAAGTTTATTTTTTAACATGCCCACTAATGGACTTCATTTTGATATTTTGATTAATTGATTATTTTGATAATCAATTAATCAGTTAGGTTTTTTTTTTATAAAAGCCAATTCTGTGAGTTTGGCTTCTTAAATGTGAATGTTTTCTGGTTTGTTTGCTTTAAACATAATATCTTTGGTTTGTGGAGAAAGATTTTCGAGAATGTCATCATACTGAGGTTTGGGAGATGCATATCCATATTTTGGGCTATTTTCTGAATATTTTATACACCAACAAAATTGCCTAATTTTTTTTGTTGGAGTGAGTGCACTTTTTTTGGAGAAAAGTTGGATTGGGATGTGCTGAGTTCTTGCGTCTGACTAAAGGAAAAAAGAACTGCTTTCTTACTAAGCAACCTGTTGGTGTCATTTCCAACAAACTAACAGCATGTGCTGTGAGGTTAAGCTACACGAAAACTGGATGTTACCTGAAGTATTCCGCAGAACTTGGCAGATGAGATCAAATGAAAAATGGAGAGGAGACGTTTGCTTCATATCAGAGGGACTGAAACTGAAGCTTTTATGTGTGTGATGGCAGAAACATGCACATACTTCAGTAATGACATTTGCAGGTCAGGTCATTTGTTGTTTCAGCAACTCAAACTGAAACTGTTGACTTTGACATAATATTATTATTTATTATTATGATTATTATTTATCCTGCAGCATCAAAAACATTAAATATATAACACTCCCTGCTCTTTCCCCCCCATAAGCAGCAGCACATTATGTCCATATGTGAGGTTAAAAAAAAGGTGAAGGCATGCCAAATGTTTGAGACTAATTAACTCAGAACTGTTATCCTCTGTTGCATTTTCATTGAGCAACACCCCAAGTCTGGAAAATCACAAATGAGTGTTTGGAAACAGAGAGGTTGTGCAAACACAACAGAGAAGGCTGAGGAAAAGAGAAGAAAGGGTTGATAAATGACATGAGTATGAGCAATAACTCTCTGTTGATATTAATGTGATAAATGCTTTTTTGCTTCTCCCTGTTGGTTTGATGCGCGGAGCCAATTACGCTGCTCACTGCAGACGTGCATGTGTTCCTGCAAACTGGCACGCTCAGCTGTGGACAAAACAATACCATATGTCTCCGACGCCACTCTGGAGCGTTTCTCTGCCATTGCTGTCTCCAAATAAAAATCAATAGTGGCTACCCATGGTTTCCATTAATAATTACGCTGAGGAGGAGGAGAGTGATCAGGGAAAGAGCTCATACGACTAATGAAAGAAAATCAGCAGTGAAAAGGCAATGCTTGGCAAACAAACAACAGGCAACTGAAGCCAAAAGAAAAACTCGACAGTGTTGTTCCATCATAAAACGTTCCAGGTCAAAACTTTCAAGCCGAGAGGCAACACAAAACACCCTCCCCCTCACCCCCCAACCCTGCAACAAAAAGGAAATGTATACATTTGGCCACAAAGTCAACAGAGCACCCTCTCTGCACATGTGTCTCGCTTTGAATCCCAGGCTGTGTCCCTTGGTAAAACAAAATTTGGCCCTGATTTTAATCTTCATATTTCATCGTCGTTTTAGACCAACAATGATTCCGGCCTGCTGCTGACTGACAGGGAATATTGCAGAGAACATGTTTTACAACAAAAGTCTGGATTCTGGCATTTTTAAAAGCCGAGCAGGGTGGAGTGGCCAACAGCAACAGAAAGTTTCTACGTCTCTGAAGCTTTTCCAAGCAGCCATCTGTGTCCACTGAGTAGAGCTGACACTGCTGCAACCAGGAAACTAGGACTGGCAGTCCTGATTCACAGTCCAATTAGCCCCAGGAAAAAGCCTCTCTGGTGGAAGGGCAAAGTGAGGGAGGTCTGGCACGGGTGTCTGTTCTGACGTGTTAGGACCCAATGCCAGTTTGTCTTGACTCTAACACCACAGCAGCTTCTCATCTCCACCTGAAGGGTGCCACTCACAAGTGTGGGAAGTTGGCAACATCGAAAAATAAAAGACCAGCAAAACTTTTAAAAGTTAGCACATCCAGCTAACTAGCTTTAAGGTAACAATAAAGTATTCCTACTTAATATGTCTGTACTTAACAGTCTATTGCAGGGTTATTTTTGTGCAACATTTGTGAGATTTCTTTTCACCATCACCATTTCAGAAACAGAGAACATGGGTGATGTGAGGAAAATTCAGATAAAGATTGGTTAATGTGACCGTGATTTTGAAAGAATATTCATTTGACATCACAACGTGTCCCTCATTCCACTTGTCACGAGGGACACATGTCTGCATTGACTTGCAGATTTTGATCACACAGCACATAATAGAGCATAGCTGTGTGGTTCAGGAAGTAATTACAAAATTAAATTCAATAAGTGGGATTAATTTTAAAGCTGTCTTAAAACATCTGTGTGCTACCTGCACACTGTTACAAGTGAAGAAAGGTGTCGGACTGTCTGCATGGATGGTTATAACTTTGACCCCATTCAAACCTAATGTTAACATCTGTCCTGAGTGAACCAGAACACACTTGAATTGAATGCTTCCTTACAGTCAATCACAGCAAACACAAATGAAGATGTAATTTTGTTTTCTTGAAACAATCTCTCAGCACGGAGGTTAAAGCTCCAGACAATCTTCTGTTGCCCACTGAGGAATTCTGAGCAAGTATCAAAACACTGCTGGCGTCTCTAAATGATGTATACCATTGTGAACTTGAACCGCTGCCACTCCTCCACTACCCAGTTGTAATATGTTTATACTAAATATCCAGTTTCCTTAGCAGTAGAAGCCATTTCTGAAATGGGCTCTTCAATGTGCTTTCTGTCATACTCCAAACTGTTTGCAGTTGTCTCGCTTTACTCCACCTTGGGTTGCGACATAAAAAATGAAACACCTACTGTCTGTAGCATGGGATTGTCACTGGGCAACACGTAAACAAGAGAGGAAGAGAAATATTTCGAAGACTAAGATGTGTCTAAAGACCCCAGAACTACTGCAAAGACACTAGTGAAGGACTTAGACAAGTCAGGAATTGTAGTCTCAAAGAAGACAATTACTAGAGCTCTGCACAGAAATGGACTGTTGGGTTGAAGACCAAGAACACTTCAGTAGAAGAGACACCTTCAAGCCAGACTGAAGTATGCTAAGGACAACCTGGACAAAGATCATAAATACTGGAAGCATGTCCTTTGGTCAGATGAGTCCAAACTAAAACTCCGTCCTCACAGTGAAACACAGTGGTGTGACTATTATGCTGTGGGGATGTTTCAGTGTGTCTGGAACTGAGAATCTCTTCAAGGTGGAAGGAATCATGAAAAAAGGATATGTGAAGATTTTGAAAGAAAACCTGAAGCAGTCAGCAGCAAAACTGGGTCTGGGTCGTCTCTTGTCTTCCAACACGACAACAACCCAAAACATACGTCACTCCTGGTGAAGAACTACCTCCAGAAGACCAAAATGAACATTCTTGACTGGCCTGCACAAAGTCCTGACTTAAATCCCATTGAAAATCTTTGGGGTGAACTGAAGACGAAGGTCCATGTCAGAAGGCCATCAAAGCTGGAGGAGCTTGAGAGATTTGCCAAAGAAGAATAGGCTGGGATTCCTCAGAGACGAGTCAGAGACTTGTTGAAAACTACAACAAACCAATGCCGGTTGTTATCCAGCAAAAATGAGAGACAATTGACTATTAGCATCAGGGGGGCTAATAATTGTGACCCTGGTAGTTTTTGGTTTTTGTGGAATCATTTCATTTCTGTGTGCAAAGTCAAATAATGGAAGCATCCAAAATAAAGCTAGGATAATGAATTTTTTTTTGCTCTGTTTAACAGCACATGGGAAACACTTATCAAACAATGACACTTTCATAGGGGGCTAATAATTTCGTCCTCAAGTGTAAAAGTTATGCACTATGTTGATGATAATGTGAGCAAGTGGAAGACATGCAAGTGAGCACAAACAGTAACACACAAAGTTATGATCTCTTGCGTTATTATGGGAACTGTTAGAAATATTTGGGTTCATTATAAAACTGTGGCAGGGCAAATTAGACATGGCAGACCATACCACACTTTTGATTCCCTGTTGTTTCAGGCATTAAATCAATGGAGAACGTGAACGATGAGAAATTTACTTCGAGAAGCAGAGTCACTGTAATGCTACAAAGTCTTTGTAGGGGTACAAACCACCACACTACAGGCACAACTGCTTTGAAAATAGTTTCTTTATGTGTCACGGAAAGATCTTGGGATCTTAACTCTTGGTGATGGTGAGAATGCTGGTTGTTGTCTGAGTTTTGTGGCATGTTAAGTGTCATGTCACCATGAAGAGAACCTGAGAGGAAGAGCGATGTCTGGAAATCTTCTGGGTTACAGCTCTGTGCAGTCTAGCTGCTGGATAAGATACTATACACTTGTTCTGCCAGAGGCTTCATTGGTGTCATTGAGAAACAAACCTATTAACAGCTGCAGGGTGTACATTTTTATGGTGATGTTATCATTCTGCCTCTGTTTCATAAATGATGTAACATTAACTGTATGTTGTGTCCTTCATCTAAAAACAGGTTCTGTCCAGCAAAACTATCAGACCTGACTGAGGGAGCGTTTGTGTATGCAGCAGAAGCAGCACGGGTGGGAGGGGAAAAGAAGCATCTAAGGCAATAAACAAACAACTGGGTTTTTGGGCAGTAGAAACCACCTCTGTAAGTTTGGGTCTGTCTTTGAGGTTTCAGTCATACTCATAAACAGTTTTCACTTTACTAGCTCAATGTAAAATGATCAGTACCTGTATGCAGTGGGTCGCAACACAAGATCTAAACACCACCATACTGAGAAACACAGACTAAAGCGTGTTGAGCTGTTAGGCTAAGAGACCAATCATGCGTGACTCCTACAAACGCATGAAGCCAGTGGTCTTTAACCAAGGCACTTGAGGGTCACGGTCCTGGTTGTTACTAAGCAACCACATGACCAATTTGCAACCAAAAATATTTCAAGTACAACTAAACTTTGACTTTGTCGCACTGGTGCTCTTAACATTTCATATTTTCTTATGGCCATCTGTAAAGCTTTTGTTCTCCATCAGCAGTTGCCCGAACTTATACTAAAGCAGGATGATGTCATAGTCTCAACCAATCAAAAACAGGAGAGACGGGTCTTCCTCCGCTGGGTCTGATCCTGATATAAAACAGTGAACTCACTGCAGTAGACCATTACACCAGGCATTTATATAAGTATGACTACATATGGGCATGGAGTTTGCATGTTCTCCCCATGTGTGCATGGGTACCCACAGTCCAAAAACATGCAGATTTGGGGATTAGGCTAATTGGACACACTCAAAATTGCCCATAGGTGTGAATGTGAAAGTGAATGGTTGTCTGTCTCTATGTGGCCCTGTGATGGACTGGTGACCTGTCCAGGGTGTACCCTGCCTCTCGCCCTATGTCAGATGGAGTTAGGCACCAGCGCCACCCACAACCCTCAGTGGATAAAGCGGTAGGAAATGAGTGAGTGAGTGAGTAAGTGAGTGAGTGACTATATATGGGAAATGACAAAAATTTAAAAGGTTAGCAACAAAAAAGGCAACTGGACTTAGTTGAATTCAACTAAGTCCAGTTGCCTTTTTGTTGCTACACTTTTGGATACCATGACCCGGATGACTGAGAATCACAGACATCTTAAAAGTTTAAAAGTGAAAAAAAATTAGGTGCACCAGTGCAACCAATGCAAAAAGTTAATCTGTAGCCCTGAACCAAAACCCAGGAGTTGTGAGATGAGTGAATGATGCAGCCTCAGTAAAATAATCAAGACATTAAAATAATAATAAAAATACAAAATAAAAAAAGAGAATGGATAATCAGTACTACATTTTTCCCCGCACCAGCTTTGATCAGTTCAGGAGCTTTATCTGGATGAGGGAAGTCCAAAGCTTGTTTCAGAGTGTCAACAATACAAACTGAAATTGCTCGATGTATTCTAAAAAGTTGTTAGATTTTCACATTAGTGCAACAACAGGTGCATATCACATCTCATTATTCTCCTTTTGAAATGAAGATGCTGCATGTGAACTTCCCTTAAATATTATACACTTGCTTATATTTAAAAGTCACACACTACTGCTTTAACACCTAAATCAGCCCTGATGACAGCTGAGGCCTCCTTTTTTCAAAGATAACAAGCTCTTTATCTTGCCTCGCCCTGTTTTAAAACCTGGAGGATGAACAAAGAGAGCTCAGTCCATATTTCTGATCTCCAGTCAGATGAATAGCTGAGTCTTTGAAGCTACTGTAAATGAAAAGGGAAATTCACATTCCTCCACAACAGACAAATATTTTATCAGTTCAAGAGTAACTTTTTTTGGTTTTCATTTAAGATTAAAAGGAAAAATGTCTTCACTCTGCAAAAGCACTGATGTCCAACATCATTAGACACGCAGCAACAGCTTGGCCGTGACTGGTGCTTTTAATGATGGTAATCAGCTGTTCTCTGTCTGCCACCACTGACAACCGGAAATATTTATTGTGATGCTGACCTGCTGGGCTCTAGAGAAACAGCCAATACTCTGTACGCACGTTATCAAGACAGAGGGGGAAATACTGTACAAGAACATCTATCTTTTAAAATACATCACAGCCTGTTTTTCTGGGGTGAGAACATTTCATTTAAGAGAAGTTTTTGGCACCAAAGCACCATACTCAACTTTCCTAAAGCATGAATAATTAATTAATTAATTATCATGTTTTCTTCATTAAATTTGCTAACATTAATTTGAATATATATAATTAATTTCAGTGTTAGCAAATTAGCCTCTTTGTTAAAGACTGTCAGCCACTTTCTTTTGTCAGTATTTATTATTAATTTAAAGCTGCAGAGCATAACTTTTGTTATTGTTGTTGTTGTTATTATTCTGAACAGAAGCAACGTAACATTATTTGTAACATTATTTGCCACATCCATCTACTGAAAACAGGCTCTGCTCTCAGGTGGCAATGAGGTGACCTAAATATGGAGTCAGCAGTGTAGAGGGTGAAGAGGAATGGAGTAAGGACCATTCCCTGTGGGGCCCCCGTGCTGCAGACGACCATGTCAGACACACACTCTAGTGTGCAGTCTCCAGCTTTTCCCTCAGGAGTGTGGCTGGGTGGTGTTGAAAGCCCTGGAGAGGTCAAAGGCCATGTTCCTCCCAGGGTTCTCCTGGTAAGAAAGGGCTCTGTGGAGGACGTTGATGATGGAATCATCCATCACAGTAGCAGACTGGTAGGCAAACTGCAGCGGGTCCATTGATGAGCTCACCAGAGGGTGAAGATGGGAGAGAACCAGCCTCTCTGGTGTTGTCATCAGATAAGATGTTAGTAGCTGCTGAGGTCTTATTTGGTGTGTTGTCTTTGGGAACCGATACCAGGCAGGACATCTTCCACAGCTGCAGCACTCTCCTCAGCTTCAGGCTGTCCCACTGTCCCACACAGCTGTTCTGCACAGGATTTGAGAAGCCAGGAGCTGATGCCATCCGTTCCTGCAGCCTTCATCCTCTTCAGCCCATTTCTCACCTGGGTTGTTGTGAGGGACAGAGTGGAGAATGGGGGAGGTGTTAGGGGTGTGTGGAGAAGCAGTGGGAGGTGGCTGAGAACTGAGTCCTGTGGAGAGAGGGGTGAAGTAGATGTGGACTGGGGCTGAAGGTGAAGGTTGCTGTGGACGGGGCTGTGGGATCGGTGGGTGTCTGATCAAATCTGTGGAAAAATAAATTCAGATCATTCACCCACTTCTTGTCCCTTGCGGCCTGGTAGCCTCTCCCGACTACTCAGATGTTATTCAGCTCTTCCTTGCTTCCACAATTGGTCTGTGCACAAGCCAGAGATGCACCAGGCTGGGTGAGTTGTATGTGTCCTTGGTGTTTGTGTATTTTATTTTCCCTTGTGTTACAAGTGACATACTGGGTGAATGTGGGTAGAGTGGAGGATGGAGAAGTGTGATTAAAATCTCCAGAGATAAGCAGGAGGGCCTCTGGGTGCAGTGTCTGCAGGCTGCTCGGAACAGAGGTAAGAACATTGCAAGCTTCATCAGCGTTAGCAGAAGGAAAACTCCCTCAGCGTGTGATACAGCCTTCTGCTAACGGCTATCAGCTCAATGTTCCTACAGCAGAGTTTAGGCAGGTCTCCGTAAACACCAGTAAGCTGGATTCACGGAACTCCCTCACATGCCAGGTCAGTGCCGTTAGCTCGTCGTCATCTTGTTATGAAGCGATCTTGCATTTCTCATCACGATGGACGGCAGGACTGGTCAAAAATGTCACCGCTTTGCTCGCCACTCAGCTCCTCTTCAGTTCCTGGGAAACTCCTGGGTTTCTACGTGGGCAGCACCACTGTACTACGCAGCATTAACAGCTGATATATATGGTATAAACTGGTATAAACGATGTGACTGCAGCACACGGAGTCTATGGACACAGTGGACAAAACGGTAGAAAAAAGACCAGAGCAATCACATTCTTTTTTTTCTCTCTCCATGACGTTCGACATTTGGAAAAGAATGAGGAAGTGAAGAAAGTGCTAAGAGAGTTTAGACAAACAAATTAAGTGAGGAAAAATTGGACAAGAGCTGCTGTAATGAGCTGCCACTAGTGCGGCACGATCTTTATAAACTTTATAAACTCTCAAGTGTTTTAAACTGATGAATGGCAAGTCTTTATCTGTAAGAAGGAGAAGGATCTCTTTTCTTCTCCCCTTCACACAAACAGTGCTGTTATTCTTTGTTATTTTTTAATCATGTCAACAATATTAAAATAGCTTCATGGAAGTTTGTATTCATACCAAGGAACATGAGGGGGAGGAGGTGATGGGTACCTCCATGTAGTAGGAGCCAGTTCCCTTGGAGAGTCAGCCATATTTAGTAAAGGGCACCAGGGGGCCTCACTGGGAAACTTCATTAAAAAAAAAAAGTAAAAATGGCCCCACTTCAGTGCCCTACTTCAAAGCCAGTGCATCACATGAGAAAATCACAGCAGATTGAGACCTGGGAGCCTCAGCTGAGGCTTAACTACACTTTACCACATTATGAAAACCTACAGTATACCCTCGCCTTCATACAAACGTTCTGAATAGTTTTCTCTGTGTCTTCCCAAGGGTAATTATATTCAATTGTATGTTAACACCATCTGTTATACAGCAGGATCAGGATTCTAGCTTATTTCCCATATGCAATACAGAAATCCTTGTGCTACGCAGAGGCTCATCTATACATACACACTTAAACACTCACATTACATGTCCACCTTACAGCTCACAGTGATTCAGCCACTGTAGACAGAGTCTACAGAAGCTGTCTCTTCAAGACCTAATGGAGGTTTTATTGACAAATGACTTTAAATCCTGCACGCATATTGCAAATAATGACAAAGAATTGTGTTAAACACATAGTCGGAGGAGAACTTAATTTTCGTCATCTGTCAACCAAATTTATATTTTTCTCTTGGAGAAATACAGTAAATAATCACTTAATGAAAACCAAACTTTTTTTGTGGACCTTTAACTTGGCAGGAACATGTCATAATTTACATTGCTGTGATTGTTTGGTGTGATTCATTGTGCTGTGTAATCATTTGTAATGTGTCAGGTTGTACTGTGTGATTAATTCTATTTAATTAATTGTAATTGTAAAATGTGTTTTGTCACCAAAAAGACAAACAAAAAAAATGCTCTAACAATTCAAGTATTTATGTATTAAAAAAAAATACATTAAGTGTTATGCATTAAAAAATATTATATGTAAATATACACATAAAAGTTATTTCAGTTGGTGAGAACCAAATGAAGCTAGCAAGGTTTATGAAGTCAATTTCCTATAACTTGTTCCCTTGCTTTAACCATTTTATTTTTACAGTGGGGGCTGTGAGAGGTCATCAAAAACAAATGAATTAAAATGCTTTTAACTGTAAGTTTTTAAACTAAGTTTCAGGATGACTAAATGTTTTTAGATTTATTTATTATACTTTTTTCCTTTAAAAAGTGATAATTTATCTTTATAGATTGTAGACTACTGTGGGTAATTTATGGAGCATTTGGTTCTAAACAAAATAATTTTAAATGTCATTTTCTGCCTGAGGAATAAATAATATGCATGAAAGTACTGGATCCTTTTGTTTGATGATGCTTTTGTGTGAAGATCAGTGTTTGGTGCATCACAGAGAGGATTTTGAGAATTTATGGTATATTGATATACCATATATATATATATATATACCATGTTATACAATATCCTCGAGATTATGTACATTGTGATTTATTGCTACACAAATCGTATATATATTTGATTTGGTTTAACATCACTATAACTTTAAAGCAACTGACTCATGAGAAAAATGGAAAATGACAGCAAATTGCTTGTGGCGTTTGCCTGAGTGGCTGCTGTTTACAGAAAGTTAAATGGATTTTCTTGAACTAAGCGACGCAGACTTGTTTTGCTTTGTTCGTTTTTCCCTCCTGTGTTGACTAGAAACAAGCTGCTCTAATTCAAACAGAAACAAACCAGCTGAAAGCCTTCAGGATTTCAGCTAATCATCAGTAGGCGTTGGGAGTCGTCGACTCCCTTTTTTCAGCCGAGCCTCAGTGGTTTGGTGTTTGTTACCACGCATTCCCCGTTGTTAGGGCTTTCGTGGTTAACGGGTACGCGCTGAGAGATGTGAACAGCTGCCAAACTATCAACAGTGCTTTTTAGAGAAAGGTGGGAGGAAGAGACTTAAGGAGGGAGGGAGGGATGTGGCTCTGTGGTTTGGGTGACTAAATAATGCTGACAAAAACATTTCACATTTAAACATGAATACAATTTACACCAAAATGTATGTGTGAGTGTGTTGGGGGGCAGGGGGGACATGACGGAACTGTTATTACTGGACATTGATAATGCCACTCTAAAATGTATTGATAATACCTGACCAAAAAGCTGTAGAACCTTTGGCTCAGAGACTTGGAAAAATAAACAGAATCCATGTTTATTTTGCAGTCCACTAAAGACTATTTTGCTTAAAGGAAATAAAGATTAACAGGCCACGCCTACTTGCACCAATCACGATAGTATTGCACCAATCACGATAGCACCAATCACGATTGTGGTTAATGCCTGCCACCAACCCACACATATTTTTTTTAATTAGAAACCTCAAATCCACGGCTACCTTTGACCAGTGGGTTTTGATGCACATGTGTTTTAGTCGCCCCCTATCTGTGGCTCTAGGAGATACTGGCAAAATTCTCCCTTTGCCGACCCTCCCTTTGTTGAGATATTTTGTTGCTTGTTTGTAGTAGAAAAACTACATGTATCTCTACAATCAAAGGCAACAGATCTATTTTTAGTATTATCATCCAGCTAAAACGTTAATACCATGATATGACCTTGATCTTTACTGAATTTGAAAAATGAAATCAGGGAAAACATACCGCCCAAACTGCTCAAACAAAAGAAAAATATACAAATTAGTTTGTGCAGTTATGAGCAGAGCATGCGGTATATTTATGTATGTAACAGTGTCTGTATGGTCACTGTGACAATGAAGCACCAGCGGTGGGACACCAGTGAGGAGTAATGTCCCTTAAAGATGGTGATATTGAATGAATGCTTTTCTCTGCAGTGTTTTCAATATGAAATATTGCAGTTACTTCCATTTTTACATGAACCCCCCCCCCCCCCCCAGGTATCTAAGACAATAATATAAAAAAACAAACTTATAGTGGACTAATATAAACATTTTTCTTTCACCACTGCTCTCTCAGTGCTCTCAGTTGTAACATAACGATGAAGAGCCAAAGAAGTGTTTCTGTGAACTTTAAAATTGTGCATGAATATCCAGAGACAAAGACTTCACCACAGTGTGTGTGTGTGTTTGCCTACATCAAACTTGTATCATGGGAAAGTTTCTGCTATTTAAGTATTTAAGTATTAAAGTATTTAAGTATTAAGTATCTAAGTATTTTACTCAGAAGAGTAGGCTACTGAATTGGTAGCAGGGTTTAGCCTGTGAGGAAATGAATACGCAGTTTTAGGAAGTGGGATTTAAAGGCTTTTAGTAATGCTGGACTCACATGAAAGGTATGTTTGATGCCAGGGGCAAGGTTCTCTGTCTTGATCTTCCAGATGAGTGGTTGGGGGGAGTTAAGCACGAAGACCAGGGGCTTCTGGTGGCGCAGCAGAGACTGTATTGGCTTCAGATGCAACTCCACCTGGTAAATAACAAACATACAAGTAAACGGAGGGGAAAACAACTGCGTAAAGAGAAACATGTCACTGGAAGATCATAAAATCCATTTAAATATCAAAGCTTTGATTTGATTTTCTCATGAGTATAAGCAGGGCTTCAAGTGGACCAGTTCTGTCCAGTACGCGGTACCAGCACTTCTTAATTTTACTATTTTGAGTACTGGCACTTTAATTTGAGTACCAGCACTTCTCACAAGACGTCATTAACTTTGTTTAGGTTGTCAGACCAATTCATTATTATAGCCCTGAATTATTTCTCAGAGTGCACTAAGTGACATTCACCCATTTTTCACAAAAGACAGGTGTTTGTTTCTACTGTCTACAGAACAAGAAGAACAGCAACAACACTATCTGTTTAAAAAATGTTCAAATTTCTGTTTACTTCTTGCCACATTTGTCCTGGAGGACAACATAGTAACAGGACACAGAATAAAATTGACTGTGTGGTTGGAGTTTAAATCATTGTTGGACATGGACAAGGATAATCTAAATAAACAAGTTGTCAAAATGTGAAACATAAATCAGGTTTCTAGTGGTGTTGTGAACACCACCTGGTATCTTCTGGTATATGTGATTTACTGAAGATTTTCATCATTTAGTGTTTAATGATTTAGTAATACATAAACGCCTCATATGGAGAAGAGGAATACTCACACCAGAAGCACAAGCGTGAGGCGATACACATTCTGCAGCACTGCAGCACTATCTGTAGATTGTTCTTCTTTATCAGGCTTTTGTTTGTGTACTCACTTTGCTGATAAACCCACAAAGATGGCACACTGTGTACTCCCTAAAAAGGCACTTTCCTTGCTCTGATAGCCTTAGCAGGATCTGAGCGGTCACACAGTGGAGTCTTTGTTAACAACAGAGGGGGGGGAAAAAGAAAATAAGAAAGTGGTGGCTCTCTGTTAACATCTCTACAGCATGCAAGTATGCCTTTGGTTTTCAGGCTGCCATTAAAATAGATTACACAGTCTGTTGGTGAAATAGGGGTAAACAAACTTGATGTTTTCAGATTTTATGCGCGTTTTGTTTTCACTGTTTGACGCATCTGAATTATCTGAGCCTTTACCCGAGTCATCTGACTTCATTTAAAGGTTAGGTTTGGACTATATTTGAAGTGTGATTGGACAAGATAGTGACACATAGTAAGGACTAACTGTACTGTGTGCCGAAGTGCAGCACCTGCTTCGGTCTATAGTACTATGAAATTATATTCCTGACTTTATCTCACCATCGGACAGCATTGTTCAACTAGAAACCTGTTTGTACACCGTTTACTCTCCACAGCAAAGTCCATAAAGAAAATCTGCATTTTTAGCTTGAATAACATAAAAAAAGAACACATTTGAACTTACTGATGGAGGCAGCAATGGATCAACAACTCCTCATCAAATAAATTACTACATTTAGGTGAAGACATGTTTTAAAGTTAGGTTAAGGTTAAGGTCAGGGTTAAGGTCAGGCTAGTAATTATGGCTAAGGTTAGAGTAAGTCTCCAGGAAATGAATGGAAGTCAATAAGTCAATGCAATGTCCTCTGAAGTCATGGAAACCAGTGTGTGTGTGTGTGTGAGAGAGAGAGAGAGAGCAGTAAAAGTCTGTAAATCACTAATTCACCCCACAAGGATTCACATTATTTGATACAACAGCCTCGCCAGTAACTGCATCAGTCACAGCTTGTGACCAAATTAAATTAGTTTTCCTAAAGTCTTTACAATGAAATTGGACACTCTTCTTCCACTGCAGCTAATATTGGAACAAAATATTAAAAATTACAGAGATGGAAATGGTAAAAATGAGCGGAAGGTTTCATATTCAGAGTGTTTGAACATATTCACATGGTGTAAAACTTTAGAGATACTGTATTTATTCACCAATAACTTGTTGTGGTCTGACTGTTGTCATAATGTGTAGTAGACTAGAAACTATTTACCAAACCAGAATGTTCCTGACGTAATCACAAGTTTCATATTTTTTTTTTTCCTGGACAAATCATATTTTCAAACGGTTGTAGTGACAAAATAAACCTCTCTCGGACCTTAGTTTTCATATTTCGACTTGCTCCCCTAATATTTCCATGTGTTGTAAGTTTAAAACTCTATTAAAACTCTAACTCTATTTTCTATTTTCTATTTACAGTTAAGGGGCTCTATTTTCAAATAGGTTCTGATTGCAAGTCATTAAAACTGTACAAACAGGCAGTTTAGATGCAGGCATTTGCTTTGCTGACGATATTATCACCAGGGCATGACAAATGTCGCGAGCTGTAGTTAATTAATTACTACCTCTTCCTCATGCCTTTCTCTCACTGCTGTATTCTCCAGTGTAACCAGAATAACCATGCACTAGTTGTTTCCCTCCACTGATCAGTGCAGTTACAGTCTGCACCAGACAGGCACTTAACAGGCACTTGTTAACTTAAAGGGAAATTCTGGATTTTTTCAACCTGGGCCCAGTGTTGATCAGTGTGGGTGTGTAAGTGAATAGCACTTACGGAAACGTTCAGGACTGCTCCAGTTTGATTGGCAGCTGCAACAAGGCAGCAATGGCTACAATGTAATCCTATGTGGCAACTGGCGTAGAATTGGAATGGCTAATCTTTACTGTCCACATTAGCTAAACATTCAACAATAAGAAACAAAATAAAGTGATGATGACGATGATGTCATACACATACAATAACAATTTGAAGATGGGCTGTCAAACAATAAATGTTTCCTTAACCTCAATTAATCACTTCAATGCAATTAGTTTGCAATTCATGACAGCTTTTAAGTTCATATCAAAAATGTAAGGCAACTCCTACCACTGTATCTTGATTTGGAATCAAATGAATACACACAATACTTTTAGATTTAATTCATTATTTTTCATTGATTATTTTAAGTGCAATAAACCTGCAATAACACAACATCTACTTCAGAAAAGGTTAGTGCAACAGCATTTGCACGTTGCAGGAGTTCCAGTTTAGATGCCGTCTCTTTTCTGAATAGGTTGTGGATTAGTGTTGGACAGAAGAACTAACTAGGCTGCAGCATTAACACATGTAAAGTGTCTAAACTGATACAAGCAGCATGATTCTGTTGTATCATGCTGTAGTATCATGCTGCTTGCCTGAGACGCTAATGCGATAAAAACAAAAAAAATATGTGTTAAGGCCAGTCCTTAATCTGAACCATTTATTGGTGAAAACCAGCAGTTGGACATAACAGAGAATGTCGCAGCTGCCCCATGCGATCGCATTGTAACAATGCCATCATGTTACGGCTGCCATTTGTACCGATCTACTTCACCCATTCTTAACGTTTTATTAAGTACTATTTACATTCTCATCAGTCAGTCCCAAAGTCTAAGTGAACATGTGTGCCAAATATGAACTGATTCCCTTCATACACAAATTAGAAATATTTCAGGACCAAAAGATTGGTACGACTGATAATTTTTGCATCTTGACTGTAACAGTTCATTCGATTTCATTTCAAAGGTCCAAGATCAAGATGGTTAGGCAATGAATTTCTGCAGCTATGCAGAAATTCATCACAATTATGTTTGCTCACAGTGTTTGTCTTTTATCTTAATCAAATAATTGCAATGACCTTCGGTTTGGATATTGAACTGGGTCATATTGTTTATGCAGTTAATCAAGCAGCCCTATGTGTGTTTCTTGTGTTGTGTGAAGCAAGCGGTGCAATTTAATATAGCATTCCTTTTGTTTGCTGCTATTATGCACTGTATTGTTTTATATTTTGCTGTTTTATTGATGTGGTTCTGTACAGCATTTCAGCCTGAAATGAAGTGGGTCCACCTCGGTTATTATAAACATGCTCCATAAATACAATTTTAGTTGAGTTGAGTTGAGAATGTATAAACGTGACATTTCCCATGGTGAAGGTAAAATACTGGAGCAACATTTCTCTGGGAGACCAAGCTGAAATAAATCTTGTTCACTCCCTTGCAGATCGCAAACACTCTTTACAGTTTTTTAGTTGACAACAATGCAGCAAAACAGTACAATTACATATTATTTTCCTAAAATTAACACAGTTAGACTTGGCTCCCTCAGCAGAGATGTATTCCACTTGGACAAAGTCTGATTTCTGTATTCTGTATCATGTGATAAGTTCACTTTTCACTGTGATGCTCTGTGAAGCTGTTGAACAAGCATAATTATCAGTGTTTCACACAAGTTAAAGTCCTGAGGGGCAACATGACAAATTAGTTCCCTGTGTATGTGCTGAAAAGATAAACATTAAAAAGTCCCACATGTGAGACATGGAAGTGGAAGAATTACTGAACCCTTGTCTATGAGGTAAAGTGAAGAGTGATCCCAAGCACATCAGGAACTTTTTTTTTGCCACTAAGTACCTCCTACCATTTCATTTTTACCATCAAGACTGTGGAAAAAAGCACATTCATCGCTCCTCTGAGAATCACATCAACCAAGATAGAGTCATACCTGGCTTGGCTTTGAGGCCCCATGGCTTTGAGTGATTGAAGAGGGAGGCAGAGAAAGAAGAGAGTTTTTTAAAGATGTGGAATTTTAAACCTCAGACAAAAACATTTTGAGAAGACGTGAGTCATCTGCAAACACGCAAACAGAGGAAGAGGAGCAGGAGCCAAAATATGAAGTTGTATGAAGCCATGTATTCAGCCAAGCGACACCCTTATCTCTCTGGAAAATAAAATGTATCATACCGCTCATTTACCTGCACCAAATCCATTGAGAAAATGTATTCCACAGCAACATGGGAGCTGCTGATCTACTGCTGCTTTGTTTGGCAAGTTTGAGTCACAGGTAATTCTGAAGAAAGGATGTCAAACACCAAAGTCACAAAAGAACACATCTGAACTCTGTGATGGAGTCAGAAGTGGATCAAAAACTCCTTTGTGCTGTGATGTAAAATTGCTGATTTTGTTGTATGGACTCTGGTGTTGGAGAGTAGTTTAAAAAAGATACACTTCAAATTCCTGCTGGAAAAGCCCTTTTAATGTCAAATCAAAGTAGTATGCATGTTGTTAAGATATAAAAGATTTAAGCAGATATGTGTGTGTGTGTGTGTGTGTGGGGGGGGGGGGGGGGGGGGGGGGGGGGGGGGGGGGGGGTTCAGTATGGCTCATCACAAGCTGGTCCTGTGTCACTGTGTCAGTACCTCATACAACCATGCTTCCAAAAACTGAAAATATCCTTTTAATGTGTTTTTCATGTAATAATGCATAGATTGCACAACATAAGCAGCTGATGTGGAACTGCCTTCATGAGGTTTGCCCTGATCAGACCTTAGTCAAAGAGCCAGTGTGAAGAGAAGAAGAGGTGCAGAAACAACAGTACCTACAGACCCACACACAGAGAGAAGGAGAGGGGTAGAGTCTGCTGGCGAACAGTGGGACACGCCTGATTGATTATCTGGAGCCTGGCACAGGGATTTGGGGACCAGTGTACGTTTACAGTTAAGGGGCACATTTGCCAGCAGCCATGGATGGAGTCTTGTCTAGACCTATCACATTACTGAAATCAAACTCCACACGAGGGACGACAGCTGTAGCGGGATAAGTAAAGGCCCGTCACAGAGCATACCATTAGTGGTGGTAGCATGTGTAAACAATGGACGTGTAACCAAAAGAGAGAGAGAGAAAGAGAAATACAGCTTCAACGGTAAGCTTTGAAATCAGCTCCAACAACAAACACAAAGCTACTTAGAATAAACCCCAAAAGATGAATCACACATACAAGCTTTTACTGTGTAACAAAACCACACAGTCAGAGTTAAACGGCTGTGACACTGTACATGTTATGGGTGACACCCTATGTTTTCAAACGTGTTTCATAAACACTGTAATATCATGCTTTCTGCCCCCGTAAGAGTGGTACAGAATTAGGGCAGCAACTATTAAATTAATTAATGGATGAAATTAATTGTTAATGGGGTACGAAATTAATCACCAGCCATTCTGATAATCAGTTACTCAGTTTGAGTTTTTTCTTTGAAATAAAAACTAGTTTTGTGATTTCTGGGGAAAAGAAAATGTTTGAGGATATTTTGAGTTTAGAAAAACACATTTTTCTCATTGTTCTGCACTTTACAGAGCATGCATTAAGTAAATAATCAACAGGGTAATCTAAGTTGTAAATCGCGTACACACGATAACGGATCAGAAACGCGTCGGGTAAAGATGGGAACGGAACACATGGTGAAATCGATGTAATACATATGCCACACCTACATGTGGCGCTGTAAACAGACTCAGACAGAGCCACCGGACACACCAACACAATTGTTGCGTGAGGTTACGTCTTGTTCTGGTCACGTGACGGTGAAGGTAAAGTGACGTCATCGTTTTTAAAAAAGTATCGGTTTCCTTGTCTACACGACAACGCGAAGGTGGCGTTGCCAGATTTTTCCACTCTGGAACCCGTTCTCAAAAAGTATCGTTTCACGGCACCCAGAACGCCGTTCCCGTGTGTACGCGAGGCCGAAACGATAAAAAAACTTTATAGGATCGACCTAAATCCGTTCCCGTGTGGACGGCGCCTTAGACAAATGAGATATGATTATTGATCAGTGGTGCAAAATATGTATATATCTATACTTTCAGCCAGTTTGACTCAGCAGTGTCACTACCTCATGACTCCTTGATTGGCCAAAGAAGAAGGTAACAGTTGGAAAATTATATTTGACAAATTAAAACAGCAACATACAATATTGCTGTCCTAACTCCAATATAATAAGTGATTATCATTACTCTTAGGCCAAATATCGATGTCATAAAATAATAATAAGTCATATGTTGCAGGTTCCTTTACTCCTCTATGACAGTAAACTAAATATTACAAGACTCTTAAGAATGTTGTCATTTTGAGGTTCAGGAAACACTGATTTTGTTTCATTGGGAAAATAACTGACAAATTAATCAGTAATGAAAATAATCATTAGTTGCAGCCCTATTCCTGACGCTCCATTATACAATTGTCTTGAATTATATCAATTATCGGAGAAGGCCATAGCATCCTTCATTGTATCATATACTGTACCACATTCTCACAAAAACCATCACCAGAACAACCACCGCCAATGGAAATGGTTTAATTACCTTTTTTAGCGGGTTTACGCAGGTTTAAAAATTCCATTAATTTCAGTGTGAAAGATTCTGCACTGTGAGTTCCACTGTATTCCCACCCTCACCCTCAGCCTGTACTGTGAGGAAGAGTAACAAATTATCAGTGACCTGGCAGTGAGAGCTCAATGTCCTCGCAGGAAAAGGGAGTTTCCTTTGGTGAAGGAACTAATTAAGTGCCTGATGATTCCTGCTGACTCAGAGAAAAACCCAAAACATCCTTTAATTAAACAACAAGTAAGACTAATCTGAGGGAAAACACTCTCCCTCCCAGGAAATAATAATCAACATAAGACAAAAAAGACAGCACAATGTATTCAGTGGCATGAGGCAGAAAAATAGCGAGCTGTATCAGAATAACAAGTGCTTTGAATGATTTAAAATGTGACATTCAAGATTCAAGAGTCTTTAATATCAATTCTGCTATAAAGAGAGGATCCCTCTTTGTAGTGTTCCCTTGGTCACAACACAAATGATATAAAGAGTATACATAAAAAATCTGAATATAAATTCATATCAATTAAGAATTGATTTTACTTTCACTTTAAAATGTCACTTTTAAAGCTCATATGGGTGCTGCCCACTGTTCCTGTGTCTAGCTTGTGTGTTCACTACTGGTGTATAATAAGGATGGGTTAAATACAGAGGTCAAATTCATTATCGCTAATTAGTGTGTTTGCAAAAATGACTCATTTTTGGAATATTTTACCCCAAATGTTTGAACTATTTCTGTGCTGAACAGTTATTTGTTGTCTTTTGTTCATAATAGGAGTCTAAAACCACAATTTTACTCAAAATTAAAAATCCATTTTTAATCATCTAACACTGATAATGATAATTATTGATATCAACTGAATTGAAAATGTTTCCTGTGTTAACCTTTTTGGCCATACCAACCTGTCATATCCACTAATATAATAAAAAAAGCAAATGAACATGCAAAGCACTGCATAGGGGAGCCATGTGAATTCTGCAAAAGCTGTGTGTGCTGGCTCAAAACAACAAAGTCATGGAGGAAGGCGCACTGCCTGGGACCAATCAGGCCGCATTATCTGATGTGTGTCTATGTGCGTGTGTCTTGTCTGTCTGGATCTTGGTTGTTTCTGGATCACTGAGAGTGTACAGTGGGAAGTGGAGTTGGGGGGGAAACCTGCTGAGCACTCTTATCAGTGCCACCCACATATTTAAGGAACAGTGGGGATGCTACCTGAACTATGATGGTAATCAGTCTGCACTCGGCTCAGCACGGTATGGCATGAAACCAGCCTGGAAAGACATCAGAGAGAGCGACAGGGGCCTCGGGATAGAAATCTCTAGCAGGACATGCACAGAAGGTCAGAAGGGCAAACAAAGATTATGCTGATTAGATTTAAGAAACGTGAAACCAAAATCCTTGTTAAAACCAATATTGCTTTTATTTCATCAAGTTTATAACTACAGACAAAATAAATAATTTTATCAATACTCTGCGTGTGCCACTTTGTAGTTTTCAGTGGCAATGTCAGGATTGTGATTTTTATGTACTAAGTGGATTATGACTTCCACTTTTTAGTCATAAATCAAATGTCTGTACAAAGTCAGAACCTTAAAAAAAGGTTCAAATTATACAGCTAAAAGCTAAAATAAGACAGTGTTTGGTTCTTTTGTTGTCAAAATGGACGAACGTCTTCTTGACCTGACAAACATGACATTGTGGCAAAGTAAAATAATAGCTCTGCTTTTATAAAGTAAATAATATTTTACTGTGCCTTATTTTCACCAGTCAAAACAGATAGTGAAACAGTAATGTGTATAGGAACACTAGGTGCAAGTGCAGCTCCTTGTTTCCATTGCTGTGGCACATTTACATGGGAACTTGGAAGTCAGAATGTGGAGTGAAGTTACCTTTGAGTTCACTATGTTCCAGAGAGAGATCGTAAAAAAAAACAATAGTCGTCTGGCTAGCCACTGTTTGCAATACCAGTCGATAACAACCTCCACATGGTATTTTGCGCACACTAACTCGGAACCTAATTCGGGGTATGTGGTAGGTGGAGGGGTACGCTGATGCCTGTCCACCACTGAAAGCACCAACAGGATACATTATGTGAAGAAGGCAAGCCGGCAGAGGCAGTGCATTGCTTTGGGCAATGTTCTGCTGGGAATCCTTGGGTCCTGCCATCCAAGTAGATGCAATTTCAACATATACCTCCTACCTAAGCACTGCTGCAGACTATATACGCCCTTACAAGCCCTTATTCCTTGATGGCTGAGGCCTCTTTCAGCAGGATAAGGTGCCGTGTCACAAAGAAGAAATGTTTCAGAAATAGTTTGAGGAGAGCACAACAAGGAGTTTGAGGTGTTGACTTGACTCCAAGTTCCCCAGATCTCAGTCTAATCAAGCATCTGTGGGATGTGCTGGAGAAACAAGTCTGATCCCTGGAGGCCAAACCTCGCAACTTACAGGACTTAAAGGATCTGCTGCTAACATCTTGGTTCCAGATACCACATCTTCAGGGGTCTAGTGGAGTCCAGACCTCGATGGGTCGGGGCTGTTTGGCAGCAAAAGTGGGACGAACACAATATTAGACAGGTGGTCATAATGGCCACTTTGCTTTTTTTTTTTTTCGATCAGATAGTGATTGGCTAGTGCTTCGCCACATGCATTTAAAAGTGGTATTAACATGCATCTCCAGTGTCCACATCAAGATCCAATGGCCAAGATACTATCTGAGCACAGTCATCCCCCCCAACATCACCTCCTCCTCTTCTCCTTCAAAGATTTCCAGCAGCAGACTACAGCATCACGTCCTCTGCGCAGCCATATCAACAACAACAAGAACAATATTAGCTGCACATGAAGGCATCTGCGACTTCATGGTTTTGAAAAGCAGAAACCATCTTCGACAAGCAGAAAACTGATGAAAGCTTTCAGCTTTTAGCTGTGCTCTGAGCCACCAATGTATATTTCCACTCATGTAGTTGTGAGTGCATCAGAGATGCTTTGCATTCACACTGTTCAATCTGGTCACAATGCGTCTCCCACCACCTTCCGAAGTTGTTTGGCAGATCGTATAAACATCAGTTCCTCGCCATTCCTGTGTATTTACATCTGTACTTGTAAGTGGTCAGGCACTATCCAATTACAATCCAATCACAGAAAATGTATTTTAATTAGAAAGTATCAAAAAAGTATGCAAACGTTAAGTCTTTATAGTTAATATTCACTTGCAGGAGAGATAATTAAAATTTCAGTTAAAAGGAATGAAGGTGTTGATCTGAAGTGCATTCAGATCAAGGAAACTTTGTGGAGAAGGTTCAGCCCTGGTGTGAGGTTTGTTCTTGTGTGCGAGCTCGACTCATATCTGACACTGCTCTCACCAGCTGTTTGTTCCATGCTAAGCTCCTCCAGCTTGTCACTCACACAGTCAAAAGATATCTGCGAATTCCAGCTGATAAAACAATCCACTGCTCTGCCTCACCCTGATTCAGAGCCAGGGGCTGTTTGATGTTTGCCTCTGGTAAACTGATTAGAGAAAGACAACCGTTCAAAGATATCCCTGGCCCCTTTTGTTTATTTTCCACCCTATCACCAGACTGTTTGCCCAGACAGGCCTTCTCCTTCTTGAAGTTATTTTTGCTGAAAGATTTGAATCAACTTGGAAACAAAGGTGTCTACCTAAATGCAAAGCTCTTCATCAACACATGTGAAGCAGTAGGATGTTAACAGGGTGCTAAAGCCCCCACCCCCACCGCCTTGGCATGTGAAGGAGAATGAACATGTGGAAAAATGTTCAAACATGATACTTACACAGTCGAACCAGGGCAAGAGGAAAAGAAATCAACACGCAGGGATGAGATCATTGTTTTGGTCCAGCTTAAGTGGCTAAACACCAACACCTGAAGGTCAATAGTCAACCAACGAATAGATATTTTGCCTCAAGGGTTTAAAGTTTGGATGAAAAATGAGCTCAAAATCTCACTCTCAGCGTAGCTCTCTCTTCTCTCAAGATTAGATCTCCGAATTTTGAGAAAAATGTGAGAATTATTGTGCAAAAATAATAGCAGAATAAAAAAAACACATCCTCTATCTGGCACTACAGGTATTGCTATGCTAAGTTAGAGTTACTAAGTTAAATAAGTTGCAGTCTTTCAAACCTGGCCTGACTCACTTTGGAGGCCCACATCGGTATTATGAAGAAAAGTCAGCTTCTGTTACTTTGATCAGGACAGGTGAAGCTGAAGAAATCATCTTCATTTCAGACAAATGTGAAAAACACTACAATTTCTAAAAGACAAAAAAAAAAACAAAAAAAAAAACATGCCTTGTCCAGATGAGACACTGTCCATACTCGTCATTTTGCAGAAAAAGAATAATGAGCCTATGAAAGAAAACAGCCCACTGTCTGAAAGAACTGATGAGTAAAAATCCAGAGAGCGACAGAAGAAAAAAAAAAAACAACTCTTAGTTTGATTTTCAAACTAACTATTGAAAGCCAGGTCATAAAAATCCCTCAGTGTTTATGTGCAGTCACATCTTTGTGTTCGTTTAATGTAATAAGACATATAGGAAGCTGTTTTTCAGGAGGTAGGTGCAATAAGTTAAAGGTTAGAAAAGAATTATGAGCCTATGAAAGAAAACAGCCCACTGTCTGAAAGAACTGATGAGTAAAAATCCAGAGAGCGACAGAAGAAAAAAAAAACAACTCTTAGTTTGATTTTCAAACTAACTATTGAAAGCCAGGTCATAAAAATCCCTCAGTGTTTATGTGCAGTCACATCTTTGTGTTCGTTTAATGTAATAAGACATATAGGAAGCTGTTTTTCAGGAGGTAGGTGCAATAAGTTAAAGGTTAGTGGTCCTTTTTGATGTACTGGTGTGTCCTTTGCAAGAGAGTGAGCCATACATTTGAAAAGCTAAATATGTAGCGATATGAATGGTCACCAGGATTAAATAAGCATACCATAAATGTCGATTATTTATAGTGAGAAAACTACACACCAGAATCAGTCTCTAATGGTGGGTTCTATTCGTAGGAAATTAGAATTTTCCAGGTCAGGGGGGCGTTCCTGTTGAAGAAACTCAAATTTCGAAAAGTGGAGCAACCTCTCATACTGCCAAAATGGTTTTTACCGTTAATAGCACTTTTGTCTTGGAGAAAAGAGGAGAAGAGAAGGGACTAATCCGTTCAATCCCGGCCGCTTCACGGTCTTGTGGCATTTCTTGTATGTATCTGTACGTAATCTTACCACACTAAAGATTAACTTTGCATTTAGTACGACTGCGCTTTTACAATTCTTAGATTCATGCAAACATTCTCACACAGATATACTGATGTGTTATTGCACAGGTATATGTTCACAATGGTTAGCATCTTAGCATGGCACAAAACACAAAACTTACTTTACTGAATAATCAATTTGTTGTTTTGTTCACATAAAATGTAAATCTTTGTTTTCCATTAACTGTTTTTTAAAATAGTGTAGTTCGAGACCAATAATAAACAAAGTGGACTTTTACTCTGACAGTGACACTATATGAAAAAAAATGAAAAGATAAACAAAGTTGCTATAATTCATCCTGAGGCAACATGAGTGTGTGCCAAAATTCATTGTCATCAATCAAATAAGTGAGTGAAAGTGATGGGCTGAATCTAAATGGATAGGAATACAGGCTTTCTGGTAGATTATGCAGGTGCAAAGTTTAATAGACATTAAAAATGATGAACTATACTGTGTGTGGTGTTAAAAACTGGAATTGTGGCCCTTAATTCCCCCAAATGAATTGTGAAAGTGTCCCTAAAAGTGAGACTGAACCTATCGTGACAAATGATGATATAAATTACTGATCTTATCATGGTGCAGCCTTACAACAATAAAAACTTAATTAGCTGCACGCTCATGGAAATTACAGAGATGATTCAATGCTGTGCTTAGAAACACTTCAGACAGCTGTACTTGATTTTTAGTCATATGAGTTTTTGTAAGGAAACACTTCATTTACACAATCATTCTCTCATGCTGACACAAGAGCCACTTTTGTACAGCTGTTGTTAGCTGTTAATTTAAATCAGCAGCACCTGTAGAAAAGACAAGTGATTCATGCTTTTACTATGAAGAAAATGTTTATTTATTTGTTCATTTTTAATCTTTAATCTTGCAGCATTAGACATGAAGATGCCTCGCCTTCATCTCAGCAGATGTGAACACATGGCTTACACTCTACCCAAAATATTATTGTGGGTACTTCTAGCTGCCTAAATGAGTGATTATCATACTTTCTCCTTCTGGTGTGTTATTCTACAGTGACTGTGAGCCCTGTAAATGCCATGTGCAGTCACTACTGAGGTGTTCTGTTGCACTTAATAACACAGCTTTCGGTGGGGGGGGGGATTGGCCAAGAGCCAAATTGTGTGTATTCTGAGTGCAGGTCCAGCTGTAAATTTCTTTCTGTAGATAACAGTTCATAGCCCTCAGTTAATACCCACACAGGCTGGCCGGAAACCATTCATTGCTCTCACGTCTTCACAGAAAACGTGGACAAACAGCAGCTTTAACATATGGTTGTGAAAGAGACATGAAGCAGGCCTCACACATTGCAGCTGCACAATATGTGTGTGTATAAATGTGTCTGAAATTGAGCATGTGACCCCACTTCATCCATATTAGTCCACACACAGACCCACCATATGCAGAAGCTGATTTATTCCCTCCCATTACTGGGTCAGGGCTAAGAAGTCACGGGTGCACATCGTGTTCTCCAATGCTGCAGAAAACTCATCCTCAGGCTCCTGTTCAAAAAAGGAGCCATATACAGTCTGTTCTGTGGCCTAGACACCACTTCCTCCTCATCAGCAGAGGTGAAGAGGAGAAGTCAGGGAAAATCTACATAATCACTGTCTAACCAGGCACCTCCTCCTCTCTGCCGACTGAGAAAATACGCAAATGAACCATTCGCCAAAGCAAACAAGGGGGGAAAGACCCAATACTGTGACTGAAATCCATTTGCATGTTTCTACATCGTAAGATGAATACTGATTAAAATGTTAAAGGTGGAGCCCTCAATTGCAACTGTGGATGAAATATTCCTGCTTGAATATTTTACTTCTAGCAAGAAGGATATTATTTCTTTCTCTAAACTACCTTAATTTCAAGTCATTAACTCATCAGCCCATTGAATGACACTGAGGCCAGGTTGACACTCGATGTGGGCGTTTCACTTTATCACTTGACCCTCGGCTATTGGAGGTTAGCAGAGCAGTTTCTGTCAAGCAAAGCAAAAGTGGCTAACATTGATAAAGTGATGAAGATGGGTGACATGTCATTATTGAGTGTACTCGTCTGACTAAAACACCAGCGAGCATTGGAACGGCCTCGTGGCGGTACAGTGTTTGAATTTGAATGCATGAAGGTTATTCGATCGGCGAGCGCCTGTCTTTCAACTTCCACCACAATGCTACCAGTTTATAAATGGTTTAGAAGTTATTAATTGTGTTATTAACCCTTTAGAAATCATTAATAAGATACTATGTCCCATAAGATAAAAGGGCAACAGTGAGCTTGCTGAGTAGAGCAACAGATCTCAACTTTGTCTCTTTCAACATTTACACCTGTCAGCTACATCAGATAATTAAAAATGTCTTAACATTAAACCATATATTTAGGCATATATCTAGTGGTTATGAAGATTTATAACTGCCTTGATGTGAAATATATAAACTTTTTTTATTTTTTAGCAATAACAAGATTTTGCCAAAGAGCAAGACTGTATCACTGTGCGTAAAGTTATTTGTAAGTTGTCTGTAGTAGTTAATAAATTATTTATGAAGTGTTAACCTACTTAATATTATAATTATAAACATGAATAAATCATTTGTAATGTGAGTCTTATTCTTTTTACACTTAGACTTTTTTTTTTATCTACCTTAAGCATTAAAACAGACAAAGGAGAAATCATATGGCTACATAAAGAGCATGACAAGTTCATCCAATTTCTTTATGCTTATTGTTTATATATATATTTTCTAACAATACAGATTTTATCATGAAGCACCATTGTTGACCACAGTATTCTTTTAATAGTCAGAGGTTCTGGAGTTTGAAACAGATGCTTTGTTTTAAGGAAGTAAGTTCAGAAAAACTTCCAAACCTCCTCGATTCTGAATTTACTTCCTTTCATTTTGCTTCATAATTAAGGAAAAGACCTCATGCTGTGGAACCACATTTGTCAAAGATAAAGAATAAAGGGTGAGAGGAGCCTTGCCCATATCTAGCAGGGATCTTGAACCCCCTTCTTTTCAAGCTGCAATTTTTTCCACTGGCTTATCACCTCTTCCTGTCAGATCATGGGCAAATTGTGTCAATGGAACTGACGCACCGTGTGTCCTCAGACGCAGTCTAGGTGAAGGCTGAGCACCAAGGGGAAGGCTCCTTGTGTACAAACAAGTTGAGCTGTACCCACTCTGAGGTGGAAAACTGACCAAGGACTAAAGCTTGAGTGGGCACGGTCTCTGCATCTTTTAGGAGATTATATGTACAGCACGATAAAGTGTCTGCATTGGTCATCTAATCTCAGCCAGAGCTGCAGTGACCTTCTGCAGCCAAGGCTGTAGACAAGGAAACGGACAGCTGGATTACTGCCTCCTCCACATACTCTAAGTCCTCAGATGACCATGGAGGTGAGGGTTTCACTAAGATGATCATTAATTTATGTGACTAGAGAAATATTCTCAAACTTATTGGTCTATCCATAACAATTATGCTTAAATTGGTTATTGAAAGTCCAAGTTATTCCATCAACACATTAGGACCCAAAAAAGCGTACCTTAAAAAAAAAAAGCACAAAATACTTTCCTATCCGAATAAATAGGAGGAAAAAATATTGTCTTTGAATGAAATGGCAAGTAAGCCATATGAAAAATGATATTCATCTTGTTGTTAATCATATATCCTTTTGAAATTCGATGCCATTCAGTGATATAGACACTATGTAAATGAATGGAAGTGAAGTCTTGTGAAGTCTAAACCTTTTTTGTTTCATTTCTAATAAACTTGTTACTGAAAAACAGCTTTGAACTGAATATACAGCTACATAAGAGTCTAAAATGCCTCAAACATTTTTTAACAACTTCATAGTGTTAATATAGCTACTGTGTGCAGCTATGATTGGCTCAGTGACAGGACAACAAAAATGGATGAATCAGTTTTACATCAACAGATTCATTTGCAGATTGCGATCTGATGACATTTGCCAAAACACACCAATGTTTATCCCAACTATGTAGAGTATTTACTAAAAAACACTTTTCTAATAGAATAAGAGACTAGTGCGGCCCTTTTTGTCCCTGCTGCTTAAGACCAACAAGAGCTAAACGTTTATCAGGACCAGTAGAAGTTTCTCCTAAGATCAAATAAAAACAAGATTTAGCAAACCGTTGTCATTGCTTTAAAAACTATTTTAGAAAAAAAAAAATCTTTCTTGCTTATATTAAACCAAAAGAAAATATCCTTACTGCATTTAGCTGCACAAGACCATGAAATCCTTCTCAAAGCAGGTGTAGACAAAACCTGATTCGACTGTGATTTCTATTGTGTGGATTTCTGTGTCTTACCATAATCCAGCTTGAACCAAGGATTATCTCTAGATGACACACAGCAGAACCCTCTTACTTGGAAGAACACTTCAGGAGTCTGCCAGAGCACAGTGCGTTACTCTCTTACAGTATGTTTTGATTTAAGAGCTGATAGGCAAACCGACTTGAAAACATGCCTTGCAAAACCTTTATGCCAAGGGAAGGAATCAGAGCAGAAACCTGTTCAATTAAATAAGTATCTAGTGTGTAGATGATCAGATAAAGCACATGGTTCATCTTTGGAACTAAACTTTCTGAGGTACTATGAGAAAGAGAAAGTACCTTCTATTATAATGTTAACCAAGGAATTTTGTCTGCAATTTGGGGAAAATTCTTATTGAGTTTTTCTGATAGATATTGCGATTTGTGACATAATCTTGTGATGTGATGTTATAACATGTGATGTTGATTAATTGTTTGCACCAGGTATGAGTTATACACTATGAGAAAGTGTACCAAAACTTTTACGGTAGTGTACACATAAATATTTATTTTTTTATTTATTTTATTATTTTTTTTTTGCATATGCAAAGAACAAAACAAAAAAATTGAATTACAATTTGGGATTTTAGTTTGAAAACTACTAATTGTTCAGCTCAAATGGGAACAGATACAATCAGCAGTCACTTCTGTGGACAAATGACACAGGTTTTTACTGGCTGTGGTGATGTAAACGTGACACCATGGACTGTACAACATGTTCAGAGACCAGTTTGGGTCCAGTTGAACATATACAGTGCATGTGGGTCTTTCCTCTGTTTTCCTCTGTTTAAAGTGAGTGACATTAACATGAACAACTTGTTCTAGAACTAAAGAAGCTTCTTGTTGGAATGTCTTCAGAAAAACCCAAGCAAGTCCAGCTGCCTCTATCTACACTTCTGAAGGTACGATGACCTGGATGAATGAGAACATTCACAGACAAATTCTTCTATTATGATCTATTTTTCTGTTTACCTGCTGATGCAGCATATTCCCACATACTGTTGTGATGCCCCCTCCCTTTGAGTAGGAGTGCTCATTGGCTGGCCTCTCCCTCTTTCTCTTTCAGGCTTAGGAAGTTGGGGGGCATCATTTGACCTGATGAGCTACACATGGGTCCAGGTGGTTTAAAAACCCTCCTTTCTCCAGATGCTCGGGCTTTCTCTCTTAACACCAGCACGCATGCAAACCATCCGTGTGGGCCTCAGCCTGCCTGTTTGTTCTTGGTTTATGTATCCATGCACTCACACATCCACACATGCATGCACTACTGATGGCTGACACTGACATATTACCTCTTATTTTTTTAAATAAATAGTTATTTTGCATCATACTTTGTTGTCTTCTCATTTTGCTGCAGCCTAAGAGCCGGGCTGTGACACTGTGCTTGGACGTATGATATATAGCACTGGCAATGTTCGAGCCAAGTCAAGTCAGCAGCAGGATTTGCAAAATCAAGTCTGTACATGCTGCTCTTCACACTGCTGTGACTGACGGGGGGAAGGGGAACTCTGGACAGTTTAAAACAGAGACACAGCGTTCTCGAGGGCCGTGGGCCCGTGATTCATGTTCAAACTATGTCGAACTCTGATGAGTCGAGCCTTGAGACAGGACCGTTCAACACCTGAAGTCAGGGAGTGGTTTCAAAAGCCAGCCAGGAGTTCAGGAACAGTATCAGGAAATATGCTGAGTCGATGGTAACAAAAAAGACAACAATTCTTAATTTTCAGATGATGACAAATTACTTAATTTTAAATATTGTGTTCAATGTCTATTAAGAGATCCCTGCTAAATTCTATGATCTGGACCTTCAGCTACTCAAAACATTAATGCAAGGTCGAAAACTTAAGGATATGAATTGTTTAATTGTTAAATATTTATAATTTGAATGAAATTTGTAGAAGAATTGGAAAATATAAGAAATTGCAGCCTTTGTGATCAGCAAATTGATGGCTGGCTGGATGTTACCCGTGACCAATGACAAGCCAGAAGTGGTAGGCAAAGCTGAGTCCAAAATGGAGGACACTACTACAACTGACCCACATTGTCCTTTGTTTGACAGGTATGATGCAGGAGTCAAGAGTACAAACTTACTGGTTAATTCATGAATTGGGTAACTAACCTTTGTTTACTTCTTCTCCTTGATGGAAATGATATAAAATCTATGGATCTAGGAATATATTGAATACAGTCTTGAGTAAAATTAGGATTACCGCCTATAATTACAATTTATTTACTCAAGCCTTTGTGGGAGTTTAACAAAACAATACAGTGTACCATGTTTATAGTGTGAACTCTTGAGTTATGGCAAAAAATATATAAACACAAAAGCAAAATTTGAGGGAATTACTTGAGGATGTACAGACAACAAACATACACAAAAGTCTAAGAAGCACTAGGAAACAAAGACACTCAAACCTATCTATTTTGACTGACTAGACCATGGAAAGTTGAACTTCACCCTGACTTGTTTGTGCTTGATCCTGGATTATTTGTATGACTCTCACCGTGGTTAAGATGCTTCAGGCAGCCCTTATCAGCATCACTGATTAAAACAGAGCAAACCAGTGAAGTGGAAACATCATGTGCAGCAGATCTTGCACTATTTATCAAACTGAACAACAAAGTCATGCGAGGAAAGCTGGATTCTGATAAAACAGTGCAAGACTGCCTGAACAGCTAATATTTCCTTACTACATTGTGCTGAGTAACCATGGTTTCAGACAGAGAAAAGTTGATTGCTTCTATTTTTTGGCTCCAATTAAATTCTTAATTACAGTGGTAGAAAATATAACTGCAGTGAAGTTTCTTTCATTGGAGATGACTCACTTCTGCCGGGTTGTTGTCTGGTCCCTCCGGAGCGTGTCCTCTCAGGTTGATGATGTGGACCTCCTGCGGGAGGCTGCTGGTGTCTCTGCTTGCACAGCCTGACATGGCGGTGAAGCTTTTCAGTGTGGCCTGCACTGGGTGTGTCATCCCCACTGGCAGCAGCTCACATGGGCTGCGAGACAAAGGCCCTGCGGTGACGGGGAGAAAAAAAGAACCATGAAATTACTGAAAGGAGGCAGAACAGACGGAATTAAACACAGTGTTCAAACAGAGATGAGAGTGTAGTTTCATCAATCTGAGTAAGTGTTCATTACCTCAACCAAGGAGGTTTATGCTTTCATCTGCATTGGTTTATCCGTAAATTTGTCCCCCTGTTAGCAACTTCCTGTCTTAGGTTTTTGACGGATCAATCCCATTGAGTTATTTTGTGCTGGGTGGGTGATCAGCCAAGAATGTTCCCATTAAATTTTGGTAAGAATCTACCCACTAATACTAATAAAAATGGTTCATCTTTAAAAAAAAAGTGTAGGTGTTGGTGTTGTGTGTGCACCTTATTACTGAAAAATGTCTTTGATGGCGTGTTTGTTTGACCATGTGTTGCCAAAAAAGAAGCATTCCCCAAATTGAACTGCACCAACAGTTCCATGTTTCCTACCATATCAACTTTTGTTTGCAATACATCACCGAATAGTGACATATTTTACAAGAGTGACATGTCCAGAGAGCAGAAGGCTTTAGGTTTGTTGCTGGTATTCTGCAATGTTATGCAGAATACAATCCAGTGTGTTTATGTAGAGCAACATGTCTGCACGGCGTCCACCAAATTGTTCATGTTCAAGCACAAACTGTTATGTTATAAGGGAAAATCCCAAGATCTTAGCAGATGCTCTAACCACAGTCACAAGCAGGAAATGGTTATCATCACCTTTATTTCCTAAAAAGTGCCACAAATGATTAAACTTGATATACACATCTATAGACATGCAAATAGTCGAGATGTTTCAGAAAACATGTTTCTGAGGAAAACAGATCATATCTGATTTCAGTTTTTTACTTTTCTGATATCACATCCAGTGATTCTTACCATTATCAGACAGGTACTGATACCAAGAATCAGATCTATCAATCTATTTCTCCCAGTCCCCTGAAATGGTTTTTCCTCATTAACGATCCCCAAACAATACAGAGCCAGCATTTGCATGGCTTTCACTATAAATCATGGTTTTCGATTTCATGTTTTTATCTGTTTCAAAGGTTTTTAAGTTTCTGTTTTTCCAGACAGTGTTTATACATTTAGACTGATTATGTCTTTAAGGATCAAATTCTATAAAAATGTGTTCAAGAACTAACTGTTATGATGATGGAAAAAATTGGTCAAACTCAATGTTTCCCATTAATCATGTAGACTGTGGTGAGGCGCCATAGTCTAAATTGCCCAGCCACAAATTTCATAATGAACCAAGACCATTTTAAACAGTTCCCGTAATGACATAAAAGATCACAACTTGTGCCAATTGTAAATTCATGTACAGCTGTATCTGAGGTGTTTCTTTCCTTAATGCTCACTTGTGCATGCACTATTACGCTGTGGAGTGCTCACGCTATCATCATCAAAGTTATTACAGCCCACAAGGAGAAACAGGAATTTTCACCTGCACCACCAGGGACTGAACTACTGTAACTCTCTGGGAAACACTGCAAAGCACTCACCCACAAACTCACTCACTCACTCACTCACTCACTCACTCACTCACTCACTCACTCACTCACCCACTCACTCACTCACCCACTCACTCACTCACTCACTCACTCACTCACTCACTCACTCACTCACTCACTCACTCATCTTCTCCCGCTTTACTGCTGGGGCTCTGGTGATAATCCCTGCTCACATCGGGTAAAAAGGCAGTGTATACCCTTGACAGGTCACCAGCCCATCATCACAGTACTATCATATCATTTTTGCACTTGTATTGACAATATCTGTCAGTCACATACTACTAGTAACCAGATATGTTTATTGGCAATAGATGATCTTATTTTACAATTCCAGTGAAGTTCAGATGTTGTATAAAACACAAAACACAAAGTACACTGTTGACTATACAGCATCTTATCGTACATACTCATTGATGATTCATTTGAGATGTTTGCAGTGTTCCTCATTTCACTGCATGTTTAAAAAGAAAAACCCTTGAATCCTTGAGCACTTAAAAAAGTGAGTGAGCTCAGTAAATCCAACAGAGCAGCTCCCAGCATGATGTCGGGACACTGAAGCCCAGTGTGTGACGGTGTTATGACAAACAGGTCTCTGATCTGTCTTGACAACTTGATTTGAACATAGATTTAGTACTATTTACTTAGAGTAACACATCTACAACAGCTCTTGCATGAGTTTGGAACTTCCTATTTTTCAGCCACAGGCTCTCAGGTGGTTAACCTCACCCTGAGGTATTCCTGTGTGCAAACTTCCTTTCCATCTCGTTTTTGGGTGACCCATTTAAGACACTTTTAAGGGTGTAAATCGTAGTCGAGTTGAAACAGCACAAAAACACAGCTGTGAGGTTTAAGTGATGTACCAACATAGACGTGGTTGGGGGTGGTGGGGGTTTGGCCTTGTATTTTAGCCCTGCAACCCTGGTGCCTGCTGAGGCCCCACTCACATGTCAAACAAATCATGCTAAAGATGCAGAGTTTGCCAATAGCAATCAGATGTAGCATTTGGAAATAATTAAGGTCTAACTGAAAGACAGCTTGATAACAATGTTAAATTCTCAGTGGGCTGACAAAAACACCTTTTTAATTATTTTCTTTTGCCAAGAACACATAACCATTGTTTTCACTTTCCGTGCTGTCCATGTTAGATCAGCACAAAGCCAGAGATCATGGCATGACTCCCTTTCTCCTTGTAGTGAGAGGAGCACAGATGTTTTATTGTTACCATATTTGTCTTCTGAGCCCTTCACAGATGTCTCAACCTGGAGCTTTTTTTGCTGCCTCTTGTTGCCTGTAAGTTCACTTCAAACCCACAGAGACTTACTGTGTACCTCTGAACTGAGTCTGTCTTAGTGGTAGGAGACACTGATGTTTCATCCATCCATCCATCCATCCATCCATCTTCTACTGCTTATCCGAGGTCGGGCCACGGGGGCAGCAGCTTAAGCAGAGAAGCCCAGACTTCCCTCTCCCCGGCCACTTCGTCTAGCTCTTCTTGGGGAATCCCGAGGCATTCCCAGGCCAGCCGAGAGACATAGTCTCCCCAGTGAGTCCTGGGTCGTCGCTGGGGCCTCCTCCCAGTGGGACGTGCCTGGAACACCTCACCAGGGAGGCGTCCAGGAGGAATCCTGACCAGATGCCCGAGCCACCTCATCTGGCTCCTCTCAATGCGGAGGAGCAGCGGTTCTACTCTGATCCCCTCCCGGATGACCGAGCTTCTCACCCTACCTCTAAGGGAGAGCTCAGACACCCTGCGGAGGAAACTCATTTTGGCCACTTGTATTTGCGATCTCATTCTTTCTGTCATTACCCACAGCTCATGACCATAGGTGAGGGTAAGAACATAGATCGACCAGTAAATCAAGAGCTTCACCTCTCGGCTCAGCTCTTTCTTCACCATGACAGACCGATGCAGAGCCTGCATTACTGCAGATGCCGCACCGATCTGCCTGTCAATCTCCTGCTTCATTCTCCCCTCATTTGTGAACAAGACCCTGAGATAGTTAAACTCCTCCACTTGAGGCAGGATCCCATGCCCAACCCAGATAGGGCACTCCACCCTTTTCCGGCTCAAGACCATGGTCTCCGATTTGGAGGTGCTGATTCTCTTCCCGGCCGCTTCACATCCGGTTGCGAACCGCTCAAGTGAGAACTGAAGATCACGACCCGATGAAGCAAACAAGCTATGTCGTCTGCAAAAAGCAGGGACCCTGAGCCCACCGAATTGGACCCCTTCAACGCCCTGGCTGCGTCTAGAAATCCTGTCCATAAAAGCTATGAACAGCATTGGTGACAAAGGGCAGCCCTGGCGAAGTCCAACCCCCATTGGTAAGGGATCCGACTTACTGCTGGCAATGCGGACCAGAATCGGTCAGACTGGTCGTACAGGGACCGAATGACCCTTATTAAAGGGTCCAGTACACCATATTCCCGGAGCACTTCCCACAGGACTCCCCGAGGGACACGGTCAAACGCCTTCTCCAAGTCCACAAAGCACATGTAGACTGGTTGGGCGAACTCCCATGCACCCTCCAGGACCCTGCCGACACTGATGTTTTCATTTTCTAAATTTCAATTCAATTTCAATTTTATTTGTATAGCGCCAAATCACAACATACATTATCGCAAGGCACTGTATATAGTAAGGCCAAAACCTTTGGTAACTAAAGGCTCTACCTCCCATTCTACTCTTATGGACTCTGGGAACTACAAGTAACATCTTGTTGGGATGATAAGGTGAAACTAGATCTTAAAGATATGATGGGGCCTGATCATTAAGTGTTTTGTACGTGAGGAGGAGTATTTTAAATTGAATTCTAAACTGTACAGGGAGCCAGTGTAGAGAAGCTAACACTGGGGTGATGTGGTCTCTCTTACGAGTTCCTGTTAGAACTCGTGCTACAGCAATTGAATTAACTGAAAAGTTTTAACAGACCTAAGAGAACATCCAGATAGTACTGAGTTACCATAATCTAATCTTCTAAAATCTAAAAACATTTGGTTTTCTAAACTTAAGTACTTTTGTAACCTAGAGTAGTGAATTGCAAAGAATTGATACATTCCGATACAGGGGTGGTTGGATACTGCTTTTTGTGTTGTGATACCAATACCAATACTAAGAACCGGATACCTGGTACCAATATCATTCAGTCATTTTAACTAATAAGCAGTTACCAACATGTTTGTGCTGATTCATTTAGCACCTAGTCATAACCAGCTCCATCTGTGTAACAAGTATTGTGCTGAATCATTCTTTCAGTTTAAATTATGTTACTGCTTTTTATTTAGTTATTTTAGTCTAATAAGATAGAGGGCCTGTATAAAGGCAAGAATATGGGAATATGATCCTCTACTGGGGGTGACGTACTGTACATGCTGTATATTGTGATTTTATTTCCCATAGAAATACCATTAGAGTAAGCCTCACAGTACAGTAAGGTTAAAGGATCAATCACACCATAACATGCTACAATATTTTAGTGAATCAGTATTTATGTACTCCCTTAATTAAAATATGGAAGTGTTTTTCTGTACAGTGATAACAGCACAGTTTTAAAAACCTGGCAAAAACCTGTTGTACATCACAGTTTCTGTTCTCCTCTTCCCCTTTCCTCCCATAGGACCAAAGCTTATTCCCCTCGTTGACCATGTCATCACAGTTACACTCACTCCTACAAACATGTCCGAGTGCACTGTGGCTCACTTTTTCCCCCCAACACATGGAGAATAACAAACAACTGCCTGACAAATAAAGAAAAACTGGGTTCTCTCTCAGAGGCTGCCAAAAGATTACGATATTCTCTGGCCAATGGCTTGCTTTTCTAACTGGTTACATATCCAACAGAGAATGGAGAAAAAGATTACCACATGAATAGAAAAGTAGGGCATTCAAAGTCTTGTGCTTTTGCTCTGGCCAAAGCTAATGTAATTTTAGTCATTTGTGTTCCCCTAAGAATTACTCCTAACTGTTTTTGGGACCTTTCCTCTTACCTTCATACTGGCCAAAGGATCTAGTGGACATGTTCACTGACAAGATAAGAGCCAAACTGATGATGGGTGGTTTTATTGCTAGTCACAGTAGTATATCTTTACTGAGTTATGGATGACGAGCAGAGAGTGACATCACACTCAAAATGCCTCTGTTTTAGCAGCCAGTCTAGCTGTTGCCTTTGATTACTGTCTGTAATGCTGGACCCCGAATATAAGTGATTTTCAACCTTTTTTGGTGTCATGGCACCATCCCAAATATTGCAAGATGAAGCATCACAGTAGCTTGATATTACTTCTTTTAATGGTCTCAATGAATCTCTTAAGCTTTATCCACATGGAAACAGAACTTTCTCAATACAATCTTTTTCTTCTTTGTTCTTAAAAAGTTTTTCTTAAACATTACATTGTTTCAAGAAATGACTTCCACGCTAAAACCTTTGTGTGTTTTTCTCTACATCAACCTAATTCTATCTAAACCTGAAAAATCAATAATGCCAGATTAGGCTACCATGCTATCACCACCTGCTGGTCTACCCCTGGTACTGCATTAGTGAATTAAATGCTTTTCCTAAATTTAAGATTAACTTGTGAAGTTCACAAAGTCCCTTATGAAAATTATGTGGTGGTCTAATGTGCTGGTCCTTAGTTTTACTGCTTTTAACTTCTTTCTTAGAAGTTAAAAGCACGGCAAGAGGGTGTGTCCAGGCACATTTTGCAAGTTTCATGCACAGCGCAGGGTGCGCAGCCGGGCACAACCAAGCGCAAGTACTCCTCTCTCCTGCCTCCATCTCTCCTAGCAGCAAGTAGCAAAGAGAGGGAGAGAAGGCGTGGCTGGGTTTAACACAGTCTTCACCAATCAAATGAGCTCCTCTCCTCACCTTTAAACACAGTGTAAGTTTCATTTCGCCATGGACGAAAGAGACAGTTGCAGCGTCAGATGGAAGAAAACTGATGTTCTGGTGCGGGAGGTCCAAGCTCACAGTGGCCGAATATATATATCACATGAACAGACCTTCACAGGCTGATGGTGCAAAAGGAGCCAAAAGGAGGTTACCAATATTATTATAAGAAGACTAGTTCAATTAATCAATAAAAGTGAACACCATCTTGTTTCATGAGTAATTTTGTGTATCTTTAATGTGATTGAGCAAACATTTAAGGCCAGAGCTGCGCTTTGCCTTGCACTGAGCGTAGCTAGGGGCAACATAGCACAGCCAGCACAGTGGTAATTTCGTCCGGCGGAACACCGTGCACAGCGAATTTGGCAATTTAGTATCCCAGGCGTGCCGAAATGGGTGGGTCGGCGCAAAAGGGGGAGGTGTTGACAGATTCAGCTTGGCGCGCAGTGACAATTTCATGCCGAAAAGCTGTGCTGACTAGCACACAGTGTGCACACGTCACCAAAACCTCACAGGCAGGTTTACAGAATGTCAGGCAATTAATAATCACAACAACCACTATTTAATGTAACTGCCTGAATTAGAACATACATTTATATCTATATTGATGCCAGTTGGCAAAGTAATGGAATTTCAATAACGCAGCTGAAACTGTGATGCAAACTACCCACTTTACAAACAGCCTCGGCATCAGCTTCTCTCATCTCATAAAATTCAGTGCATTCTTTGTAGCATGTTGCATGCAGCAGCAGAACGCAGGGGAGAGGAGAGACCACCTGCTACACAGCTTTGTCCTTAAACATTTCCGTTTATACATTTTTGGCCACAATTTTCTCAAGATACATAAAATTACTCATGAAACAAGATGGTGTTAACACCAATTTTATTGATTAATTGAACTAGTCTTCTTATAATAATATTGGCAACCTCCTTTTGGCTCCTTTTGCATCATCAGCCTGTGAAGGTCTGTTCGTGTGATCATACATTCGGCCACTGCGAGCTTGGACCTCACGGAGCAGAACATCAGTTTTCCTCCGTCATCTGTCTCCTTGTCATGGCGAAATGAAACTTACACTGCAGCGCATTTAAAGGTGAGGAGAGGAGCTCATTTGATTGGTGAAACCCAGTCATGCCTTCTCTCCCTTTCTTTGCCACTTGCTTGTAGGCGGGACAGAGGAGTACTTGCGCCCGGCTGCGCACCCTGAGCTGTGCACGAAACTGTTTTTTTTGTTTTGGTTTTTGCCTTGTTGTTGGACAAGTCATAAACACATTTCGTAAAGGGATTTCACACCAACAATAACACGAAAAAACTTTCTTGCATTACTCACATGACTGTGGTTAATTTATCATTTGTGTTTACTGACATTACACAAGGAAACACAACCCACAATAACTCTTCATAACATGATAGTAGTCAGTGGTCCAACTCAACCAACCTCACTCATTCCTCTTTATCTTTGTCCAGTCTTACTTACACAACCATGAATTCTCCTAAATTTTTGATACAATATTAGGATGTTGGGAGAATCTTAGCATCAATTTGCTTTTGCAACCCCATTTTTTAATGCAATTTTTTTTACTCAAGTACTCAAGATGACAGCCACCACTGCAACTACATTACATTGCACGTCACCTCATATTCCAACAACAGCAACCGTACTATTTTTACTACTGTTCTTATCTGTTAATTCACTGGGCAATTGGATTGTTAAATTCATAACAGCACACCACACAGCACACTGCAGTATAGTGAGTCCCAACCAGTCTACACAGGGACCCACCCAAACAATCGTTTACAGTTACAGTTACAGTATCAATAATGACAAAAGCAAATTTGTGCATGATGCACATATGCAACATCTAAAATAGAGAATTTCCAGGAGGTGCTTGGTTTCATACATGTTATTGACAATATATACACATACATATCAACTACAATATTGGGGAAAAAACATATCCAGCAACCCATGTGTGTGTCCTGACCCAGTATTTGGGAACCACTGCTGTAGTGGAAATTCTGTAACTTTAACAACCATAGTGTCTTTTTTTGTTGTTGATTTCGTATAATGTAATAAATAGTAAATAATCACTGTGCCTTTCAACTACTTTCAAACAGGTAAATTAGAAACAGGTGAAAAAGTTTCCTTCCATTGTTAATTTAAGAATTTTTACTCATATTTTCTACTACCAGTTACGACCAGAACATATAAAGTTTCACAGTAATAATCCACAATGTTTTAATGGAAAAACCTTCAAAATGATACATAGCAACAGACAAAGGCTTTCACTGCTAAGTCAGTTATTTTATCAAGTTGAAACCAGCTGACATATAATCCATCACATATGTCATTGCCATTAGCCTACAACCTCCAAAGCCAGAAAAAAAAGAACAATGTTGGCCCTTGTACAGCTTTGTGTCTTCTGTCACCTTGTCTGTCTCCTTTCTTTCTTTCTACCCCCCGCCCCCCCCCCACCCTCGGTCATCGATGAAGGAGCACAGAGTGGGTCCTGTCCAGCTGCCACTAGTGCCGTTTTGCTGGCCAGGCCAAAACGCCCACAGCAGACGAATGAGAGAAACTGTTGTTCACTATGCCAGAAAAACAAGTCCGGCCTGAGCCGACCAGACACTCTGCAGACTATACCGCAAAAGCCTCCTCAGCATGACGTATATATGGCCAAAATCTGATGCTAAATCTGGTTTTCCAGCTGTAACAGTAATCTATAAGATTTATTATAGAGTAGACTGAGACGCTATAAAAGATGTGTGCAAATGCACAGAGTGTAACCCCAACTGTATCAAATGATAAAATATGCAACCAATAATCAGTCAGGTCCTTCTGAACTGTCTGAATTACTGCATTATTTCAGCACCACAATACCAAATTACTGGATAAAATTCCTGTACCAAAATAAAAGGCTGCAAACAAATTCCACAAGAATGGTCCGTTACCATGTAGTTTTAGGACTTTCTTAAAAATGCAGGAATAAAGTGGTTAGATGATTAATTTCCCCCAAATGTGACCCATAAACTCCAATATAATGCACAAAATATTGTGTAAAAATTAATGGTCCTGCACCATCTATCAAGCCAATCACAGCAAACTGACCCTGCAGCTGACAGCAGCCAGGTTCAATATATCAGTTTTTAACTCTGCACAATTAATTTTTTAACGTTCACTAAGGTCTAGTTATCATAGGGCTCTGTGTGTGTCCAGTTAAATCAGCAACAGACAAAGCCTCAGCTCCTGATCAACCTCACTGTGAGGTCAGATCACATTCACAGGACATGTGATCATACAAGATTTTACAATCTTAAAATCTATCAATAGCTGTTTTTCTATAGAAATTGGTGGGTTCAAACTGAAGCAATATTTAATATTTGATATGTGATGAGATTAAATGCAAAGTCAACACGGAAATTTTCAAACCAGGTAATGTAAAGCTCAGGACAACTCAAAATTAGCTTCAACTGCCCAAGCTAAACTATATAAATTTGACCAAAAACTTGCATGATGTGACATGTGAGAGTGTTTGTTCATAACCAATAACCCTGTATAGAACTTATTTTCTAGGGGTCCGACTTTTTTGTGAGGCACTTCCCGTTTTCACTTCCTTCATGCACTTCACATCCATGAAATATTACCTCTTACTATCATACCTGATGTACTTTATTAAATGATCACACGTCGTATTTGTAACGATGATATGGTGTCACTGTAATACGAGCATTGATAGCTGTAGCATTAGCCCAGGTTGTTGCTGGTGTTCACTCACAATATTCACATTACAATACATCAAGCATGATTTCTGACCAAATGCCCTTTCCAGACTCATACTCAAATACTCATACTTGAGATGCAGTCTGGCATTAGTGTGAACATAGTGTAGAACACTCACTCATTCTCACTCATTTTCTACAATTTTAGGCTTCACAGAGGAGGCCAGGTCGCGAACCTGGGACCTCTTTCTGCAAAGGCAAAAGTGCTAACAACTAAACTAACCGTGTGGCCCATAGTGTAGAACACGTAAAATATAATCATATGAGTTCATTCATCTTTACCTCACTATTGATTTTATTTAAAAAAGCTTGGTGGCATTATTTATGTGCACAAGCAAATGTGTATACATATAAGAATATTTGTGTATGTTTTATTTTTTTTTTTCTTCAGTGAGGTGATGTCAAATTAGCATTTTTGCTTCATGCATCTATTCACTCATAACTGTAATATATGTGTGACTGAATAAAAAAACAACTCCTTAAGTAGAAAGTTATACTAGTAGAAAACACCTTGTGGAAATCGAACATGCTTCTTTCACGTCATTTCAGCTTTACGGTGGGAATTTTTGATTCAGTCGAGGGGAAAATCTGAAACTTGTGAACAAAGCAGTCTGAAGTAGAATGGGTACCACCCACTGATCCTGTGGTCCAAACACACACATACAATAAACACACACACAAAATATGTGTTAGGGGATGTTTCTGTGCTGGGGCATTTTGACAGCTGACATACTGTACATACACTACATTAAACAAATAATTCAACATTTATCAGAAATGATTTAGTCAACAATAACCATCAAATGATATGGCCGCCATGAAATTCAAATGTATTCTAGAACTGTTTTCTGAGTCCGACATCGGGCTGCATCACAAGTGACAGCTACGACAAACGTTACAGGTGTGTAAAACCACATGTAACACAGTGCTGTGGCTTTACTTGTGAAACTGATAAAAGAGAAGGAACATACGAGGTGGAAAAAAAAACAGAGGCTCAGATCGACTCACACTGACTCAGATCAGAGATCTCACCCTCACAGAGAGTAGGTGGGCACAGGAAGGAAGTTGTCAGGCTCAGCAGTGCCAGTGACTTTTTGACACTTCGACTCCACAACTTATCATGATAACAACATTAAGACAGGTTATATATGTTTGTTTTACACAGTCTGATAAAGTAAAGTATGGAATGAGACGGAAGACGACAGCAGCAGGTCTGTTGGTATGCCTGTACTCAAAGCAGATGAAATGTCAGTTTACATGTAGGAAGTGAATTGAGGAGTGTTGGAGAAAATGCTGCAAACAGGTGAAACTATAACTGGTTTTCCATCCAACTCACATCTTTAAAACACATTACTCATTAGTATTCCTTTTATTATGAGTGTTATAATATAATAATATTATAACATAATATAATAATATAATAATAAGTCCATTATCACAGAGGGTGACCACATCCCATGTAATATCAGCATTCAACTAAAAAAGTTTTGTTTTTTTTTTTAAAGGAGCCATATTTTAGGGGAAAGAACCGGTCAATGCATGAATTGACATTATCTGTGCATGAAAGTTAAATGTGAAAAAGGTAAAGGAAAATGACTGTGTCCAAACAATGTGTTCACACCCAACGCAATTTAAAATTATTGTGTCAATTCAGAGAGTAGATGAGAATTTCATGTCTTTTAGACCAGGTAACACAAATGTGCCTTGTTTTTTTCTAATCAAGATTCCAACATATAAAAAAATGACCATACTATCACAGAAGAAAAGCAAAATAGTCACAATTTAATCATTTTCAAAGATTTTGCTTGAAAAGAAATGAACTGATGACCCTTTTTTTTGCCTCCAGGAAGTTCCTGTCACTTTCTCAGTTCTGGTCAAACTCTACTGCTGCACATACTTTGTGCAACTGAGTAAGAATAAGCAACATCTAATGGTGAGATTGCACATTGTACAAAATGGAGGACTTTACTGCTCACCCCTTCCTAATCCAAAGTGCACCAGGAAACTGTAGTGGCCTTCGCCAAGCCAGAAAGGGTGCTTTTGCCATTGAAACATAGTGGCACTAGATGGTGGCTCCATGCAGCAAGGGGAAAAAGCACACATAAAAGTCTTATTCTAAGGCTATAAAAATCTTTGTATTATTATTATTTTAAAGTTATAAAACAAACATGGATAGTAAATAAGACTTTAAGGACATAAAAGTAAAATGTGGACAGTGTGTTTGTGTTTCATTTTGAAACAGAACACCTGTAGGATCCTCCCTTTGGTGCATTTATCAAAAGTCATGTCATATCTCTGGCCCTGCTAGAAAACAAATGCAACTGTTTTCCATAGAATACGCCTTGTTGTTTTCCTGAGTAAGGGAACTGAGCCAAGATCTTGGGTACAGGAAGTGATGTCACTGTGTGTGCCAGTTAGGGACAAATCTGATATTCCCACAAAGCCATTTCCGTAGACAAACAAGCAGAACCTTCCCCCTGTATGTGTGTACACATCCTCACATGTGAAGTTCCCAGTGTCCTGCAGCAAACAGCTGATTATATTTCATCACACAAATAAAAAAGTAAAAAGTCAGTGGAGATGAATATGAAAACACACACACACACACACCTCAACACACTAACCCATAATATGAAAAAAACAATGAGAAAAAGAACAATAATAAAGCTTAATGCATTTTGAATGTACTCTAATAATGCAAGAACATAATAATGCCAGTTCAGTTACAACATACAAAGTAAAACATAAGGGCCTCATCATTTCAAATATCTGCTCCTTATCTCAGATATCCCTGTTCCCATATGAACCACGGGATTAAAAAAAAAAAAATCCTCTGGCCTTTCCCTTTTTCACTGCAGGGCATGATTCCCATGAACCATGAACCACGTAAACCACTTCAGGGAACGTAACATTCTGCCCACTTTTTGTTTTCCTAAGGGGCTTTGGACTAAAGAATAACTAGTTCTCCACTGTTGACATTATAACAGAGCCCACTCGCCCATGACCCTTGAGCCACTACTTCAGGAAGTGAGCGAAGCCTTTTCATAAGGGTAGCATAAGTTCACTGCATATCTCTCTCATTATCTCTCTGGACTGCAAAATTGGAGACATGAGAGGAAAAACCTGGAATGGGATAAAAGTTAAGTAGAGACTCTGTTAGGGAAGTCACAAACTCCATGTATGTGTAAAATGTGAAGTCAGATGTTCCCTCAAATGTATTTTTCCAAGGCTCTTATCTAAATGAATGGGGAGGAGTCATAACTTGTCTTTTAATGGTGGGAGGGGCAAAGGTTTTAAATGATACACTATACTGATACTACACATACATACGTACTGTATCTTACACAACTGTGGTCGCTGGATAATTATGCTCTTGCCTGGAATGAAAGTGCAGACACATTTTTCCAATTTAAACTACATTTGCTATTACCAACAGAGTAAACAACCAAAAATAGGTACCATTGCGTAGCAGTACTGAGAGGATCTTTTTTAATATTTGTGACAGTGAGTCTGATTATTGTTGCAGTAGGCACCTGTTGATAAACCATCAGCGTTAGGCAAAAAGAAAAAAGTACATGACAAATTATGAGCAGCAGATGACGGAAGTGGGCACATTCCTCTCTACCTCTAAAAGCAGACATATACAGTATATTGGCAGCCTTTGATGAGGTGGACGACAGAGCTTATTCCCAGGGGAACACAAGAGCCACTGTGTAACGTGAGACAGCTGGGAGACACTGAGATTGTGTGTATATGAAGAAGGACTTTACTGGCTGAGCTACTGGTTGATGTCTTTACTGAAGGGTGCTGACATGTGCTGTCTGGACCTATATTATCAAAAACAGTTATGAAACCAGAGCAGACCATGAGCCAATCCAAAAAGAGGACAATGAGTGAAACCAAGCAACACTTACTTACTGCACAAACTATCAACTGATGAAAATTATATTTTTAAGTCTGCCGTCAGCAGGTAGCTGATTGCCAAGTCTCATCGCAGGTCAATAAGGCTGCTGTCAATGAAACGTTTTAGCTAAAATTGGAGTTACATAGCTGTATATTGTGTCAACATTGATCTCCACTGTCTGCTCAGTGACATGAGTCTCTCAGTCAGGAGTCAGCTGTCAGATCTGCACAAGTAAGCGGTCCTCTCTATTCGTGAGGTTAGGCTGGTAGGCAGTGAAGACATACCACCCTGATGAAACTGGTTCACGCAGCTATGGACTAAGGAGATGTGAGAAGCTCTGAGTGAGAGGAATAATCCAGAAGGTTTTAAGGAATGAGGGTGAGAATAAGGAAGCACTTCAAAATGTGATAAACTCAGACTGAGATGAGAAAGTGGTCAGGTAGTGAGCTGCGTTGTAGAACTTTAAACTAACAAAAAACTCCGAACTGTGGATTGGACCTCTCAGCCTGCTGGAAATTATGAGAAGAGGAAGAAAAATAAGTTAGCCAGAGGATGAAACCACTGACAGCAGCTTTATACAGTATACTAATGCGGTTCAAAGAAACTAATTAAATGCACTCAAATGATTGATTAATAAATAGTTGGCATATTTAATAGTTAATGGGCTACTGTATTATTGAAGTCGAGGTGAGCAGGGTCACAACAAATAGTTGATTTTTGAGTCTCATCTCATCTCTGTTTTGGGATAGAGACTTTCTGTCCTGAGCTCCTTCCACCAATAGATCATGGACAGTCACATGCTTTTTATATGCCAGAAGTGACCAAAGGAAAGCATTCCAAGGCCTTTGTCCATATTGACATGTCATTTCCTTTGCCATACAACTCTTATTTAAACTAGTTTTCCTTATGGTTGTACCAATGTTGGAACCGATGTTGGAATTGCAATTGTTCCACTGAAATAACAGCTGTTTAGCAGAACAGCCAAGGTTTTTATCATAGAATCAGTGATCAAAAATGACAAAACTATATTGCCTACTCCAGCTTTAACAGTATAAAACACCACAAATGTGGTTAAGTAGTGATATAAATACTAAAAACAAACACCAAACATGAGTTATTCTTAATTAATCAAATTAGAGTCTCCTCCCGACTGTAACCAGAACAGGTGAAGGCTTGAGTGTTAATGACACAAAGACTTTGAGATGCTGCAGTGGCGCCGTCAGTGTACAGTGGCATTATGAGCGGTTTTGGGGGAAGTTTTTCAGCAGAGATTAATCTTTAGCAAAGAATCTTTATCCACCAACAGCTAATCCAGCACACCGAAGTGCTTAGCAGTGCTAACAGGAGCAGAAACGCCTCTCCTGAGTAAACAGGGCAGAAGAGAACAACATCTGTCCTGGTGCTTCAAGTGCAAATCAGTCATCAATCATGGACACAGACAAAAGCCCCTGTCTTTGACAGACGCTCGTGGGTGTTTGAGAGCAGCCTCCTCCTCGACGTATGCTCACAAAGTCTCAGACTCAGTGGGAGACGCAGGGAGGCAGAGCCTGGTGTCTCCTGTCCTGTCACACTTAATGTCAGTCTCATTTAATTTGTGTAAGATTGTCTGCCATCACAGGGTATTTTAATAATATTCATACAGGAGTAATGAAAAGTCACTGGTGCAGAGTGTGGGGAAGGGCCATGAAAGCCTGAAGAACACTTACTGTACATTACTGTCTAAGAGGCCAGCAATTCTGGCTGCATATAGGTTATAAAACATATTGTAGAGCCACACACAACTCTATGAATTTAAGAGCACAACTACTATTATATAATCAATAAATCAGTTGATTGTTTTCTAATTAGTTCTACTAAGTTGCTTGATCCATACCTAATCAGAAAATAGTCAAAACAGTTGATGTTTTTCACAAACTAGACGTCTTCAAAAGTTTTGTCCACAAACGAAAAGAGGTTTGTAGGTTTTGTTAAAGCTAGAAAACCAAAAATTGTATAAAAATTGTATAATTACTGCTAAACATATTCTGCATCAATTTAATTTCATTGGCTCTGCACACCTTCAGAAATGAACATGATTTGTCTGCAAGATGCAGGGGCAGTATAGCCATTGTCACAATGTTGTTGATTTAAGGCCCTCACATGTGATCTACAAAGTAGCTAAATGCTACAGTAACTTCCACTCGTGTTTGTAGGTTTTGAGTCCTGTGGTGTGCCCTCTTGTGGAATACTCCAGAAATATTCATAGTGCTTTGGTAATGCAGAGCAATAAAAACATTTTTGTTAACATTTTTTTTTTCAGTTGCATTACTTGCAAAACTGTGGTCATTAAATATTACGTATTACTCACACAAATGAACCCAACAAGGACTTTTCATCTGAAGATAATGCTAAAGCAAACTATGGTTAAAACTATGGTTAAAACAGGTAGTTTTGCTAACCCAGTCTCAATTGCCCAACAGTTACTGCATACATACACTGACTGTCCTCCTTTTCTGATACAACATTAGTACATTGGAAGACAGGCTATCACAACATTAAAATTTTCACTAAAGTTCAACATTTGAACTCAAGCACCTAGAACAAACAATTCAAATTTAGCACAATGGATCTGCAACAGCCAGTGCTCTTAATTTGAAATGAATCTATTTGCATCTTTGCATTGACTTTGTATTTGGAATGGGACAGGTTGAGATATTGATGTTATGATAAACGTGAGCAGAAATATTATTGCATTGATTTCACTGTGACTGCACTATTTGTCTTTGTGGATGCTTTCATGAGCGACCACCATGTCTCATTTTTTATTTTTACTCTAGCAGGTAGCACTGTATTTGTTGAGTGTGGCAGTAAAAATGATGACAACTGAACAAATTTGACCCTTAAAGCTCATCACACAGTAATTTCAGCATGGCTTCTCCACATCCCTCTACACATTCTTCCCTCGATATCAATCAAAGAGCAGCCGCAGAAAGAAGCCTTTGTTTCTGTGATATTTTACAAAAACATCATCACTCAGATGTGATATCAGGAGCCCCTGAAAAGCAGCAGGTTGCCATCAACAGACAGCTAGCACTGAAACAATGCCGGGCCTTTGTGCCAGAGTGTGTGTGAGCCCAGTGTGAAGGAGTCAGGAAGGTGGGAAAGGGCAAGGCATGTGGTGTTTTCACACAGGCCAGAGGGGAAGAGGGAGGGTGCTCCATTCCAATAGACAGCTCCCGCTCTTCGGGGAAGAGAGCAAAACGAAGAAGAGGAATGAAGTGTCAAATGCCACACCACTGTATGTACAAGCATGATTCGTAACTAGGCAGTTCCCAAAGTACGATGGACAAGAGGTTGGTTACCAGAAAAATACAGAAATACATATTATAAATAGAGATATTGTTAAGAGTACAGGATAATGAAGAAGATATATCAATCTCTATTAATTCAAGAAACGTCTGTCGGTCCATTAGTTAACTGCATAACTGTCCAATGGGTTGCTTGACAGGTTTCAAACTTAGCAGGTGACTTACTAATGGCACCAGTGTGTGCAGTGCTGACTTTTACATTGTTTGGATAAGAAATGTGAAGGGAACAGGTACGGGTGCTGTTTCACTAGTAATAACAATGAGGAACAGTCACTGCTTAGGCCATTATACAACTTGCATAGTAGTATTACTCCCTTTAATAAAATGAATATTTTATTCCTATGGTAAATCAGATAACATCTACTATATCTATTACAATGGACTGGACACCAAAGTCAGATTCCAAAATGGTACTAGTTCCTAAATAATTGGCATCAATCCAGTTGGATCACACCACAAATTTTGATGCCTCATTCAGATCTACTGGTGTTTATCAAAGTCAAGGACTTCTAAGTCGAGTGGATCCTTCCAAGTCAAGTACTTCAGAGACAATTCAAGTCGCCCTCCTATCATTCTACGAAAACACAAATGGAACAGGCTAGCAAGTGTGCCTCAATATGTTATTAAGAATGTTCTGCCTGGCAAAACATGCAAGTGCTGAGGATAAAAATAGCATACTAATAGCACTCTAGTAAATTCTCTATCAAAATGACTCAGTCTTTCATATAATTTGACAGATCCTGCACACAGTAGTCCTTCAGCTTAATCTAACGACATAACATCCTTGAAATTCAGCCTTTTGAGGATTCTACCATGACTCTGAGAAACACCGTCTGCCTTCAACTTATGGCCTTGTCCACTGTCAGAGATATATTTCAATCCACCACATGTATTTTTTTTGATCAGAATTCAGAAGCTAACCTTGTTTTTGTATATTTTATATTTATATACATGTATATGTACTGTGACACAAGTTTGGACTAAGAAAGCAAATGGCAAAATTTGAATGTAGTCACTAATGTTTAACTAGAGAGGCAGTAGTTTACACTAAACTGTAAAGACATGCACCTGGATCGACAAATTGGATTACTACATACATGTACTCATATAGTACCCTTGTAAACACCTGAAATGAGTGATGTAGTTACACAAATCACAACTATCATCTCGTATTTGATTTCAAAAAACAAGCATTTTGGGGTAAAAGCGTGAGAGTTTGTGGTCTAAGGCAAACAACAAGCTCAGAGAAAAGGTCCAATGTCATCTCTTTTCTTTGGACAGACACTCCTGTTTTTCCAAAGGACTACTCCAAAGTAAGGACACGGTCTTTCAGCAAGACTTGTCTGGTGGAAAAGGAGCAGGGAAGATGAGGCCTCAAGAGGGGCTGGCCTCGATGAAAGACACCACCTGGAAGCCTTCACTCAGCATCCCATATTAGGCCTGTTTTTCAGGCAAAGTACTGCACAACTCCTGATGTTGGCACCTTTGCAAAAGTAATTAAAGAACTACAGTATAAGTTCTAGTAAACTCATGACAGACAGTAAAATATGATTGCACTGACTTGATTTTTTGCTTAGAAAGGTCAGCTGCACAGAGGGAGTGCAGATTTTTTTATTACTATTACTCTCACTTTCTTCAATGAAGTCACACTCGGCATAACTGTTTTACTCCAGCTCTCCCCAGCTCCAGTGGCTTTCTCTTTTCTTTTTTTATACACAGCACTGCGAAACACAATGGAAAAGGCACGATCACCCCAGCTGTCTCTCATTACTGGCTCTGAGTGAAATTATTTATATGCCTTCTTACTGGAATTGTGCAGAGATAGAACGGAAAGGGGGATGGATTAGCTTTGGTTCTGCAGGTTTGAGTAAGCATCCTCTTCATAAGAAGGCTGACATTTTTGCTTTACTATTATTTGCTGGTATCAAACCCTTTTGGCCATAACAAGTTGTTAATTAATAATCACCCAAATTCAGGTAAAGCATGTTCTCCTTAATGGGAAATGATCTGTATTTATATAGTGGTCTTCTAGTCTTGACCACTCAGTTTTTGCCATTCAGCCATCATTGTTATCACATTATTGTTAGCATCATCGCTATATTGTTGTACTGTCTTAAGTTGTGGGTCTTTCTGCTTTGGGTTCACTACTAACATAGATCAGTGAGCAGCCTATGTAGACACACAAAAAGTAAACAGTATTTCCATTCCATTCCAACAACATGATGTCATTTAATAAATGTAACATATCATTGACCCTGCACAATGATATATATATATATATAAGAAATATATCATACACAGCAAAAGGTAAAAGACCAAAACATACAAATTTTCACAATTATATTGTAAATATAAATGCATCACTTGTATACATTGAACTTCCAAAGATCACATGCTTCAAATTGGGTGCAAAATCTAGTAACCTACTAGTAATCTAGTAACTTAACCTAAATTAATCAAGTTCAAAATAAACTTCGCAAGCTATATGAAGACAACTTATTTTGTTTCAATGAACTTAATTCTCTCTCTTTTTTTTTTTTTTTTTGAGCTTGTCAATCATGTTCTTATTCTAGTGTAAGTTAAATATCTACGATTCAGCTTCAAATTAAAGCTGGTAACACCAGTGTGACCACCGTTTAATAAGCTTGAGATGAAAACAGTCTGGGCCAGAATGGCTGCCTCCTCCTTGACAGTGATGTTAAGATAAAGGCATCATCATGGGGAGGGCAGACCTGTAATTTAACACACTCGGGACTCCCGTTGCTATGTAAACAACCTGAGCGCTCTGCCTAGCAGCGCACAGCCTTTGCACTCTCCTGCTCCAGCTCTTCTCTCATGAAGCACAGGGCAACATATGGTTTTGCCTGCTGGAAGGGACTTTGGTCAGTTTGGCACGTTGTACAAGTGTGGAGTGTGTCAATTTGGACCAGACGACCCACGCCCGCGCCTGCCTCTCTTTCCCTCTCTCTCTCTCCTCCCCCTGGTTCTCCTTCCTCTCACATTACAGTGGTTGCACAATACATTTTTGGCAGTCTCCCCCTCTCTTTTGCTGGGCCTGAGGAAGAATTGTGGGTATAGAGACAGACCTTTTGCTCAACTGAGGAGGGGGGGGGGAAGTATCTCAACCACTTTTGGCAGCATACTGACTCTTGCCTGCCAAGTTTACGCAAAAATGCAGACAGAAAGAAAGTTGTTTACTGCAAGTATATGTTCAAAAATCCATAAGTTAGTGTGATTACAAGCATCATCCAAGTCCTTTTTTCCAGCCATTGCTTTTGTTTCACAACCACATTGTAAAGACGCTTTCACAATTAAATAAGTAGGATTTGTAAAGTTTGGGGTGTGGTGGTGTGTGTGTGGGGGGGTCCAAAAAGATAAAAAGCCGTTAAAACACAATTCATTTGACCTGGGACTTTAAACTCAGGTTTCAATGGCTTTTTAACCAGTGCAAAGACAAACACTCATGGCAAATGGCTACACTAACAGACAAAATATGACTGCATTTTAAACACATTCTTGTTGAAAAAACCATTGAAACCCATGTTCTAATGGGTTTTTGACAAGTCTACAAGAAGACTACAAGGAATGCTGGGTTTGCCTTGTCATTCATCAAGGTGCCTTTAAAGTAAAAGCAGGAAGGTGAAAGTACATCAGCACTCCTATTTTCAGTGAGCAACCAGCCCCATCAGTGTGCCTCCAGTACATCCAAAATCCTGCTGGAACTTTCCTGGCAAGTGCCTCAAATTAATATCTGGCATGGCTACTGCAAGACCCACAATCCGCCCCGAAGGTCCACTATATGCTGAGTCCTTCATAAAACACCCAATCTGGTGAGTCGAGGAGAGACAACCACAAAATGGTAGTAAGGATAAGGAGGAGGGGAGGTAAAAGGTTGTAAAACACAGAAAAAGTGGAGTGAAGCAGCAGAGCAGAGGCTTGAAAAATGGATGTCAAGGTGCTCGCAGTCTGACTTCTTTGAGTTATGGGAGGCCCAGATTGTAGGTTGCATTACACTGAGAGAAAACTCATTGCAGACTAATCTAAACATTACGTAAGAGCTCTCCTGAAGTTTTAAGGGGCAGATGTGACTGTTTACACAGATGCTGTGAGATGAGATAAATAGACAGAATAAAAGAATGAGAGGCCAAGATTGGCTGAAGTGGAAAAGACGTTGGAAATTTGGCCAAAAGTAAATAAAACATTATCTTTTATTTGTTCTAAATTTTATTTAAACTGTCAGAAATAAACCACTTGGATAAGGTAGATATGTCCATAAACCACTCTGCACTGCACTTTGGAGGAAAGGGCATTCAGTTGTCTAACTGTAAATATCTGTCCCTTGTGACACGCTACAACAATGCGTCTTACCGTTTGAGGAAGAATTTAGAGGAAAACTTCATACGTGACTTCATTGTGGTGGAGATCCTGGCATTGTAGGAAAAAATATGTTTGCTCTGCCCACAGCAACAAACTGACCACACTACTATTGTTTGAGTAAAAGTCAGCTCTCTGGAGTGTGGTTCAAACCTCAAGAGAATTGAGAAGAACTTTTGGAATAATAACCTCTGACAGGATACAGGCTGAAAGTATGAAAAATGCAAACCACACTTCTTTTTTTTTTTTTTTTTTTTTTTTGCTGTGTTAGTTATGTAGCATGGCTCCTCCTGAGTAATTATTTCTGTGCTACTACAGAAAAACAGCATGGGATGTTGCAGATTAAAGCTGGAGTAAGTACAAATCCAGAACCAGTCCCTGTATAACAGGACATTTCACTATCTGAAAAGTAGCAAAAGAAATTTGCTAAATTCATGCTGTGGTTAGAGCCACATTCAAACCAACTTGAGAGATTTCTCATTAAAGAGTGACACTTAGTTTGGCTAATTTTATATTTTGGTCACATTACAAAAAATAAAAAATAAACAGTGTTACCTTTGGAAGTCAATGCAGAATCAATTCATGTAGCAGCCAATACATGATTTCAGAACAGATATGACCACAACACCACCTTCTTACCAAAAGCAGAAAGGCAATGTTTTGTTTTGTTTTGTTTTTTTGCAATAAAAAAATTAAAATACATTTCTAGATGAAATGCCATTTTTGTTGCCATGGTTGCCATTGTGCAACCCACTTTTCACACCATGTGCAATTTAACTCCTTCTGAAATGTTTCCATGACAATGACAAATAGGCACAATATCTTGAGGTACAGGAGGTTCAGATGTTACCAAATCAGTATGGCAGCAAATACTGTGATGGTAGTCTTGAGAGATAAATATCAGGCAGCTGGTGTCAACAGAGGTCAACTGACATGATGCAGCATATATCTATCAGATCCACTGCCCTCGTTCAAAAATGCATTTTCTTTTTTTGGAAATTCGAGAAACCTAGCTCCAGATCACTTCAGTTACATTATCCTGAACGGTTTTCATGAAATTATATGCACATGTCGGTGGAGGCATCAACCAAAATATCCTCCTGTCTCTGCTCTTTGGCCACACACAACATCACAGCTCAGCTCTGCAGGACTTTGTGAAGTGGTGTGGGAACCTTAACCTTTTCCCCCAAATAGAGACAGATGGCTGAGGCCGTCACCACTATAATATGGGGGAGCCAGTGGAGAGGAAATCCCAGGCTGCACGGTTGGTATAGTGGTTAGGAATTTTGCCTTTGCAGCAGGAAGACCTGGGTTTGCGACCCAAATGGAAGAAGAGCCTTTCTGCATGGAGTCTGCATATTCTCCCTGTATGTTTGGGGGTTTTCTCTGGGTTTCCTCCCACAGTCCTGAAACGTGCAGAGTTTAATTGGACACTCTTTGAATTGCCCATAGGTGAATGTGAGTGGATAGTTGTTTGTCTCTATGTGGCCCTGTGATGGACTGGCGACCTGTCCAGGGTGTACCCTTTCACCATATGTCAGCTGAGATAAGGCACCAGCGTCCACCGCAACCCTCATATGGAGGATAAAGTAGAAGATGAATGACAGAGGACATCCTAAAGAAATACCATTAGAGAAAGTACCTACTCAGAAAGTTGAAATAATTCAGGATAAACAAGGATGTAACAATGTAATAACTTTCTCTTTTCTATCCCTTTGCAGAACAGAAACTACCTGCTGAACATGGATAAAGTGGGTGAGACCAAGTTGCCTACCCCAGCTTTAAATCATCCATTCCAGTCATTGGTCATTGTACATGTGTAGACAAAAACAATTAGAGCAATCTAAAGAATATTCTATAGAGAGGACTGTGACAGAGGTGCCACAACACCTTAGGAAACCATTGCTCACACTGACAAGAATTACTGGACCATAAAATGGTAATTTGGAACATGAGTCAGCGGGGGAAGTTCAGCACTTTATTCCTCATCAGTTAGATAAGGATCATAAGGTCAGCTGTGACAACATTCAGAGCCTAACGGGAGTTGTTATGACACACCCACCTTGTATTCACCTCCATAGCATTTTCCTTGTTTGGATTCACTTGCTAGTTTAAAGATTATAAATCACTATAGTACAGTATTTGGCTGAATGTGAGACACAGAGGTATAGGCCTGCTGAGTGTTTGTGTTCAGAAATTGAACTTGTCAGCAGTTTTTCATATGTAAATCCTCCTTACTCACAACTCTGACAAGCACTGCAAAAAGAGTGGGAAAATATATGGGCACAGTTGTGACTGTCTGACAAAACAGCACAACAAGCCTCAGTGCTAAGGCAGTGTTATTTGAATGGGTACAACCAAGGAGATGATCTTTTTTAATTTAAAAAAAAAACAAAAAAAAAAAAAACAATTACATACAGTATGTGATAACTGTATTATTCTGAAGTGCTAATTCAGGTACAGGTACGGTGTGGTGGTATTAGATACTGACACAAAGTCTTCTTAGCATTAGGGACACAAGGAAAAACAGCCACTTAACAAAAGGCATCAATTAGCACGATATACGTACAATAGGTCTACATCTTGATGTGTTTATGTGTTGCCACTTTATCCCTAGGTTAAACCCACACCAAACTCCATTGAGAAAATCAGCCTTTTTAGCACGAGGAGAAAAAGGAGCTGGTGGTCTACTGCTGCCTCAGTTGGGAAGTTTATGTCACTGGGGTAAATCCAAATAAAGGTTAAGAAATACTGAAGTCAATTAAATAACACAAACTTCATTATGGAGGCAACAGTGGATCAACATCTCCTGTGTGCCATGATGTAAAATCACTGACTTTCTCTATGGACTTTGGTGCAAGGAGTGAGCAAAGTGAAACAAACTTGAATTTTCTAGTCAGAAAAAGCAAGAAAAAGCAGCAAACTAATTGTAAAGATATTGTAGACTAGCCAGTATAGATTTTATAAGGTGAGCCTATTGTTAAGTGGCCCAAATCTTTTTTCCTTGTGTTCTGTTCAGCAGCATTGTTTTCAGCCAGTGCCTTAACATGCATGTTAAAAGTCAGATTTTAGTCAGACTAATACATTAATTTGGTTTTCTCAATGATATGCAATTACTCCTGCATGTATACGCTTAGTTGGACTGGAGTCGAACTTGACGTTCTGCAGATGCACCAAAATTTCCTCCTCAGTCTTTGACCCAAAAGTAGGTAGAAGGAGATGACATATAAACTGCAGTACAGTTGCCAGAAATCATATGGCGGCAGCTTCTTTCTTTGGAAAACACAACAACCACAAGAGCCATGCTCCATCTAATTTGTGTCATACTTAATATGTACAGCAGATAAGAAACATACAGAACCACAGCACAATCCATCTCACCGTACATACTCGAACTTAGCAAGTTGTCCGATTGCCTGCCTTAGTTGGACTACGGCCTTAGCTCGATTAAATGTACTGACTGAAAGCGAGCTTCCATGTCTGAGGCTGGTTCTCACTGTTTTAGCATCAGTACCTCATATAACAGCAGATCAAATAACCTGACTTATCCCTTAAAGATGCAGAGAGAAACTGTGAGAGAAGCTTACCTGCAGCAGCCAGGCAACATAGAGCAAGAAGTAAGACAGGAATGGAAGATCTTAGAGCCATTTTTGTTTTTATCCTGCAGCTTCCAGTGTGAGGAGGGTGGATTCTCCTGCTTTGCCACAAGTCTCTCTTTATGAAGCGGCCTCACAGGAAGTCAGCTTCAGGTTCGAGCTGCAAAGGGAACAAAAGGAGAGAAAGTGAACCAGGAGAAGCAGTGGAGAGTGATGACATGAGACAAGAGAAGCAGCAGCCTAAAGGGGGGGGGGGGGGTAAATTCTGGGAGGGTTATATTTGCTTTAAAGGACCAAGGTGTACACACTGTCTCATGTGAAAGTGTGTGGGATGACTGCGTGTAGAGTAAAACACTTTGAAACATGCCACAGGTTATTAGCATAATTAACTGAGAGCACCAGGCAGCAGTGGATGCTCTGGTGGGGTCTCAAATAATCAGCTTGGTACCACCAAGCGGATGAGCATGACTCTGCAAGGCTGCTAGAAATGAACAGGAAAAGTCCTAATAACTTACTGATAAACCGTTAAAGATGCCTAATATGACCTAACACAGCATGAGCGTGTGGTGGGTTTTTTTCTTTCAGCATTTTTTGGCTCTGAATCTAGATCATTATCAGAAACGTTTTGCGGCCATAAACCAAAACATCTTCCAGGAGGACGTGGGCCACAGACAGAGTTATGCAAACTACTTCGCTCCAAGAGTGAAATCTGATACTTCACAACAACAAAACTGCAACTGGAACTTAAGTCATGTCAGAGTAACCCATGTGTGGAGGGTGCTGTTAAAAAGAATCACATCATGGTTTAAATGCTGTCAGTGGGCCTGTAGTGAGGCACTACAGATGTGCACCTATCTGACTCATGCACAGCGTGAATAGGAAGTGGTGAGGTGCATCACTTGCTCTACAGTGTGAGCAGCATGCAGAGGACAAAAGCTCCTTTCACTGAGTGGCATCTGCAAGGGCTGGGAAGTCAATTTTGAGGATGCTGACAAATAATACACTTTCAGCTAGTGCAGGAAAGGTAAGCTATGCAGCAAGAGGGAGAGAAGGGAGTTGGGTTTGTAACTGGAGGGTTAAAAACCCTGCCAAGTCAAGGTCCAGGGCACCCTTGAGAAAGGTATCCAATTAAAAAAATTGACCCTAGCCACAGGGAGGTCACATCCCGTGTGCTCATCATGCCAATCTGGATAAATGGGAGGTTTGTGTCAGGAAGGCCAAAAAATCTCTTCCAAAGCAAACATGCTGTGACGACCCCTAAAGAGGGAGAAGCCAAAAGAAAGAAAATAAGCTATGCAGCAACACCTGGACCAAAGCAAAATATCACCCCATTCACACTGGTCAAAAAAAACCAGTGTGAATGAATTTAACCCAGATTTAAATAGTAGACCATATACAAAAACTGGACCTAGTCCTCAGGTTTGGAGGGTAGAACAACCAGGGTTTCCCTTACCAGGGGTTTTGACAACAACTACTAAAAGACAGTGAAAATGTTTTCAATCTATATCACTAACGTTGCCTTAAGGAGCTGGCTTATATTTTAGTGGAAGTTTAGTGTGTTGTGCATATAGGCCATTGAAGTCACAATATCTGTCAGAAATTGTGCACTAAAGATTTTTCAGCCAATTTATTCAGCCTTACTAGGTTTACTTGCTGGTTTTAGAGTAATATAGATGTAAGGTGACTGAAACACAAACAGTACCTGAGAGGTTGAGACTGAGGTGTAAGAACAAAACCAATGATGGAATGGAAAGAAAGACATTCTTATTATCTTGTGAGATTTACCTCCAGACTTTAAGACTTGTTTTGGGTCTGAGTGTGATGGGGTTTACACCAACAATTTCATGTCGTGGTCCAGGATTTGTTGATGCAACAACTTAAAATCCCCTCACGTGACTTCTCTTCAACCCTGAACCATCTCAGCTGAGCAACTACTTCACCCAGAGAAAATCTGGAAAGTACATCACAACACGGCAGACCCCAGCCTGAAAGCATACTGCACTGAACACTGAAACCCCAGCTGCATATATGTGGTCACTTCAATGTTAAAGGCCTGGTTTATATCTGTGTCATAGTATATGCATTCACAGTAGTTAAATGTTATAAAATGTAGAGGGGGCGTTGTTGTTTTCCATAGTCACAAAGCCATTAGTGAAGAAGGCAGCAACACAAAAAGCTGAGGCCCCATCGTCCCAATAAAATTGCTTCAAACAGTAAGTCAAGCTGACAGACTTTCAGCAGACCTTTCACTCTTTCATCACAAAAACACAGATTCTGTCCTGATGACTGATCATCACATGAAGTGTTCCTCACTGAATCAGAGCTGCTTCTGGACACACCGACATCAACATCCTGCAAACACCCACATCTGATGCCTGACTGCTGTATGACTTATCAGCTGTCACTCAGATCCTGAGATCCTAATTCTAAATAAATATTTAGAATTGCCTAAAAAAATGACATACAGTATTAGCACTAATATGCAATTGCCATATAATGATTAACTGATGATTTAACAAGAATTTCATTTGTAACTGTTTTGTAGGGATACATGATATGAGACTTTTTTTTGCCAATATCTGATACGCCAACATATCGGATATAAAATATTTTTCATACTACAGGTGTAGTGGTTAGCATCCTTTGCAGCAAGATTGTTGCTGCTTCTTGCTTCTTGCTGGGTCTTCACCGACTTTCCCTCCCACAGTCCAAAAATGTGCAGATTTGGGGATTGGGCAAATTGGACACTCTAAATTGCCCATAGTTGCCCATTGTTGTCATGATGCATCATTGATGCACCCATTAATCAACCTCAGGTTTATAACAAAGTATGAGTTATATATAAATGGTGTATTTCTGTTGATATAGTGCATGAATGCCCTTCTTGTCCAAACCACACCCCATGGACCAAGAACCTGAGTTTATAAGTCCCAGACTCTCCACCAGTCAAAGAGAACTGAAGAAGCCTCTTGGATGAGAGGCGAACCATCTTCAAGAAATTCAACTAAGTCCAGTTGCCTTTTTTTGCGACACTTTTGGATACCATGACCTGGATGACTGAGAATCTTCACAGACATCATAACTGCATTATGAAAAATGTCATGATTCTTCATAGATTCATAGAGTCTATGCAAAGTAAACACAATAAACAGGTTTGTTTGACACTGATTCAGGGTCAGAAATCTACGATACAAAAAACTACAAAAACACAACAATGATTTATCAATGATTTATATGCTGTGTAAATGTATTATTTACATAGCATGTTATGTCATTGCTACCCTTGACTGTTCAGGTGTTTATCCATAGTTATATCATAAACACCATAAACCCATCAGTCAATCTCGACACTTGAGCTTATAATGACACATAAGAAACATTTATAATGCTTTATGTTTGCAGATAGACAGTAAATCTGATGGTGTTTAAGTAACACCAGAGGAGAAATTTGAATTATTTAAATATATTGAGAAATACAGAAACTGTTGTAATGCGATTTACATGAAAATACACAGTAAAGCAGTGTTATAGTAACACTAAATTTTAACACAAATCCAAATTGTATCTTGTCCTATTCAGAGTTGGTGTTTAACATTGAAAAACTGTGTACTGTGTATAACTATACATTGTGTGTCTAGAGATGACACATTATAAACACAATTACAAGGTTTGTTCAACTTTCCCTTGTTCATCAGAATAACTATCAATAAAATGAAAAAAATCGAAACCGCGAGCTCAAGGATGGACATGTAAAAAGTTGCTCTCTGCCGATTAGTTAAACCCCCTAAATTCAAAATGTTTCTTAAACTAAGATCTACCTAAATACATCTGAAGATGGAAGGGGGGAAGGAAAAGGGCTGTGGTAGGTCACAAAGAAGAACTAAGAAGGACGATTTTGATTGAGAGGGCGACGCCATGGAAAGCACAAACACAGAAGAAGATGGCAGCGAGGAGGCACCAGCTACGAAGCTTTAGGTGAAGAGTCCACAATACTGGCCACCATAAGAGAAGTAATGATGGAAATCAAAACTGGTATTGCAAATCAACTATCTGACTTTCAAAATAGCTTCCAGGCGGATATTAAGAAACAGCTGAACGAACTGAGAGCTGACATTAATCAGAAGATCGAGGAGGCAACAGGGAAAATTGCCCTCACAAACAAAAGACTCGAAGAAGCCGAGCAACGCATCGGGGATATGGAGACTTGGTGTACAGGTGCAAAAGATGCAGTGAACTCTCTACTGAAAACACAACACGCTCTACAAGCTAAAGTCACGGAACTAGAAGGACACTCATCAGACTGTAGGGCGTAAGAGAAACAGCAGAGGGCACCTCCATGGTTAACTTTGTGGAGAAACTTATCAAGACCGAACTGGGTGAGGGCACCCCCCCGACATGAATCTGGGCATCGACCAGGCGCATAGAGCCCTGGACACGAGGCCCACGGACAGTGCAACACCAAGATTCATAGTCATAAAATTCCTGAAATTCACAACTAAGGAAAAAGTTATTCACACCGCCTGGAAGAAGCCTATCACCTTTGAGGGCAAACAGCTGTCCCTTGACCACGACTACGCAACTGAAGTGCTGTTAAAATGAAAGGAATACATGATGATAAAGAATTTGCAGACTATGGGTGAAAGAGAATTTCATGTTGTCACAATCAATGTAAATAGAATTACTAGCCCTATTAAGAGGGCAAAGATGATAGCTAAGGCTAAGAAGGAGAAATCACAAATTGTATTCTGGCAAGAAACACACTTAAAGTTGTCTGAACATAAAAAGCTAAAAAAGATAGGATTCAGAAATACATTTTAGTCCTCTAACAAAAGAAGTCGCGTGAAGTTGCAATTCTGATTTTAAATTTCAGCCAATTTTTTGAATTTATATCAGAGATTAAGGACAAGGAGGGAAGATTTATATTGGTCAAGGATAAATTGGACCACAAAGAGGTGACCTTACTTAATATATATATGCCCCCAGGAAGCAATAAAGTTTTTTTCAAGAAACTTCTGGTGTTCTCATTTGCGCAGGGGATTTAAATATGATACTTAATTCCAAATTAGACACAACTAACCAAAAAAGAAAAAAATAACTTAGAAACGTGGGTAAAGAAAAGACTACAGGATTTAGGATTGATATATACAGTATATGGCGAGATTTCCATAAACAAGTACGACAATACACTTTCTACTCTACACACCATAATGTACATTCCAGAATTGATTACTTTTTTATGTACAACTCTGAAAAACATAGAGTAAAGGAATGTAGGATGGCTACAAGAGACCTGTCAGACCATTCTAGCTTGTACTTAAAATTACATGTGTATAGCAAATGCAAAAATATGCTATGGAGATTAAACACAAGTTTGTCAAATGACCCAGGATTTAAAACAACTATTAAAAGAGAACTACAAACATACGTGGAAAATAATAATAATGGGCAGGTGAATGCTGTGACACTGTGGGATGCTGCAAAAGCTGTCCTCAGAGATAAAATTATATCAGCTACCTTTGTCTGTGAAGATTCTGTGTATATGTCCTTATGTTTTATGTCCTGTTTACAGAATTGATTTGGCAAATGAATGCTCCCCTCACTTTCAAACCCAAGATGATCTTAAGAAGGATGGCAGCTCTGATGAGGAGTATCTTCCACCAATCAGTGTAAGGTAAGTTTTCAGTCAGTCTATAATCTCTTGACAGTCACAGTTAATAACTCATAACTGACAGGAAAAATATATGTATACCAGGTGACCCTGGGAAGAATGGTTTAGATCTACCCATCCTAGTATGTCACTGTCTTCAACAGGACCAGGCTTCCACACAAGTGCTGATGTGGACTGAAAACAGCTGGAGTTTACCACACTTGTTTGACTGAACAGTAAACCACTAAATCATGTTTCCGCTCAGGCAGTTTCTTCCTGTTACTGTAAAGATATTTATACGGCATAGTATTGAAATAAATACAGCAGGTATATCTGTTCAGCTTTTATTATTTATTTCCTCTTCAATTTGAACCAGCAGAATATACATAAATATAAGTACAGTACAGTATAAATATAAGTCAATTAGTGTAAACAAATGTAATACAGAAAAAAATTGAACATAAAATACATTATTATCAATTATAAAAACTAGAACCATATATGAAATTAAAGGTTGATGCCCTGATATGAAACCTGTGAATCGCCCTTGAAGATCAGGAAACTTTTTTTTCTGATGTTCCAAATGCAGCAGCTGGTGATGACAAGTCAATTTCCCAATTTCCATTTTCCAAGAAACCATGCTGCCAAAAAGTCTTGACCTTACCATGTTAAAGTGTCTTGATAATGTATGTTATGAACTATAAATGATAGGAGATGAGCGAGAGTGATATAAAAATTGAATTGAAATGAAAATATGAAATATATACAGGCAGGATAAGGTGAGATCCTCCCAGTATTGTCCGCGAATGTACAAAAACTTCTCCAATGCAGTACTGGGAGAAGTGTTGTAGGCTTACACAGTTGGAACCTGGCCTCAGTATTTCCTCTCCTGGTCAGAAGACATGTCCTTACAGTTGGCACAAGAATGCCACTTTACCCCTGACGCACCAGCAGAAGGTGGGTTATCATCCCTGCACTGATGTATCATCAGATGAGGCATCAAAAAATAGACCTGGTTGTCTCTCCAGCAGCTGTGCTGTTAGATCTCTGTACTCATCCAGAGTCATCTCCACCAGAAGTCTATATACATAAAACAGAGAAAAGAGAAAAATAAAGTGTTTAAAAGTGTAAGTTTGAGTGATGTTTGGTAGATAATATGACAGTGGACTGTGTTATGGTTTGTAGGTTATTCAGTATTATAACATCATAAAAGTATGGAACATAATTTGGTCTGTGCATAAACATTTGTCATAATTTTCCCTCCTAGTTTTCATATAATAATTCAGCTGATGTTACTCAGGCAACCACTGTTCTAATGAGCTGACACATCTAACTGATGTCATAGATTACACTGTTATTTACAGTATGGTGTAAAGTACAGAGATGCTACTTTATATAAATACCTACTGTATTTCTGTAGTTGTTAGTGAACAGAGGTAAGAAAATCATACAATATTATCAGTACAAACCTGTGTTACGTGTCTCTTGTGTGCGAGGGGCTTCTCTTCTCTTCTGTGGAGGCAGCTGCTCGTCTGCTGCTCCTCTCCTCCACCACGAACACGCCGCTCTCTCTCTCTCTCTCTCTCTCTTTCTGTACCGTTTTGACTGAATGCAATTATCACTACTTTTTTTTATGATTACGATGATGACAGCGAGCCCGCCGTTAGCGAGCAACTGCTAACACGATATGGAAAAATAATGAGTTTCACTATCATACACGTCTATGGCCGATACAATTACAATATACACAAAATTATAAACATGTCTTTATACGACACCCTTAACTGTGGACACGGTTGTAAATGTTCATGATGGCATTTTGATCGGCAAAGGCCACCGTAGTTCTCGGGGAAGGGAGGGGTGAGCAGAGGAGCATTTCTTCGCTGCAATCTCGAGGTTATCCTCTAGATGTCACTAGAAATTACATACGTCACTTTTAAGGACTTACCTGATCTCCAGAATCAATGGGTTTGTTTTACACTGAATGTGTGGCTAGACTTTGTGAAGAAATTTCAGATCCAAAAAGAAATAAAAATACTGAGGTGGCCAGCATACGACCCAGATTTTAAGCCAGCATCTCTAGATTTGAAATATAGACAGTGGATAAGGTATGGAATTACATCATACTCCTCATTAGTGAAGGATGGGAAATTAATGGACTTCCAGTCTATATCTGGAAAATATGGTCTTGGAAGACAAGATCTGTATAGACACACACAAATACAACACTATTATCAAAGTGATGTGAAAGGAGAGGGTATAGAAGAACAATCTGGGGTTACACAAATGTTCATGAGAGAGTATAACTCAAAGTCCTCCCAACAAATTATTGAGAATCTGTACTCAGGTATTTCATCGATGAAGACCCATTCAACAGATTATATAAAACAAAAATGGGAAAGAGAGTTGGAAATTGGAATGGACTACCAGATTTCGACCAGAAACTCACAGTGTTGGAGAAGCTTTTGTTGGAAGAACTTGGTGAGGTTTTTCATAACCCCCAAAATAAAATCAAAACAAACAGGCCATCAGACCCAATGTTGGAGACAATGTGGACAATTAATGGCAGACCATACTCACATTTTTTGGACCTGCCCCACCTTACAACCTTTCTGTCCCCAAGTACAAGCTACAACAAAGAGGATTCTGGGATTTGATATTGACTTCACTTGTGTCTCGTTTTGTATGGGGAATATATTAAAGGATCTGCATAACAGGGACAGATATTCATTAAAGATCCTCATGGCAGCAAGTAAAAAAACAATAACCAGATGCTGGCTTCTTAGAGAACCTCCCACCATGAACCTATGGAAAAATATAATAAATGACATATATAGTATGGAACTTATAACTTTCATTTTGAGATTACAGGAGGAAAAGGGGAAAGATTACTGGGCTAAATGGGTTACACACCTAGCCGATGCAGAGTGTGACGGCTGAATCTATTGTAGATTGTGAACAAAAGTTTTTCATCCTGTGGAGAGCACTTATGTGTATTATTCAATGTGCCTGAATGTTTGTATATTACCTCATGTTTGTGTTACGAAAAGAAAAAATAAAGTAAAAAAAAAAAAAAAAAAAGAAAGAAAGAGAGAAAAACATGAATGACACATAAATGCACCATCAGTTCGTTTCAGTCAGAAACTAGTTAGCTTTCTTGGAGTTCTTGACTTTTACACACACACTCCTCCACTGACAGTCAGGTTTCCTCCTACAGCAGCAGCTGCTCTACAGTATGTGCTGCGCTGTCTGCAGAGGCTTCCTTTGAAAACTGGAAACGCGCTGCTTTTTCTGATAAACTCACATGAGAAGTTGTAATTGCAAAGGTTCAAACAGAAACGGTAAACACTGTAGAAACTTTATAAAATGTAGCTTAGTTTAGCAAATGGCTCTGAGGAGAAAGAGTGGGCTTCTCCTCTAGAGGTTCGGCTGCATTTAAGGGCGGTGAAGTCAGCTCTTAAAATGTACTTAAAAAACAATATTTTACGCTCTATGTGTGTTATTCTAGTACAATGACAGTCCTGAAACAAGCTAATAACCCCAAGCGTTAGTCCTTACATTAAGGAGCGGACGTACCATGAAGAGTGTCCCGAAAATGTGAACTTAAACTTGGTGGAAGTTTAGACGTCGCTGCGCTCCTCTGCTCTGGATGTGGAAGTCAGAGTCCGTCTTCTCGATCACAACATTCCGTTTTAAAAGTAAATAGTAATACAAAAAACAAGTGGAGTAAACAGATGAGACGCTTGAGAGCAGTGTGCATAAACAGCCGCTGACTGTGAGTTTTAAAACCGTTTACTACAGTGATACGTCTCCGCTCTCACTGGGAGCCTGGTAAGGGGGCGGAGCCTCGAGTAGGAGGCTGAGCCGCGAGAGAAAACAGCCGATGAGGAGCTTCTTAAAGCGGGGATCGCGGTCACTGCAGGAGTCCCCCCACCTCCACGGTCCACCCACACCCAGGCTGGAGGGTCAGAACGGGAGAGTCGAGCCACACTGATATCCTTGGTCAGGGGCGTTTCTAGAAACTATACATAGTGGATGTGACTTGGGGGGCCCTGTATGAACTGAACTAAATGAAACAAATAAACACTCAGTAAGTCACTCAATTCAAACCAATGTCACATCCATTTACACAATAATAAAGCCTACTATCTCTACATGAATCTCTCTATACAGACTTTTTCCATTAAATGTTTACCATAAACATTATACACATTTTCAAAGGTTCTGCAAAAGAAGTTTAGCTACATTCCATTTACATCAGAACTGAGAGTGACATCACCACGTTCCAGCTGAGAAGTTGGAAAAGAGCAGTGAACGCAAGCGTGTCTCAGGCTACATCCAGACGATAAGAGCTTTAAACAAGGTATTTTGTGCAAACAAAAAGCTTAGCAACATGTCTTTGGTTGAAAATGAAACAGTACTATGTGTATGGCTGATTTACTGTGATGCCTTGTGCTTGCTCATTGTGTGAACTGTTGGGTTTCTTTTCTCTCTGTAATATTGTAAAGGTTTTGGCCTTATTATGTACAGTGCCTTGAGATAATGTATGTTGTGATTTGGCGCTATACACATAAAATTGAATTGAATTGAATTGAATTGAATTGAATAAGAATATGACAGAAGTGTTATAAGGGGGAAATTAGCAGTGTTTGTGTGGTGGTAGCCATCTTGGAATCCTAATTTGGGGTACACAAGGTTGCTGTATGGTTAGTCTTCTTTTCTCTGTATTCCATTTGCTGTTGTAAATTTTGTAAATCATCTGCTTAACATATTGACACATATCTTAGCATTCAAACTTCATAGATTTAGATTTGGGAATAATCCATTTTATTTGGTCAGCATCAGCACCCCCAAAATAACCGCCATATTGACGAGCATTTTAGAGGTGGGCCTTTTGATAATCTTTTGATAATCTTTTGATAATTTAAATTTTGTTTATTTTATCAGACCAGTTGATTTCAAAGTCATTATACCATATTATTTCTCTGTACACCTCATGTTGTTCAACCAAAACACTTAATTCATTATAAAAATAAGCATTCTGTGGAGGATTGTACATTACCACAATATTAAAATTTATTACAGGTGAGAGAATGACATTGACAGCTATACATTCAAGGGTAGTATTCAAATGTCTATCTTTTCTAATGCAGTGATAACCTGAATCATATCAGTGGGTATGTTACTGTGTAACCAGGTTTCTGTTAAACAGAGTCCAGATTTAAGTCCAGTAGTAGGGCAGATATCTTTTTTTTTAATTATACTGCATATGTTTAGATATCCACCTAAAATTCCCTTTGGTTTAGACTTAGCATCCCAGTGAACTCGAACATGATTGACAGTCAGGGGCGGTTTCTCATATGGGCAGCATGAGTGTCCGCCATGGCTGCATATATACAGTATATATTCATCTGTTTGCATTCATTTCCTCCGGTTTTTGTATTGTTCATTTAGATGTCAAGTCAATGCTGTCATGTTGCCGTGTGGGGAGCGGGCAGCTGGGCGCACTCGGTTCTGTTTTATCAAGGTGCGTCTGCTGCTGCTGAGAGTCTCACAGAGTTTGTGGAAGAAGGGGGTCGGGGTGGGGGATTGGTTCACCTACTGGGTGTGGGGGAGCAGGGGATTCATATAATAGTGCACAACTAATGCAATTATTAGGATAAAGTCAATCACATAACAAATTCCTTCAACATAAAATGCATTTCAGTCATAATAATATTGTGAATAAAAGCCCATAGTTTCATATATGTTATTTTTTGGAGTTTGGTTAAATAATGAAATACATTACAAAACGAGGTGAAATGGTTGAGTCTTAGCTCTTGGTTGATGGTGTTGGGGGATGGGTAATGTGCTGATTCCCGAGTGTCAAATAAATGGACAAGAAGAGGCCAAAGCCATCAGGTGCTCAGTTCAGGAAAAAGAGAAAAGAAGAAGAGCACCTTCTGCCACTAGCCAGGATGAGGAGCCAACAGACACAGGCCTCTAAAGAAATGGTCTTGGAGCCTACGGGTGTATTATTTTGGTCGTTGTTACTTATTTGTATTTATGATTGAATAGCTGTGTGTGGTTCCGAATTTCCAACAATTACTTTAATAAATAAGTTAATTTGGGAGGCGGGGTTCGCCCAGGGCGTCATGAAAACTAGGACCACCACTGTTGACAGTTTAGAAGAACAGATATTGCTTTTGTTTTTGGGCAGTAGACTTTCAGGTCTCCCTGCATTCATGTGTTGTTTGACTGCTCCTCCTTCCAACAATTTGTGCGAATCAGCACCAATGTTCACAACTGAGTCTGACAAGTGAAGCGGTCCAGATCAACTCTGATCAACTCACCAGACTGACTCTGGCCAGCCGTTTCAGAGCAAATACCGGCATTATGCTGCTCCATCAGTGGTGTGGGCCATGCAGCAGCAGTGTTAACCTTGACGATGAAGGGAGAGCCACTCTGGTCCAGGTCCACGGCTCTGTCTCCATCACACAGTCTCACATTTACCTTTAATCTATACACCAACTTTTCCACTTTCTTCAAAATTTATTGTGATATTTCAAAACTGTTTTGACTTTTCTGTATTTCTGTTCAGGTGTTTTTGGTCCAAATAATGTGCATAAAAGTAGGCTGGTGTAAGCACATATTTTGTTTCTAAGAGTTGTGGTGGAATGGTTCTATGTCTCTATGTGGCCCTGTGATGGACTGGCGACCTGTCCAGGGTGTACCCTGCCTCTCGCCCTATGTTAGCTGGAGATAGGCACCAGCGCCCCCCGCGACCCCTAGTGGATAAAGCGGTAGAAAATGAGTGAGAGAGAGTGAGAGTGAGTTGTGGTGTTATGCTGTTGTGTTTTTCAGCACTCTTCCCACACTGAACACAGTGATTCCAAATTTATCAAACAGGGGGAGGCAACAGCAACATTCATTAATAAATAGGGCTCCAAAAAGTTAAGAGTAAGACTCAAAATGCAAAGAAGCACCCATGAAAAATTTTTGAGGTGAATTCTCATGCTAAAGAAAACAGTTATTCAGCAGTTTCATATGATAAGTACTTAACCCTGCCTGCCACTGCACTGCCACTGTATACACAAATACTCCATTAGTCATGTCTGATAGTATTGCTGGACAGAGCCTTTTATAGATGAAGGATTCTGTTCACAAAGACCAAAACAGAGGCAGAATAATAACATTATCAGCAATGATTAAAAGTCACACACTACAGCTTTAAAAGCCTAATGTGGCTTTATTGTCAGAAATTTACTAAACAAACCAAGTGCATAATTGCTTGCAAACAAAATTTGTTTTGTTTTTGTTGCCTTAGATTAGATTACATTTTGAAGCTGAAACTTACTCTCTTCCTTGACAGACTTCACATTGTTACAATCTGCAGTCTCGCTACTAAATGTTCCTAATTCTCACACACTGGCCCTTTAAAGAGATAGGTAAAGGGATGAAGTATGGTTGTATGAGATACAGTTACAATTCCAGTACTGACCCTGCCGTCTTTGCCATGAACACGCCTGTGACACAGATGCTTGCTCACACTGAAAATACTTCTGCCAGGGAGGACACAAGGAAAAACAGATGTTAGCCACCACACAAAGGACTCATCAAATAAATTCAACACCTGCTTGAGCCTACAGGATCTTAAGAATATGTCAGCAGCTTTTTCTTCCCATCAGACAGCCTTTGCTTAATGGAAACTGAAGTTTGTCCAGAGAGAAATTTGTGTTTTAGCTTTCAGGGACACAGGAGCTGCTGGTCTGCTATCTATACTGCTATCTCATTTGGTAAGTTTGTGTCACTGAAGTAAATCTGAATGAAGGATTTCAAACACCAAAGTCACAGGAAAGGAAGGAAAGGAAGGTTTCTTTATTGTCATTATACAACCGAAATTGCACAACAATAAGAAAGAGCTGCAAACATATTCTTATGATATTGTAGACCTGAGCAGGGGGATAAAAATATGTTTTTACAGTCTTCTGTACACGGTTGATCATAGAATTTAATGTGACCATAAAACTGATGGTGTCATTTAATCAGCCACTGGGAGGTCTGTGGGGTTCTCTCAGCTAGGGCCTCCTATTCACCCTGTTGCTCTGCTCCTCCTGCATTTTTAGTGCCATCAAATAGGACTAGTGATCTTGTGTTTTCAACATGGAATGTTTTTTAATTCAAATGGTGAAGTCATTTGAATCGCCTGTCATTTTTAACTTCTTGAGACAAAATGTCTTTTTAAATGAACATGTCTTCTAATGCCTTCAAAGTGAGTCATAGTTACTGTTTTTACATGATAGGCCAATTTTGTAAAATGGTGGAGCCTATTGGGGTTATGTTTTCAGTGTATGCAAGTTTAATGACTTTTTGTTGTATAGAGTTAGGAATTGTAAGTGTGTATCCTAATTGCACTGATTTGGCGTGTCAGCAATTCACACATTTAAATTTTAGTTTGCTCCTACTTTAAATATGTTTTATGATGGAAACATGCTTGAATGTGCATTATTCATTTAGGTTTTACCTACTGAAGTGATTTATTTTAAGTCTGTCCAGTCATTTTCTTTTTTTTTTTCTTGGCTGTCTTATTTGGTACGTTTGTGTTACTGAGGTAAATCTGGACAACAAAGTCCATAGATACTAAAGTCACAGAGTTACACATCTAGGGCTCTAATTTTGTAGACCAGGCCAGGCGCAGCACAGCAGGTGCGCCATGCCAAGGGGGTGTGTCCAGGCGTATTTTGCAAGTCTCGTGCACAGTGCAGGATTCCTCTGTCCCACCTCCATCTCTCCTACCAGCAAGTAGCAGAGAGGGAGAAGGCGTGGCTGGATTGAACACAGTCTTCACCAATCAAATGAGCTCCTCTCCTCACCTTTAAAGTTTCATTTCGCCATGGACTGAGGAGACAGCTGCAGCGTCAGACGGAGGAAAACTGATGTTCTGGTGCGGGAGGGCCAAGCTCACAGTAGCCGAATATATGATCACATAAACAGACCTCCACAGGCTGATGATGCAAAAGGAGCCAAAAGGAGGTTACCAATTTTATTATAAGAAGGAGACTAGTTCAATTAATCAATAAAACTGATATTAACACATTTTGTTTCATGAGTAACTTTGTGTATCTTTAATGTGATTGAGTAAATTGTGGCCTGAAATGTATAAACATAAACATTTAAGGACAGAGCTGCGCAGCAGGTGGTCTCCCCTCGCCCAGGTGCGCTGCGCCTGGTCTGGCCTACAAAATTAGAGTTAGACCACGTTGGAGCAGGCGAAAACGCACCTTCAGTGCCACCTTTCTGGCACGAAATTGCCACTGTGCCAAGCTGAATCTGTCGACCCCTTTTGCGCAGCCACACCCATCTCTGCTTGCCTCGGTCTACCAAATTGCCAAATTTGCTGTGCAAGTTGTTGCGCCACGAAATTAGAGCCCTTAAACTCATTGATGGAGGCAGCAGTGGATCAATGCCTCCTGCTTGTTGTGCTGTAAAATCAATGACTTTCTCTATGGAATTTGGTGCGAGAGAGTGAGAGCTTTACAAAGTGACAAAAGCTTCAGTTTCCAATGTGAAAAGTTCCGCCTAACAGTGAGATAAAGCAAAATATTTTATGAAATAAATGAAGCATGTTTCAAGGACAAACACAATTCAGAGTGACTTACAGAGGTCAATGTCCAAAAATAAATTTGGTAACACTTGATTTCGATAGTTCATTGTTGATTCTCACAACATACAGTTGTGTAGTAGTTGACACATATTTAACTTAGAAGTCTCAACTGCCAGTAAGACTACACGTTGTGCTTTAAGTGTTGGTCAACAGATTCTAACCCTCACTCTATACAAATGTACTGTATCTGATGACTATAAATACTATTTTTGCAGTGCTATAAACCATGATTTAACTACAACTGTACATCTCTGTAGACAGTGTCAGCATCTTATTAGATGACTACTTGTGATGAGTCTGTCACTTGAAAGTTAACAGGATCATGTTAATATATGATCACAAATATGACCAATTCTTAGTTGATTATCTGTTGACAGTTAACTATCCTACAGTTGACAATCAGCAGACTATTAGTAGGGAAATTTGCATGTCTGTCACATGTTAAATTAGACCATCTAATTAAAGTGAAAAACAGATGAGAAACTTCCATGAAAAATGGAAAGATATTCTAAAGCTTATTTTGATTAGAGTATTATTCCACATAATCTGACATCATTTGATAAGTGAAGTCGGAAAATGACATTATGCAATGTTTAATAATGCGTTGCTTTTCTAGGTATATCTGTATCCTATAGGATTATAAACACAGTGTAAATCTTATATACTGTAAACAGACAAAATAATTATCACCATATGGTCAGAGTTATGTCACTGCAGTATCACTGTGACGTGCTTAACTGACAACGTAAGTACGTTAAACTCTTATGTATATTAGTCGATTAAACAGTCATTCCATCATCATATGGAAGAAATGACAACATGAGGACTATTATAGACAAAGTATGCATTACTTTCCTGTGGTGCTTTTCATTAGACTTGACCCGAGAATGACCCTTTACCCCCTTTTCTCTTTGCTTTGTCACTCTTTAAGCCCAGGTCTTTGGACGGTCTCCATATTTGATTTCTACAGTTTTATTACTAAGGTACTGTATTGCTGCCAAACTTAACTACAGCTAACTCTTAATACAACTCCATGAATTACATTTAAACTCTCACGTGTTCTCATTTTTTTTTTATTGTTAAACTACCTAGCAGGAAAGCCAATGTTATTTCTTACTGTTCTTACTGTTGTAGAACATTCTTTTTTTTAATGTAATACTGATTTTTATGTCCTAAATCATTTAAATCAGAGACACATCTGAATTCTAAACTAATCTAAACTAAGCTTGCCTTTTTACTTCATTTAAAAACCTTTAAAACTAAACCACATGCTGCTGCTAGGCACTGAAAAAATGATTGGTTATCAAACATCATTCATCTGCCTCTCAGACCTGCAACATATGGGAAAAATTAAGCATAAATGTCCGTGAGAAGTTGGCAAATAACATTTAAATGTGTGGAGTGAACAGATAATTACTGTCTTGCTGTAAGTTTGCATGAAAATAGTGAATTCCAAATCTAGGTCAACAGCACTTTTACTCACAATATATGCATCAAAACACAGTGGATTGAATGGTTCAATAAATTTAGGCTTTCGTTTGCCTTTTTAAGTCATGTACATTGAAAGTGAAATTTTAGTTCAGCATTTGATGCTTTCAATAATAAGCTGAATAGCAAAACTGGAGGACATTCTTACAGGCATGTTGTAAATACAAATACATGGTTTTTGTCGCCCTCTTATGGACTATTAAATTAAGGTTATAATCCTCACACAAATTAGCCCTCTTCACACAATTATTATTATTATTACATTCAATAACATATTATATTTACATAACATATTAATATTATTATTATTATATAGGTTGCCAGTCCATCTTAGGGCCACATAAAGACAATTACCATACTCACACAAACATGGTCAAAAAAAAGTGTCAATTTTTTTGCCTAACCATCAAATCTACATGTTTTTGAACTGAGGGAAGAAGTACCTGGAGGAAACCCACGCACACACAAAACATGCAAACTCCATGCAGAAAGGCCCCTGTTCCTGCTATAAAGGCAACAGTGCTAACCACTTCACCAACCATGTGGTCCACTATTATTACTGGTGTGTTTAATAAACCTTAATTTTAGTTAAGGTTTAACAAGCTAAAATGAATACAGTACAATACAAAATAAGATATATGTAAGAAGGATAATGCATATGGTAAAAATGATAAAACAAATACTCAAATTCAGTACAAGGAAATTGTGGAAGGGAGTCAACTTTACTGGTTCCCTAAGTTGTTTTGGGGAGTGTATATTCACTTGTAACATAAAAAAAACAAATAATCCCTGTTAACTCCTCACATTTGAAATATCAGGGGGGTGAGCCTTTTTCTCTATGACCTCCTCCCATCTGAGTAAGCTTCCTGTCATTGTCAGGAGAACAGACACTGTGTCAGGATTTATGGTCCCATTCAAAACTCGTTTAGGACAACTGACAATCAAACAATCGGACAAACTACGCATTACTTTCCATTTATAAACTTCTCCCACATTTGTCATCTGCTCTGCTGTGTGTATTGTAGAACTGACATGTTGAACATGCTCCTCCTTATCTCTCAGGGTTTATATTCTTCTCCAGAGTTCCATGAAGAAAATACTATGGTAAATATTAACATGTAATGTGAGAGTGAATGGTTGTCTGTCTCTATGTGGCCCTGCAAAGGACTGGCGACCTGTCGATGGTGTATCCCGCCTTACGCCCTTTGTCAGCTGGAGTTAGGCACCAGCGCCCCCTGTGACCCTCAGTGGATAAAGTGGTAGAAAATGAGTGAGTGAGTGAATATTAACATGTATTTGGAAGTGAAACAAAAACTTTGTAAGAAATTGCAGCTAAAGACACTTGCATGAGTCTAACATGATAAACATGACAATCCTTTTTTTCCTTACAAATTATCATTTTCATTTGCTTAAAACTAACTCTGAGAAGTTGCTTGCACAACTTTCCTCAAACCTACATTTTTTTTAACCCTATGACGCCACCTTGTGTTCAAAAGGTGTAAATTATTAAAATTAATTTATGTCCTTCGATTGATGAGCTAAAACAGTGGGTTTTATTAATGCAACATTTTCCATATAAAAGCTTATTTAAATCAAATAACTGTGAAGCCATGTGAAACAATCATGTCCCACAGCTGATGATTTCTCTACCTTTCTTTGATGTTTAAAGTTAAATATGATCATGTTGAATTGTATTGCTTTTGCATTATTGTCAACGCACAAAGCACTGTAAACTCTGTTTTTCATTAGCATCACCCTGTTAATACAGCTTACTAAAAAACTGAAAAAAAAAACATGAACAAAAGCAGCAATGCAACATTAAAAGCACAGCACGCTATCAAATCACAGTTACATAATAACAATCAAAACCTAACCTCAGGGCCAACAGTGACTTTGTTATGTCATTACAAACACGAAAAAAAAATGCCTTAACAAAGAAAATAAAAAAATAAAAACAAAAGGCAACAAAAGTAAATAATTACTAAACAATAAACAATTACTAATTTATATAGACAGACATATATAAAAAGATTTTACATAGTCATAGGTTTTAAAAAGTAATACAAGTATGTACAGTGAATGTATACATAAACACACTCAGCCTAAATAAAGAGTTATCCCTAACCTTAACCATGTAATGTTTAATCTTAACCACAAACTTTAGCTCTAAACTTAACCAGCTCATCAGAAATGTGGTTCTGCCAGGGTTTGGCCTTCATGAGGACTACTGGTTCTGAGAAGGTCAGTGTTTATACCTTTGATTCAAAGCCATTTTTAAAAGATCAAAGGCATCATCAAATAATAGGACAATGCTTAAAGCACTGCACACACTGGTGCCCTTTCAACACGACATCCAAGGTATGAAAGACCCTCACTGAACACACAACACATCAAACCTTGAAGCGACAGAAGCAGAAGACCACACCTGACCCTTTACGAGATGGAACGTATACACTCAATAATACTTTGAAAGTTTGCTCCAACTGTAGTCACTCTGACTGCTTCTGTAATGAGGCCAGAAGTTGAAGAAGAAAGCAATTTTCCTTCTTCTTTGACGTTTTATGGCAGCTGGAATCCATGCTACCATACTGCCACCTTCTGGTTAGTTTTTCTTCTTATATTACGATCATCTTAAATTATATATATACATAAAGTCTTCATATCTGACAAATATCATTGTCAGATGTGAAACAATCACCTTCCTTCTCTGTGTACTTTCTACATTTTCTAAGATGAGCCTCACATTTTCCCCCATGCCCCCTATTCTCGGCAGATCTATTATCATTATATGCCTTTCCTGTACAAATTTCCTGCATGATATAAATATGTGCTCTACAGTTTCCCTCTCTTGGCAATATTCTCATAGCCCTGTTGGATGCTCAGAAGAGGAACGCAATTTTCCCGATCCTGCTTCATCTCTTGAACGCACCACCCCGCCCCGCTCCGCCCACTCTCCAGTGCCCGCCCTTCTCTCGTCACTTCACTTTCCTCCTGTCTTGTGTTTGCAGACCAGACACACACAGCAACTGAAGTTGTCATAGCTCCCTCACACTACAGTTGCGGGGGTGACTTTATCCTCGGGAGGACAACTTGACAATTGTTCAGCTGTCAATAACCCAGTCTTCACACTGGGTTAGATCAATTTTCCAGGATCCTTCTGTGACAACGGGTTGTTGTGTGGAACACGTTAAAACCATATGAAACTAACCTCTTTGTTAAAGGGATTTGCTTCAAATTGGCTGGTTTATCGTTCCGGGCGCATTTCTCCGCAGAAAACCAAACTGCAACACATGAAAGTTGAGCATAGACCAATCACTTCTAGGGCGTCGAGCTGTGCAGTATAAATGTGAGGCGGTTAACGTAGACGCACACGTTTGCCGCCGGCGAAGAGTAGAACGCAAGAACCTGTGAAGGTAAAGCACGGTAACGCCTCACGAATGCTACGCCTGCTTTATGTCCACGCCGTTTTTAGTGTAACTGACTTTTCCTTCAACCTAACGAGACGGATATTTATTTTAGCTGTGAACCTAGCGGTGATCTACAGGATTATGTCGACCGTTAACATGGCTGTAGTGCTAGCTTGGTGTTAGCAAAGTGCAGCCAACACTGCGCTATAAATGTGTGAGGATGTACACGTTGCGACTTGATAAACTATTAAGGTGCCTCACTAGACAAATAAAAGCAAGACAAACGTGTTAAATAACACTACCGTTGATAGTTGACGAGTGCAGAAAGAGGCAGTTAGCTAACGGGCTAATTTGTCGTCTGGCAGTGATGCCATTATTCGTAAGTGATAACCTGCGGAGGTACTTGCAAATGTTAGCTAATGTCGGTGACGTTACGGTCACGTCATTTTAGGTAATGCAACGTGGATACGGCTTTGGCATTTGACTTAAAAGCATCGTGAAACAGACATGCTCTCTACGCAGTGGGGCTATGTGTCGGCTAATGCTACATGCGCACTTAGCAGTGGGTGTGTCGGAACTACACGTGTTAGCCAGAGCGCTTGTCAACAGAGCAGCACGCGCAGCCTGTCGTAGCCAGGCGTGTTCTTAAAAGCACAAAGATGATCCTGATCTTGAGCTAAACACACGTTTAGCTTTAAATTTCCTACATGGCTCACCGTCATGTCTCAAGTATCTCATCAACTGAAAGTTGCCAATGTTTTCCTTCTTTTCAAACTTACAATCATGTCGTTTTAACAAGAATACCTAATTATTGACGGTCATCTAATCCAATATGTCTGAATCAATTCATACATATTTACACCACCCCAATAAAAGGAGCAAGTTGTGCTTGACTTAAATGGATTTGATTTGTTAATGGAAGTCGTATGTTAATTGGTTTTATTTAAAAAAAATAAAGTATATGCAACTAACATGAAAACTGTAATGTAAATCATTTGGGTTAGGTTGATTCATTATAAAAACGGTTATTGTGTGGGATATTTTGTATAGGCAGGTTGCACCCGCTTGGCAGTTATAAATAGTCATATATAGTTAGGTTGTACTTTAGAGATTATGTTAAAGAAAAATGTCTAACAAAAAAAGGCTGAGGATTATTTTCCTTCCTTGTTCATGATTTATTAATCTGTCGATTTATCCTCTCAATTAATTGAAACACATGTTCCATAAATATTAATCAGTGTTTAAAAATTATTCAGTTTTAATGGTCTCTATATATTTATTTGATAAATACTGAAATTCAATTAATGATCAATTGATAGCTGTTGCAGCCCTAATAGAATTTTTTTTTTGACAAGTTTCTGTGGCCTAACTTTGTAGGATTATGCAGCAAAACAAGCCTGTAGTTTGGCCTACTTGAAATATCTTATGTTACTGTGTGGGCTGCAGTTAAATAATATTTATAATAAGCTCAGTGTAGTCCAGAAAATTGTGAAAAAATGTTGATGTTTTTCCCATATTGATTTAAGCTGCAAATGTGTTCTCAGACTAAATATTTAGTTTAGTCTCATAAGACACAATAACATTCACATACAGTATAAGAAGCTGAAATCACAGAAACTGACAAATCAGTCAAGTGGGTTGATCTATTTATTATTAAATTAATAAAGCTACTGCAGCTGCTTTTATAGGCTGTGAAACAAATTTTAATAATTCAATAGGGAGGGACATACTCTATCTTGCTCTACCCACTTAAATATTGGTTAAGTGTTAGAAACACGACCTGCGTGTGGTTTTGTTGAGGTCATATGGCGCAGGTTTTGGTAGATGCTGCAGGTGGCAGCATTACTCGTTTCGAAAGTTTACTCTCTAGCAGCTGCTTGACTTGGGTTTTTAAAAAGGTTGCATTTTTATTTCTCAGCTATTGCAAGTGGGATATGATTGATAATTGAAACAACAAAATCACAATGATTTGGAATTTTCTGACATCTGTCACAAAACATTTTTTTGCAATGTCTTTCAATTTTGATTTTGCACTTGGTTGTATTGTGATTATTATGCAGCCCTTGTTGGGAGGTCAATTTGACTGTTGCCTTCACTCATTTAGATTTTTTTTGTGAAGATCCTGTGGCTCTTCACTTGTTTAGGGCAGCACGTGATGATCACAGAGTTGCAGGACCACAAACTCGAGTCGGTTTCCCCTCTTCTCAGCCGTTGTACGTGAAAATGTGCGATGTGAACCCCTGCCCCACTGTGAGTGGAAATCCTCCACCGCCCATGGTAACCAATTCCAAAAGGCCCGGACGAGTAACCAATCAGCTCCAGTATCTGGAGAAGGTGGTGATCAAAGCTCTGTGGAGGCATAACTTTTCCTGGCCCTTTCGCCAGCCAGTAGATGCAGTGGCTCTGCATCTTCCTGTGAGTTTTAAAATTAAAAAAAAAAATAATAATAATCTCATCAGCAGATTAGTTAGAGCATCACAGCCTGACACTAAATATACTTGTATTTATGGGTTTTCTGTCATTTCAAGTGGAGCATTCTCTGGAAAATAAAGACTTTGGTGTATTTATGCCTTTTGCCTTTGTTGCTTTTCAGGATTATTATTCAATTATTAAGAATCCTATGGATCTTGGCACCATCAAGAAGCGTCTTCAGAATACATACTACTGTGAAGCACATGAATGTGTAAAAGACTTCAACACTATGTTTACCAACTGCTACATGTACAATAGGGTAAGAGGATTTTTGTGCTGTTATACACCAAAGTGGGAAGTGAATGTCAGTAATCGTAGACAAACAAAATTGTGTGATTTCTTTATTCATTTAAGGAGAGTCTGTCTGTTCATCTGTCTGTTAATCACATAACAGTTCGTTTGACAGGCTTCAGACTTATTCATCTTCCAGTTATTTCGAGCAGGCTGTACACTGAGAGGTGTAAATGCTGCCCTTCACAGCTCAAACTTCTTTATCACAGTCCAACAGGCTTAATCACAGTTTGAAGTTCTTAACCTGTACCTCTGTTGGCAAGTGACTTACCAAGAGCATCAAAGAGCCATGTCCATTGTCCACACTGGCACAGACCATCTTGTTGTTTTATGCCTATTAAATGTCCTTTGATGACTTTGAACAAAGAAAAAATAAACACTATTGACTCCCACTGCCATAAAACCATGTGATCGGTGTGAAAAACAAGGAAAAGAGGAAATAGAAAATAGGCAGTGTCACAGCATTTGAAGCAAACACTGCTCATAAGCATGTTTGTGTTCTTGTACAATCTCTCAAAGATCATTTGCTTTTCACAGCCTTTTCATGTACTTTAGGCCCTTTATGAGGACTACCATTTTCTACAGCAGCCCAGACAGACAAATTGTATGTTATTCATGCACATGTCTGTTAAATGGTTTGTTTGACAGGCTTCAAACTTGGCAGGTTTTGTGCGGTGCTGAACTTTGGACAGGGTTGAAGAACTTCGAACTGTAGACCTCTCAGTCTACAGCCTGCCAGAAATTATTAGAAGAGCTACAAAAGGAAGGAGACACATTCCTTGAATTATTAGATCTATTGTATTAACTATGTTTTCTTTATTGTTGGAATGCTGAATTTTTATTATTATATCAATATCTGCTTTTTTGCTTGCTTTCATCTCTTCTTCCTCCATTTTTCAGCCGATTTAAACAAGTCATACGTGGCTTGTTCAGGCATTGTTGTGACAGGTTTTTTTCCCACGATTTTTATCCTTTTTTCCAATAATTAAATGGTTTTGCAACTTTTTACAGATTGGAAATGAATTGAGAGAGCATATCAAGGGCAACAGCAAATGTTTTAGTGGGCAGCTCAAAGGCAGGAAAGGCACATGGTCCAGGTATTGTTCTATTTCTAGTAAATATACAATATTTTTCTTTTCACAGCCTGGAGATGACATAGTGTTTATGGCACAAACTCTGGAGAAGCTTTTTTTACAGAAGATTTCCCAGATGCCTAAAGAAGAGAGTGAAGTCACAACAGTCTCTGCAAAGGAACCAGTGAAATTTGAACAGACAAATCCAGGTACACTGTGCAATAACAATTGCCTAAGATGTTATATACAGTATTGGTCTGTGTTACTTTATGTAACTGGATAATTACAGACTTTTTTGTGTTTCCTTTGAATTTTTGCTAAGTTACCATTTCACCTCCCTTCATGCAGGTGTTCTAAAGCACAGTCCCATGGTCTCTGAAGTTGTTCTCCAACAAACGGTGACAGTGATTCCTCCTGACATGCCTAAGCTCATCCCACCCATGCAGCTGTCAACACAAATTAACGCAGCAGTGAGTATTGTAACAAACTGCTTGAATACATTTTATGTATAAAAGTCAACTGTCAGGAAAAGGTTTTTAATAAAGGGTAAATTGTAGTTTCTGAATCAGTTAAATTAAATCAGTGTGTTGATAGGAAGTATTAGATGATGACATCAGTAATGGCTCATTTATTTGCAGTTGGACAGAAAAATAATTTAATCGATACCACTATATAATAAATGCTTCTACGACTTTAAATTAAAATACTTGAACTACTAAAGCTGTCAGTGAAATCCCCTTCGTTAACTTCCTGTTCGTTGCTGCCACTAGCATTCCCCTCCCTTCTCACGATCCCCACCAATGAACAAGTGTATAATCACATGATTGTATGATTTTTGTGGGGTTTTACATTACCCCAGAATGAGCCTTTATTATTGATAACAGGAGCCAGGTCAACTCTGTGGAGGCTACCATTTTGGACCATTATGTTCTCATCATCATGCCAAGCTTTTCCCATCTCAAAAAGACACTATCCATCAGAGAAGGAGGGAGAACATGGTTAGCGGCAAGTGGGGTATATGTAGGTAGAAAATGACTGGTGGTCAAAGTAGTGCTTCAGCTGTACCCAGATTCCTGGAGAAGTTTTGGTAATTACAATATTTTTATATGCAGTAGGGGAAAGAATGGGAGGGTGTAGCAAAGCCTTTAATGAAACAGGTTTTTCAGAGTTAAGCCATGCTGTGGTGGGTTGAAAAGCCTCATATTGAAGCTAGTACTTAAAAATCCTGATATTGGAAGCCCAATAATAGAATTTAAAATCAGGCAGTGAGATTCTACCAAGCATTTCTGATCATTGTAAATATTGCTTATGCGTTCTAGGAACCTTCTTATCCTATACAAATTCTAGGACCATACTGTCTACTTTAGAGAGAAAAAGAGGTAAACAACATAAAATAAGGACTCAAATTCACAAAATTAAGGGGAATAGTCATCTAATAATTTCCAACAGGCTGTACTCTGAGAAGTATAATGTTGTCTCCACAGTTTGCAGTTCTTAATCACAGGTTGAACTTCTACTTTATTCTTATTATCATTCTTTTATCCTCATTCCTTAATCAGTAATGACCCCACCCTAAGCATTAAAGGGGGGAACATCAAGACTGAGTCAGCCCACAAACGGAGAGGATGCTTATTTGTGGAGTTCTGGCTCCTGGTTGGACAAAGTGCTGTGCTCTCCTAGTTTGAGAGCCTGAGATTCATACTTGCTATATTTGTGGGTCCACAGAGGTCTGCCAAGTTCTGCTTGATGTAAATGTCACACAGACTGTAGCAGACCAGCCATGTCTGTGATGGCATGCACCCAAACTTGGAGACCGTGCAGGCCATGTGTATCATCAGACATGCTCCAGGGAGGACATTATATTAGAATGGAATAGAACATGCGTGGACGGCCAGTTTAACGTGGATTTCATTTTAGTGTAGGAATGCCGAAGAAGAAGAGGACATTGTCATTAACACTCTAGATCAGTGTAGCTGTCAGGGCTGCACAATATATTGTTATCGCAATATCAACATGGGCGATGTACAGTCGTACATATTACAAATGATGTCTTGAACTGTGATAAATGTTTCCAGCGCATTCAGTCACAGCAGCTTTACTCCTGCAGCGAACAATGTTCAGCATTTCTTCCACTGTTTATTTGGACCAACGTTTGTTTTTACTCAGGTCAGTGTGTGTGTGTGTTTAGCGCGTTTCTCTGCCATTTCCTGTTTCTTCCTGCGCAGGGCCTCATTTCTAAAGCTTGCGCACGCACAAAAGAAGGGGTACGCCACTTTATACACAATGTTTGGGATTTATTTAAAAAAAAACTTGGCGGGATTCGTGCGGGATCCTCACGCAAATTCTGACCAACCCATACGCACATAAACAGGAGAGAGGTGAAACTGCGACTCCGTTGGCAGAAGGACGAAGTACCAGAAACGGTTTAAAATGACACCACAGTGTAAATTCAATGCAATGATTACCGCTCACTACAGTTTGTGTGCACGCAGGGACGACACGTGTTTTTAAACAAATACCTGCTTGACTGATACTCCCGAAAACACGGACCTCCATACACACACACAAATTAATATAAAATATGTTATTGCAGTATTGCGGTATGAGACTCATTGCCCGGGATAATAGGGAGGGCAGATGACATTTGTACGGATCTAGATTAGTATGTTTCAACTACAATTATTATTTAATATTAATAATGGTTATGATAATTCATTTTCAAACAATAATTTTTGTGCTTATGACATTTTCACGTTAATTTCATTTCTGCGTTATCAGAGTTTTTTATTGTTATTTAATGTTATACGAGTGATTAGATGACGCTCTCTAATAAATTATTGTTGTTGTTGTTGTTGTTGTTATTATTATCATTATTATTATTATTGTGTTGTGAAAGACTGTCATTTACGATCGGTTTAACTGCCACAACTGAAGCCGATCTGATTTAATCAGTTGGGAAGAGTATAAAGAATGTAATCGTGATGCGTAATGACGCAAAACATTTGATTTGTTTCTGCTAGAGGAGGAATAAAATGGAAGCTTCAGAGGGAGACACTTTTCAGAAAACAGTCAGATCTGGTGGCCAGTGATGATGAATGGATTATGAGCCGGTTCCGACTTCCACGAGCTGTTCTGAGCTAGCGTGCCATTTTTTCATGCGTACGTATACGCACAGTTCTGTCACACACAAACTCTCCGCTGCAGCGCTGTGTGTCTGTACAGAGGTCTTCATCAGACAGAACTGTCTGTGTGTACAGAGAGCTACAGTCAGGCTCCCTCATGTACAGTAGACTTGCATGTTGTCATCGCTGCTGCAGCTGAAGTTTTTAAACAGAAATACGGGCCTGACCTTGTCATCACCGATCTACTGCGGTGCGCCGTGAACTGTGAGAGCGCGCTGGTAGCAAATCCATTTGGAAGGAGACGCAGCTTCTGTAAAGCTTTTGTATGTCGTCATGTATTATGGAGTCTACTGACTGAACATGAGTGACCCACTGCCATACGTGTAAGTGTCGGACCACGTATAAAAAATGGGAGACTCTTTCTCTCTCCCTCTCCCGGACAAATTTCAGTCATCCTACCCATCATCGCTTCCTTTCATCCTGGCCTTCAAAATAAGAGCCACTGGTTTTGGCTACAACAACTTCCTGTATAAACCTTTTGCACTTAGACTTCCTTTTTTTTTTTTAATCAATCTTTTTTTGTCTGTTTTGTTATATTTATAATTCATCCTCCTATTATCTCACAATTTATCACGAGTGATATGTTATCGCAATATTTAGCAACTTATCGCATATCACATGATTTCCTAATATCATGCAGCCTAGTCACAATATAAAGCTATTTAAAAGAGATTTATAACAAGGATTTCAATCACACCAGCTTTTTAATCATTTGTGGCCACATTTTACATCACCTTGTTGAATCCATTGCCTGTTTTTGACTTGAAGTCAAGGTTTAAAATGTTAAAAACAAATTCAACATGGTTTGTTAAACTTATGTTGATGTAGTGATTCACTGTCCTCTTTATCCTTTCTTTTATTCAAAAATATTTAGATGAAAAAAGGTTTTAAGAGGAAACCAAACTCGCCTCCCTCCTCCACCTCGGCGATTACCACCACCAGCGAGGCTCCTGCTAAGGAGCGTCTAGTGCCATGCACGTTATTCTCCAGGAGAGGCAGCGGCCGGCCTATAAAACCCCCGAAGAAAGACTTACCTGACAATGAGGATAAGAAGGTGGGATTATCTAAGCAGCTCAGGTTCTGCAATGATATCCTGAGGGAGATGCTTTCGAAGAGACACTGCACCTATGCGTGGCCCTTTTACGCCCCTGTTGATGCAGAGGCGTTGGGCTTACACGACTACCACAACATCATCAAGCAGCCTATGGACCTGAGCACCATCAGGGTAAAATGACTTCAGAGATGGGAGTGTACATTATTACTCTCAGTTGTCAAGTAAGTTTTCTTGACACAATCTTGTTACTTCCTCAGAAAAAAATGGATCAGCGAGAGTACACAAATGCAAAGGAATTTGCTGCGGATGTGCGACTGATGTTCTCCAACTGCTACAAGTACAATCCACCTTCACATGAGGTCGTCTACATGGCAAGAAAACTACAGGTATACATTTTCTTTCATGCATGCTTTTTTTAAAGTTGTCAGTTTGCTATGTCATTCATTACATTGTGTTTTAAAATCTTTTTCAACACACGGGTCGTGGGACTCGTTTTTTTTTTTTGTTTGTTTTTTTTTGGTGGGTTTTCCCAACCATTCAGTGTACATTTATGTGTATATGTTTTAAAAAACATGCATAAACTAAAGTAATTCATTTGCCACGAATGTCATGACTTTTATCATGATAATTATTGATATCAACTGATTTGAAAATGTCTATCCTTTTTTAGCCATATATCCAGTCTTTGAACCACAGTATTTTTGTGACAAATGGACATGAATGGCTCTAGAACACACTGAATTTAATTCTTAACTCTACATTTCAGATTAATTGTTACATTACTAATTTTAATTGTTTCTGCTGACCTATTTGAACACAAAGATTTATAAGAAGGACATTACATATTCATTATAAAAAAATACAGCCGAATTAGAGAATACACTCACATGCTGTTATACCATATTGAGTGGTCCAGTCCCCCTCAATTGAAATATTATTATAATTTCTGTTTGTGTGTACCCACAGGAAATATTTGAGGCTCGTTATCTGAAGCTTCCCCAGGAACCAGAAGTTTGTTCTGCTCCTCTTCGTCAGAGAGTCATCTATGGAAAAACGGACAGAGTTGGCAGTTTGTCGACCTCTGCAAGTTCATTGAGTGACAGTTCCTCTGAAGAAGAAAGTTCATCAGAAGAGGTGGCCATGCAGCTCGCCAGTTTAGAGGAGCAGGTGGGTAACACACGTCGGCAAGAGAAATGTTTAAGGTCACATAGAATGGTCTTTCTGAACCAAAAATCGAGATTACTGATGTCTACTTAGATAAACTAAATAATATTTATGGTCAAAAACCACATAGTCTCTTCAGATTAAGCCACTTTATTGCTGCTCTCTGACAGCATCTGAACAGGCACTGAGCTAATGCTTGCCCCCCAGAACACTGAGTCTTTTGTGATTGGCCAGCTACCAAGCGCATTCCCATTCGCTTGTGATTGGCCAGCTACCAGTGGACTAACTGAAGTGTTTGTGACACTTTATTGATGTTTAGATACGGGAAAGAACACGGGTTCCCACCCAGAAAAAAACCCATCAGAAATTCGATTTTCCAGTGAATGTCCCCTTTTAAAGGGATAGTTTTTGTGGTGTGGTTGTTTAAGGTACTGACACACATGACTGAGCTGCATGTTCCACTCCTCCGAGAACGAGCATAAGACAGACAGGCAAGGGAGGTTCACAGTGAAATCGTGACTTTCTAATAAAATCTACATGTGCTTAAATGTGTAGTGTAAATCTTTAACCCACTCCCTCTCCTGCACCAAGAGTCCAAAGATAAAATTTTACATCCAGGCACACAGGTGGTGTTGTTCACTGCTGCCCCCCAAAATATGTTCGATTTGTTGTTTTTGACTTGGTGTTTGAAATCCTTCATTCAGATTTATCTTTGTAACACAGACTTACCAAAAGAGCAACAATAGACTAGCAACACCTGCGTTCTACTGAGGTAAAATTGCTGATTTGACAGATGACTGAATGGAAAATTTTAGCCTTTATTCCATTACTGTATATTTTGAACACATTCTCACCCCCTTTTTTCTGACATATTGTATAATTTTGCATATGATGTACAGCACATGCACTTTAATTATTTTCTTTAATTATTTTATTTTTTTCCCCCTGGTGTCCTGTCTGGCAGCCATGAGTGGCTTTGCTTGCTTCAAGGCAACAGTGATACACACACTCAACTCTGTGTCAGTGCCTCATACAAGCGCACTTTTTATCCCACTGTCCATTAATGACAGAGACTTTTAAATTTCAGTTGAAAGCTGTCAGTGATCAGCTAAAGAGACTCTCTCAGGACCCGCTGATGAAACCAAAGAAAAAACACAAGTTGAAAAAGGAAAAAAAGTCCAAAGAAAAGCACATAGCTGGACTGAAGAACAAATCATCCAAATACAAGCCAAATACAAGCCAAGTCCCCTGCATGAAGAGCTCTTCTTTGTGAGTAATCCTTTAATATAATAATTAATTGTACCCCACTGTTCTCTGCTGTGGATTTAATGTCAGTTTTGTTGTATATATGTGTGGGCATGGCAACAGACACAATATTCACCGACTGCCCACAAAATGTGAGGATGAGGTCCTGTCGTTACCAATGACCTACCAGCAGAAGAAGCTGTTGAAAACGGACATCCGAAAGTTGCCCAGTGACAAACTGAGCAAGTTGTTGGAGATCATTCACACCAGGGAGTCTCGTCTAAGACACCTGTCTCTGGAGCAGATCGAGGGTGCCCTTGAAATTCTTAAGCCTTCCACACTGAGAGACCTGCAGAGGTTTGTGGCAACGTGTCTGAGGAAGAACAGCAAGAACATCAGCAGTACGTACATGCTCTGTCCTGCTTTCCTCTGTCAGTAAATACTACTGTTGTATTTAGTTTGTAAGATTAAAGGAATAATTCAGGATCTTTGAAGTGGTATATTGTATGAGGTACTTGCATAATTTATGTTGTGTACATATTAGGGTTGGGAGATATGGTCAAAAGCAATATCTATATTTTTGGGAATATTGTGGATAACAATAATTAGTAGATAATCAAAATGAGCGTTCAAGTAAAAATTCACTTATAACTGAACTACAGTGCAGAAACTCTGAACTCTGTAAACAGATGCTCTACTTTAAGGTAAATTGTACAGCATAGAAACACAAGCAATGAATAGGGAAGCTCATGGCCAAGAGGAAAGGAATCCCCATTGGTCCCTGGGCACAGAACAGTGCTGCCCACTGCTTCTGCATTTGGCTTGTGTGTGTCTACTCCTGGTGTGTGAAAAGAATGGGTTAAAAAGTGAGGTCAGAGGTCAGATTCGCCATTACTATTTGGTGTGTGTGCAAATTGACTTATCTTTTAATTCTAATAAAATGCAATAACTTTGATGCATGGGGTTGGGGTCTTCATGTTTTCTCCCTATTAGCATAACCACATGCAGATAACCTGTGTGGCAGGAAGGATGCTAGCGAGAGGTCATGTGATCACGTAGACACGCTAGTGGTCATATGACACTCATGGAGCAGAAGCAAGGACAGCTTCTGGTCCATGCTTTTGACGACCTTGTGGAGTTTCAGTGCATGTTTCGTCGTTTTTTTGTGAAGTGATTTAAATACTCTTAATTTGCATATCTTTAAAAAAACAATCACAACATTAGACGATAAATCATGCACACCTCTAGTTCACGTGAAGCAACTCAGTGAAGCATATCTGTGACTGGGAACAGATTTTAGCCACTAAGCAAGACGCCTTCATAAAATTCATGCAAGATTAAGTCTATGACATTTTAATTTATGTTTACTGCTTTATCTTGCTGTTAGAAAGTCTTTGTCAACAGGAAAGTGAAGTTAGTTTTTCTTTGTAAACCACTCACTCCCCTGCACCAAAGCTCATATAGAAAATCAGTGATTTTAGCTCACAGGGACACAGAAGTTGTTGATTTATTGCTGTCTTCATGTTTAAGTTTACTGGTGTTGTGAGGTGTCTACTGCGTTTGAAAGCCTTTGATTGGATTTACCGTAATTAAAACAAACTTGCAAAACACCAATATACCAACTGTGCACTTTGAGTAAAAACTGCTGACATTTGTTGTGAATGTACCTTAATAGCAAGAGGTAAAGCAGTATTATCTAGTCAGTATTATCACATAGTTCACAAGTAGTTTAATTCTGTGCATTTTAAAACAACAGTTGACCAAAGCAATTGGAAAGCATTACAAATAAAGTAAAAATAAAATAAAGCAGAAATAAATATACACCAAGATAAACAATGAAAATGTTCAGAAGCACATGTGTTTTTATGCAGTGGTTTGGTTTCCCCAATGTAAAATTATTATGACATCTTGTTTCATTGCCCTGCATAAATCACATTGCTCTGTTTTTGCCCCATTTTTAATAATGTGCTCTGTTCCGTAGTCAAAGAGAAGCCCACAGGAGTAATGCAGAATGAGAAACCAAAGAAAGCTGGGAAATTGGTGGTCTTCACTAAAGAGCAGCACTTAATTATAAACAAAAAGCTTGCAAGTATGACCTTAACTTCATTTAGAAACATAGTAATCATCAACATTACGCTGTCCAAGTTTTGATTGGGAAAAACTACAACTTACCCCTCTGCTTGTTAACAGCTAGCTCTATGACCTCTCCTTATCTGAGCTGCCTTACTGACAGTAGCAGCAGCAGCAGCACCAACTCATCATCCAGCTGTGACAGCAGCAGCAGCAGCAGCAGTCATTCAAACATGCCTGACAGCAGTGACTCTGAATCAGGTTAGCTGCTCCTCCTACCTTTTTTGACCTCATCTGCCTTTGTTTTTGCTCTTCACTCCTCTCTCCTTTACCAGCACAATGTAGACATGATTCACCTGGTGGCCTCAATCTCAAACCATCTTTCCTACCCAATAGTAAACTGTTTTTTTTTGTTTATTCATCAGTCTTTTGCTGTTTGTGCCATAGTTGAGTCAAAGTTCTTACTCGTTATGGAATAACAAAAGAGTACAGCATCTTCCGGACAACATAAATAACAATACATATTTATGCAAGTAATTAATAAATTAAAATAAATTACTCAAACACATTTTTACAGAAGAGTACAACTGAAAATAGTTCATTGGTAGGCACACATGTGAAGTTATGTCTGTCAAATGATCATTGGCACTTGGATTGGAGTGATGTGACTGAAGGTTATTCTTGTATATTAACAAGCTCTCAACAAGTTTAACTCCTACAACGTGTATGTCATGCTCAAGCATGTCTTGAATAAACCTGGTGTATTAGACTGTTTTTAACAGCAGACATTTGTGGTCATAAAATAGTAGCACAAACTCAGCATTTACCAGATCATTCACACCAGGGAGTCTCGTCTAAGACACCTGTCTCTGGAGCAGATCGAAGGTGCCCTTGAAATTCTTAAGCCTTCCAGTAATATATTATTTGGTTTCACTCCAGGTTTTACTATGTAAGGGTACGTGTAAAAGATGTCTCAAATTTTATTTCACTGAAAACAAAATAATGCAATTTTTATTTGTTTGTCTAATTAAATACGTGGGGCAAGACTTGTACAAGACTTAAATATTAATGTGCATTTGTTTCAGTTCCAAAAATAAAGAAGCAGAAAAGCAATGAGACTTGCCAAAAGGTGAAGACAAAGGTAAATAACATAATAATCATTCACTCTGTGTAATTAAAAGATTTTTCACAGGAAAACCTTGCCTTTCAACAATAATGAGTAAAAATATTGAATCTCTTAAGTCAAAGGTCACACGTGCGGCCTGCAGCAAGCTGATAAGGAAGCCAAAAGTTTTGACAAAAGCTTCAGTCCAGACGTGTCCACTGCCTCCTGCAGAGGCTAAGAGTAATGTGATGCATCACAATGAAGACCAGGCCTGCAATAAGCCTACTTTATGCCCTCCAGGTAATGATGCTTCTATGTGTCCTGACTCTTTATTATGGTGTGTTCCAATTGTTGTGTTCCAGTGGTGTAGTTCCACCTTGAAGGTATCTAGATATAATCATTCAAGTTGTAACAGAGTGCCCCTAGTGGCAACAGAAAATACCATATTTTACAGTTTCATGTGATTTTCTCATAGGGATTATCTGATCCAACTCAAAATTAGTGAAATCACTAAAAATTATTAATGATTATGTGTAATGAATATCATTTTTTGTTCAACGGTGTGCAAAGTCAGCTGTATGCCAAAAAACTGATGTTCGAATATTGACAGTTGATTGTGCATGGCCCAATATTATTATTTATTTATTTTTTTTAAGTTGTTCACACAGTTGAGTTTAAATGTCTGGAGTCAACCATCTAAAGCAATGGACGGAGCACAAGAGAGCTGAAGTGCAGGGTGGAGTGGGTGAGACGAGTGTCAGGGCTGATGTGTGAGAGGAGAGCAGAATAAGTGAAAGGGAAGGTCTACAAGATGGTAATGAAACCTGACAAGGGGCGCTGTCTAAAAGCCAGGAGTTAGAGCTGGAGGTGGTAGAGCTGAAAATGCTGAGATTTTCATTAAGAGTGACCAGGATGGACAGGACTAGAAATTAGCATATTTGAGGGACAGCTCAGATTTAACTGTTTGGAGATAAAGTAAGAGAGTCAAGTTTGAGATGGTTTGGTCACGTGCGGGTGAGGGATAGTGATTATATTGGACAAAGGATGTTGAAGATAGAGCTGCAGAGAAGATTCATGGATGTTGTGAATGAGGACATGAGGAGATCCGCCGTGGCGACTCCTCGAGGGTGAAGCTGAAAGAAGTCATACCCACAAAACTGTCCTACTGGTATCTGCGGACTTGTTGCTGTGTTTTTGTTTTTTTGTTTTTTATGAAGTCCTGTGCGATGTGTTTAATAATCACTCTTATCAAATATCTACAGTTCGGTGGAAACTGGGAGTTACCTAGCTTAGGTTTGATGTCTTTCTCACTCACTCACTTTCAAGCCAGCTGGAATGCACTATGTGTACACTAAGATGACATTAAGATTCATCAAAAATGTATCTATAAGTTCCACTCTTTAATGAAAATTACGTTCCTTTGGGGAGTGGAAACTTAAGAAAGTTCATATGTATAGTATAAACCTGTGTTGCATTTACTGTACACTCTCTTACTGCATGTTTGTAGCTTCTTACCTCTCACAGCTGTGATGCATTTACACTCTGTCTCATCACTGTGTTGTTGTTCCACAGATTTGTCCACCCTTCTGTCCCCCATGGTGTCTCCAGCATACATGACTGAATGGGCGGCTGCCAGATTCGAGGTACACTGTTGGCTTTGATTGTTGAAAGACAATGTTTTATATCTTTTGACATTTGTATCTTGGCATTTGTTAAAATGGATCTTGTTGACTTTTGCTTTGAACTGTAATTTAATTAGCGATGACTGAAACAAAAGTATTACAAGGGTATATATTTGTATTTGTATACTTAATGACATATTTTATATACTGAAGTGAGGTGTGAGTAACCCAAAACAAATACGTTATGTAATATGGACACACATTCTTAACATCAACACCATATCTTATCACAATTTTTGTGACAGTTGTAATTTGATTTGTGATTAACTTTACCACATGAGACCATCAAAATATATTGAAAACCACTATATTTTGATGTAAGCATGAGAACTTAATGATATAAAAATGCTGCCAACATGTACATGAATGTTCATCCTATATTCTAGCCATTGTAATTTGCTCTTCGTGTTTTTAAATTTGAGTTTTAATGTTAAAACGGATAGTTCAGTCTAGTGAATGTTTGGTTACAGTAAATAAACAGAAATTTCCACATTGAATCCAGTTATAAGTGTTCTTACTGGTGGAGCTGAACAATTTTACATTTTCAAATCAAAATAACAATTTCAAAACAATTCTGATCTTGTTCTTAAACAACAAAGTATGTAAAAAGTTTATGGTGCCACTTTTGAAATCTATTTCAGACTGTCTGAAAACTGAAGCTTGACTGAGAAAATTGTACTGTAACAACAATATCTGTCCAAAAAACTGCAATTAGATTTTTCTCCCAAAATCATTCAGCCCTACTTACCAGCATCGTCCAACTGCTGTGTCTTTACAACGGTAACCAAACAGGAATCACTAGAGACACGATGTTAAAACTTAAACGTCCTCTTAGCAGGGTCCACTGCTGTCCCCACTGAGGGAGAGTCCACTACACTCCAGAGACGAGACAAAGTCAGGTAAGTCTCTACAACACCTTTTATTTTGGAAAAAAAAATGAAGCATTTACTAATACTTCAGCAAAAACATGAAGCTGTAATGTGATTGTCTCAGATTATAGATTTCCCAATGACGTCTTTGACAGTCAGTTAAATCTTGTGCCTTACACCAACGCAGCAAGTAAACCCGCCAAAAAACTTCAAATACCCAAAAAGGTTAGAATTGTTTCCCTGAATTTACAAATTCATAATATACCTCCTAATGTGTTGAAGGATTCTGAAGATCATAGGCACCAACTTGGATTCAGAAATGAAATGAAATTATGCGTTTAAATTAAACTAATCTAAAAAGAGACATTATATTTTTAAAAATGCTTATACAATTATGGCCATATCTTTCATTATTATTCATGCTTAATTAATTCGAAATTTGATTTCAATTGATTTAGAATAGTTTCACTTCAATCTTAAATCACGCAATGAATTTTTCGACCACCAGAGGAAGTTAAACCATTTTTCATCATAACTGATGCTGTGTGAGCACTATCTGCCCTCTATATAAGATCCATGTTGGTGCCGCCCACCTCACTTTAATTAGACTTCAAAACAAACTAAGATATTTGTTTTATTTAGGACATTGTCCTGAAAAATGCTGAGTCATGGGCGAGACTGGCAAGACAGTCTGTCACAGTCACTGCCATCAAGTCTTCGAGGGAGAGCTTTCAGCATTTCCGTAAGGCCGCCATGGAAAAGGAGGAGCGTGAAAAAGCACTGAAGAAAAAACTGACTGAAGAAAACAAGGAGAAGGAGGCACCTGAAAACTGCAGGTACATAACACGTGTGTTTATGAATCCAGGAGGAGAAAAGTTTTCTTTCTGCCACCACTGACTTACTAGTGTCTCCAACCCACTGTGTCTATTGCTGCAATCAAGTGGGGCGTGGGTTGTCATGTTACAGGACATCCGGAATTCAGAGCTTTGAGGTTTAGGTTTAATGTTTTATCTAATAAATTGTTTATGTGCTCTTCTTCTTCTGTAACTCATTACTCATTACTGTTATCTGAATTACTGTTGCTTTTTTTGTAATCATTTTTGAACCAGTCTGGTCATTCACCTCTGACCTCTGGCTTCAACAAGGCATTTTTACCCAGACAGTTGCTGGTCACTGGATATTTTCTCTTTTTCAGACCACTCTATTTACATTGTAAACCCTAGCGATGATGGTACATGAAAATGTCAGTATCCACAGTTTCTGAAAGTATATCCGTCATGTTGTTTGATGTTCAGCAGCTTATGTAGACCGGTTATTTACAGAGACTGATCTGTGATTCCTTAATCCAACATATATCACTTGAATTTATTTAGATTAATAGTTGTTACAAAAGGGGCTATAAAAATAGTCCCAAATGTTGCACAGATTGTGAATTGGTTCATGATGGTTTGTCATAAAAAAAGTGAAAAAGTGTGTTTTAGATAAAAAGTTTGGGAGATGCCGGCCTGGACCATGTCTACATGTGTTCAGTTGCTACCATGTGATGGGCTGATTAGATATTTGTGTTAATAAGCAGTTGACCAAGTGTACCTACTAAAGAGGCCAGCGAGTGTATGTTTTTGGACAGAGGTGATGTTTGCAGTACTGAATGTTTCGTATTGCTCCTTAAATGCTGAGCTGAAATCAGTTAAAATCTGTAGAAGACCTCTAACAATCCTCTGTCACTGTGACATGCTTGCAATAGCAGCAACACTTCCACACACCCCGTTCTCACTGGTCAAAAAAACCTTTTTAATCCAGGGTTTAAATAATTTTTAACCAGCATTCAACATCAGTAGTAACATCAGACCTAGACCAGACCAGATATGCTCATGTCTGCCCAACACCAAGACATGCTTTTATCTTCTGGCTGTTAGCAAAGGTTTAGCATTAATGTTTGTAATACTTTTTAAAAGTGGGGACAGTGTTCAATGTCATTCATTTCATCAGTCAGACCATAATTTTCCCTTGGAGTTCCAAAATTGAAACTTGGTAGTAAACTGAGCTAGCAGCAGCGTTTCTCTGCCTTTACACCTATGATTTACAAGCAGATCAAGAATATACATGTCTATTTGTTAATCATTTGAAGGACTACTGTGGCTACAAAAAGAAGAGCATAAAAAGATATTGTGTTTTGATTATCATTTTTATTTTTAGTGGATGTACTTCTACATTTACTTGTATAAATATAAATCTGGTGGGCCAAATGAAACCCTTTGATGGGTCAACTTTGGCCCATGTTCCCCACTTCGAGCAGTCCTGATCCAGTTGGACTGAAGTAAGAGATGGAAAATAGTAAATACTGCAACATTATCACTGAGAAAGTTGACACTGGAGTAGGAAAAAAAAGGTCAGACAACCATAGACAATGGGAATGCTGTTATTTATCTATTTGTTTATTTTTAGCAGCTTCACTAACTTTTAAAAAACCCACATATGCCCACTAATGTCGATGTGAAAGAGGCTTCAGTTGCTTATAAGTTGCATCTTCCACATAACAAGGTTGTTCTCCATCCAGCCTACCAGGTCAATGCAAAGCTGAACAAAACCCACAACCCACTAAAGAGGAGCCCGATTCACCTGAGAGAATTCACACAGACGTCACCTTAGACCCTCCCAAAGACAATGAGCAGCTAATGTCGCCCAGGGAAGGGCGTCTCGTAACCATACAGCTCCCTATTGACAAGGAGCGGGAGATGGCACGGAAAAAGGAGCAGGAGCGTCGCAGGCGAGAAGCTGTGAGTCCCTCATGACTGTTTTATTGTCCTGTTACTGTTTGTGCTGCTGGTCACTGACTCTTTTTTACAGTTGTGTGTTTCTTTTTGTCTCTTTATAGATGTGTTGTATCGACATGACTATGCAGCAAGACATCATGACGACTTTTGAGCTCAACCTGGACTAAAATAAACAAACAAACAAAAACAACTGGGATTTACTTGAAACTGTGCCAGATAAAATGTGACCATTCATAACAGCTGAGAAAAAAACAGATTTAATAAAGTATAAATGTATTTGAAAATATTAGCAAATGTTTGCACTGATGCACTCTTTGGGTTTGGGGTGATTGGGGTTTGAAATATGAAGCCTGATTTGTTCGTTTTTCTGTTTTCACACTTATTGATGTCATCGACTGACAGCTGGTTCCTTCATTCATCCATTCACTGCTGTAATGTCACACTGTTGTTTTATTTCCTGAAATGTACAGTGTTATGGCACTGTTATGTTGAGCCTCTTTGGTTAAAGGGATAGTTAGGTAGAACTGACACATTGCCGGCACTGTCCTGAGAGCCAGACATAGAGGCTAACTCTCAGTGAAAACATGGCTGCCAGTGGGCACACACGAAAGACAATTAAATGTTTCCTTTTTAACAGAAACCTCGCCTAATACAATTATCACCTGCTTAAGTCTACAATATGTCCAGAATAGGTTTGCGCTGTTGGACAGCCTTTTCTTTGACTTGGAACAGCTCACCTTCCTGCACCAAAGTCCATGGAGAAAACAGATGTTTTTAGCTTGCAGGGACATGGGACTTGCTGGTCTACTTCTGCCTCGTTTGGGAACTTTGTGTTGAACACTGAAGATGCAGAATAACACATTAGAACTTACTGATGGAGGCAGTAGTGGATCAAAACCTTATGTGTGCTGTGATGTGAAATCACAGATTTTCTCTATGGAGTTTGGTGCTCGAAGGAGAGCAGTTTAGAAAGGGACACAAACTTCAGTTTCCAGGCAGTAAAGGCTGTTTAAAGATAAAATACAGATACAAATACAAATATATTTTCAAGACATAGACTTCAACAGATGGATATGTCTTTAGATGAGCATTTTTAAGTGGCTTAAAATCAGTTTTTCTTTGTGTGCTCTGGCAGCCATGTTTCTTGGTGATGCATTTGCACTGCATTTGTGACAGTATTTCATGCAAACACACTACCAAATAGCCTGACCTTTCCTTTAATTTATCCATACATATGCCAAACTGTGCAGTGGCAGTGTGTTCTTGTGTTTAGTTCTCTTTTGACATCTGTTAATTGTAACCACCAAAGAAAATATGTTGAATGTTTACAGGAGACTGCTGCTCTATATGTATGGATTTAGGCACGCACACGCACAAGTCCTGTGAATTATTATTTTTGTTTTGCAATTTGCAACAGACATTGAAGTATGGTCCTCACTTATATTCCCAATGTGAAGCTAACTTCATAATCTCATTTTCTTATATGCTGCACCGCTTGAAAACATCAGCAAAAATGTACTACACTTTGTTGTTCATACAGTTCTGCCTGTTCCAATCCTGTTGTTTGGACATCAGTATATTCTGTAGGTCAGCACTGAAATATGCTGATAAAAATAATACTTTTTTTCTTATTACCGAAAATAATAAAACAATTTTCACTAAGCAACTTCCATCAATTCATCAATGCATCCTATTTTATTTATTCCACACTGTCCAAATGTGTTTAACTGTATGTATAGATATGAAAACATGAATAAGTCTGGAAAGTGTAGCTAATGCAGAAAAAGTCCCTTAAATTGGTATTCTCTTAAATGGCCATTAGGGGTCCATGACTTTGTATGTGTCATAATCAGAATATGTTGCAGTTCAATTTAAACAAGGTTCAGAGGGCAGGTTTAACAATAGTAACAAAACCACAGTGTAGAGGTCTGCACGGGACAGAATTTTCAGTCCCGCTCCCGCAAAGAATTGTAATTTTCAGTCCCACTCCCGCCTGCATCATCAATGCCAAATAAAATATCCAGCACAAAGTATGTATGATAGGCATACATTAATCATTTGTATATTTTACTTTACACTCATATTTAGTTTGCGGGACTGCAGTTTATCATCCCACCCGCCCGCTCCTGCATTGTGCAGTCCAGCTCCCGCCCGCGCCCGCAATAATCTTTCAAAATGTGTCCCGTGCCGCACTGTTTTCAGTGCAGGACTCTACCACAGTGTAAACAAGCAGTTAACAAATTAAAATATTTGCCTCTCTACTCCATCACAATGAATTTGAAATGAAACAATCCACATGTGAATAAAGTGTGGATTCTCTGCTTTAATTTGAGACATTTAACAAAAAATTGCATTAAACTGTTGAAGAATTATAAGCATTGATTTACATTATTGTGCATTTTCAGTTGCTAAGAAATTATAGGACAAATTCAAATAATGAGTTTGCCCAGGCCTTTACTGCAGCCTTCATCCTTCAATTGCTTGTTTTCATGTCTTTCTGCCTTCAGTTTAGTCTTCAGTAACTGAAAGGCATGAGATCAGGCAACTGACTTGGTCACTGAACAACATTCCATTTCATTACCTTCAAAAGCTCCAGTGTTTCTTTTGCGGTATGTTTTTGCTCATTATCCATCTGTGATGTGAAATGTTTTGCAGCATTTGTCTGAATGTGGGCAGAGAGGATTATAATCCTGTCCACTTCAGAAGTTATTCTGCTACTTTTATCAACAGTCACATCATCAATAAACACAAGTGAGCCTGGTCCACAGTCAGCCATGCATGACCATGTCATAACACTGTCTCCTCCATGTTTGACTGATGATCATAAGCTGTTCCTTTCTGCTACTTTTCTCTTCCCATCATTCTGCTACAAGTTCATCTTTGTTTCATCTGTCCAGAGAATCTTTTCTCTCTGCAGGCTTTTGTCGGATATTTTCTAGCAAATTGTAATCTAGTCTTCCTAAATGTAAATAAGTTTATCACAAAACTCTTTATCAACTTTATTGATGGTTTTAACTGACAGGGAGTTCAAGAGAGATTCAGCTGATGCTTGAATTAGAACTGTATAAGTTTTCCTTTTAATTTATGATCATCTATAACAGCTTCTTTAATATTCAGCTTAATTAATATTGTTTGTAAAGGAAATATACTTTTCTAATTTAAAAAATAATGCAAGTTTTGTTCTCCTCCTTCTTCAAGCCTTTTTAGTATCATCCAATTTATTTTGCAATAGCAAATATAGCAAATTCCAATTTCTCCTCCTAAAGTATCTGGATTTTTGCAAGATAAAAAGGCAATTCTTTTTGCAACTTCTGTTACCTTAACTCATTTAGATTTAGCATTAACACAACCCAACTTTCTAAATATTTACAGACTTCAAATTTGAGAAGTTCCCAGTTAAATCCAAATTGTTTTTCCTGTCTTAGCTTTGGACCAAAAATATAAGATTATGCCTTTTAACTCATTTTTAGCTTCATCAATTTGTAAACAATGATGCAGCACTGGGAAATTTATGTAACCATCTCAGCTGAAACAAGTTATCATTTCTCAATATAGTATTGTACCTGTAGCAACCTCAACACATAAACTTTAGTCAACATTAAGATTTCATCATTATATTTAATGGCCTGGCAAATAAATTAGCCCTCCAGATCACATTCTGTAAGCAGGATGTTATTGTACCATCAAACCTGTTCTTTAAGGTATCTGTCCCAGCTGAGAGTTCACTGCTATGAGAGAGAGCCAAAGAGAATTACATCATCGAGAGATCCAAAAATTGGCATCATCTGACATGTGACTTAAACTGTTTGGCAAAAAGAAATAAAGCCCCTAGAGTTAAGAGATACAAAAGACAGAGATAAGTTTGACATACAACAATGTTCAAGAAATGAAAAAGGTGCAAATGAAGTATTTAGTGATAGGATGAACTATAGCATCTGAACTATAGCAACTGTAGCATCTAGATCAGTGTTACATTGGTATTATACTTTCACTTGAACATCACTGTGAAAGTAAAGTTGGCTACATGGTAATGAGAAAATAAATCAAATTCTTTATATGGAGATACAACTTAGTGACAGTGAAATACATTGATGAGAAAAATAATCTTTTTGTGTCCAAGTGTCATCCTGGACAAAAATAAAATTACAAAAGAACCCGAGAACAAACCTGAGAACAGTTGGGACGCATGTTGAACAGCAGTTACTGGCGTCTATGGATGGATTTCAGAGCCATTGACGAATCCTTTACCTCCCACAATGTAGGAAGGTTTACCTTCATCCCAAGCCTTTATCCTCGGCTGTAGCTTCTGTCTGTTTTCTCTGTCCTTTGTCAAATCTTCAGCAAAGTGAAGACCTTAGTTGCTCTTGGCCATTTTCCATATTTCATCCCTGTATGACTGGGACATGAACCTGACATGAAAATGACACCCTGAGGCTTTGAGTCTCCCCAGTCTGTGAGTGACATCAGTGGCACTGGACAGCTTCTCCTTCTGGGATGGCAGTACCTCTAAGCATATGTTGACCACCTTTGTACACATGTTCTCCTTTTAAACTTCAGCAACACTGCAGAGCAAAGGTATTCAATTAAATCAAAGAGATCCAGTTACTAAAATGTCCTCGTAGCAAAGTTCCGAACCTCATAATGTCTAAATTGCATTCAACAACTATAAATAAAAGAACAGCGCACATTTCCTTGCCATTTCAATATATTTTCAATTTGTAAAATATGGAACAGAAATCGTTGCCTGTACCATACAATACATACAATTTGCATTAACATTGCAAGTAAAAGAAAACAGGACCAAATTCTCATTTGATAAAATAAATAAAAAGTTCTGATGTAAATGGAATGCAGTATAACTCCTCTGGCAGCCCATGTGTTGAGGTGCTACAGTCTGTGCAGTGTGTGGTGGTGGGTGGAGCAACAGAGTTTGCAAATGAAATTTTTAATTTATGAATAAACTGGCTCTTGCCTTTGCAGCAAGAAGACCCGGGTTTGTGACCAGGTCGGAACAAGGGCCTTTCTGCATGGAGTTTGCATGTTCTCCCCATGAGTATGGGGGTTTTCTCCAGGTTCTCCACTTTCCTCCCACAGTCCAGAAAACATGCAGATTTGGAGATTAGGCCAATTGGACACTCTAAATTACCTGTAGGTGTGAGTGTGAGAGTGACTGGTTGTTTGTCTCTATGTGGCCCTGTGATGGACTGGTGACCTGTCCGAGTCTATGTCAGCTCTCTGTGACCCTCATGTGGAGAAGGTGAGAGTGATTGATTGAGAGCGAGTGAATAAAGTGGCTGGACCAACGTATTCCCTTAATCTCTCATGAAATATCATGGTCATCTATTACATGATAAAACCATGTTAAAAAAAAACCCTGAACTATCCCTTTAATACTGTTGTTGCCATAACAGCGGGGCTGTGCAGTGATTTCAGCTTCTCTCTCTCTCTCTCTCTCGCTCTCAGCTCTGCAGCAGGGACTGACGCGGTGTCGGACATGCTTCATGTTGTCAACAACAACAACAACAACAACAACAGCGTCTGCTGCTCAACACGCACGCGTGGAAAGTGACGCGATGCTCCTGCTGTCGGCAGCGTCCCATTCAGCCTCCTCCGTGTGCGGGGATCCTCCCTTCACTCCACAGACGCGCCTGTGCGGCTGCTAAGGAGGCAGCGGCTTTGTCCGAGCAGCGTCCACGCGCGCGCACGCACGCACGCACGCACGCACGCACACACACCATCAGTCAGTTCCTCGGCCAGGTGGGAGGTGAGGATGTAAAGATGGCTAGAGTGCTCCACAACTTGACGGTGTTCGCGCTGAGACTCGCGCAGAACATCCGAGGAGCGGGCTTCTGGTCGCTGGTCTACGGTTATTGCGCGCTGTGCAGCGTGGTGGCGCTGTTCAAACTTTGGTGGAGCTTCATCCTCAGGCCCACGACCACCTTGCAGTGGACCGTCCGTGACTGTCCACCAGCGTGTCTGAATGACACGTCCTTGGGAACCCACTGTTACGTTCGCATCAAGGTAAGACAGACGCTCGCGCGCGCAGATACACATGTATATACGTGTACAGGGGAACGGTGTGTGTTGGTGTGTTTTGGTTACCTGTGACATTTTCTGCTTCAGTGATCAACATGTGATCATGTGATAACCATGTGACAATGAGTATGTTTTTAATTCATTCATCTGTTTTTTCAGTTTCCAAATTTGGTCCATAAACCTCAAAATACAACATTTAACAAGTTTTTTTGTCCTCATACCAGTCAGTCAATTAATGTATGAAATTGTTTCATATATATATATATACACCTCTTTAGGACTTTTTCGGGTGTAAAACACTGACTTGTTCAGATTCAGGAGTCTTCACAGGGATCACAGTCTGTGGTTAAAGTTAGATTTAATATGTGGACTGTACTCATAGTTAAGGTTCGGGTTGGGCATGATTAGGTCAGGAGTATTATTTTTAAACTCCATTAATCTGTCCATTATTTGTTTAAGTCGATTGATGGAAAAGTGTGTGTGTGTAGTGTCAACCACTATTTAATACTATGTCATTAAATACCAGAACATGTGCGTAGGCATGCCATTATATGCTGCAGAGCTTTTATTAAAAAAAAACAGAGGCTGGAAAAAGTATCCAATAGTAATAGTAGTTTAAGAAAGTTTGAGAAAGCATAAACAGCAGAACAAAACAAACATTTACAACATCAATGAAACAACAGCAGTGTCAGAAAAACAAGCTGTAACTGTCAAAAGTAAAAGTAGCCTCTTCATTATGTAGCAGAGTGCGTCCTATCATTATACAGTGTATTATAGTGCTGGATTATGATCAATGATGCTTTAAAATGCCAGAAGCATTTTAATGTTGTCGTCTGTTTTATTGACCTTGCTCTCTGTCAGACAACATCATCTGGATCACATTTTATAAAATTAGAATTAGATTTATTTACATGCTCACCAATTAGTCAATTTAATCTCTGCATTTAACCCAGCCTTTGATCACTTTCAGGATTTAAACCGGCAACCCTCTGGTCACTAGCCCTTTTCTCTCTCTTTCTTAAAAAAGAAAAAAGAAAAAGAGTGGGCAGAGTACCCACTCTTTTTCTTTTTTTCTTTTTTTATTGTTTCTTCTTTTTTTTCTTCTTTTTCTAGAATTAGAACCTTTAGTAGTAGTAACTACTACTGATGCTACAGCTGTTTGTGTTACGTGTGTGTTACACACGGAAATGTCGTGATACTTAAAGGTTTGGTCAGCCAGATTTGCTTTTTTTGAAATCTTTAAACATGTTATTTTTATGGTTGTGTATTTAAAGAAAAGGAAAATTATCATTCAAAGCAGAGTATGTCTAGATATCTGAAGGTTTAAAGTTGAAAATCGTTGGATCTGGAGTCTAATCTCAGGTCAGTAAAATTATTCCACTGTTTTTGGATGATGAATCTCTGTCCTAAGTCCTTCCCACGAGATGACCATGGACAGACCCCAGTCTCTTTATGTATATCTTTACCTTTATCTTTATCTTTATCTTTTTCTTTACCTTTATCTTTATCTTCATCATCTCTATATCTTTATCTATATCTATATATCATCGCTATATTCATACTTATATCTACGTATATCTAAAAAAGTCTCCACTCATACTGATACATATTTTATGACGTTTATTGCAAGATTCTCTTTTAAACTCCTGTCCTTTATTTAGGTTTTACATTAAATATATATATTATTATATATATTGATCCAAAAAATATATGGAATCAACAACATTATTTAATTAAACTTCTTAATCTTAATCCAATTATTTGTGTTATAGCAAATTTTTTGCCATATTAATAGGCAATTTGTTGTTTCTAATGCATGTAAATATTCTTCATTTATCACTGAAGAGCCAATGAAATAAACCAGGTATGATCTGAAATGAAAGGTAATGACTGTATTTTAGGCATTTAATACAGATACATTAGCAGCAGATGTTTTATTTTCGAGTGTATTTAGAGTGTATTGTCATTTTCCTTTGAAGAAGCACAAACATCTCAAATGAAAACTTTTCATGAGTCCAGAGAAACAACAACATTATTATTAAGCCATATCATGCAGCCTCACAGACACATTAATCTGATTTTCATCTTGACATATAATGAAATCCAATTATGATCATGGTCTGTATTTATATAGCACTTTTCTAGTCTTGATGATCACTCAACGCTGCTTTACACTACAGCTTTGCCATTCACCCATTCACTCACACTTTGATACAATGCGTCTATGTGCAGTGCATTTTCCTACCAATCGTCTTTCATATTCATTCACACACTGTCAGCACAGCTGTGAGGAGTGATGTGGGGTTGAATGTCTTGCCCATGGACACATTGGCATGTGGACTAACAGAACCAGGAGTCAGCTCTGCTGAGCTACCTTCGCTAAATAAAATAGTCATCAATGTCATGCCGTCCTAATAATTATCCTCTTGTTTTGCATGCAGCTGCATGTTTGAAAACTACTGAGTTGGTCTATTGAGTCCACTAATTGTCCCTGTCATCATCTTCATGTCTTTATGTGTGTGTCTTCTCTCTTCTCAGGAGTCCGGTCTTAGGTTCCACTATGTTGCTGCTGGAGAGAGAGGAAAGCCTCTCATGCTGTTCTTACATGGCTTCCCCGAGTTCTGGTAGGTCAAAGTGAGATCCGTTTATTGTGGTGATAGCAGCAAATCATCAGGTCTGATAGTTCAGGTCTGAACACTCCCAGTCCATCCTCAATTTATACGTGGATCCATTCAGAGGTGGTCTGAGGACACGTGTGGCCACAAATGTAGCTAGTCCTCTACTCCTCAGTTGGCATCCACTGATTTGCAGCAGTTTCACTTTTTTTTACACTCATACATCATCTTATCTGCAGCCACCACCTTAACATAAACACAAACTGGCTGTATGTTTTCTTTCTTCTAATGGTTAGAACTTATTTTATTTTACAGCAGCGCAAGAGCGTTAATTCACTCAGTTTCACACAGAAAATTCAAAAAAAAAATTAAATATTTAATTGAAGTTTTTACATTAAACCGTGGTGGAAAAGTCATGGAATCCTTAAAACAACGATTTGAATGGACAAAATGGCAACAGCCGGGAAAGAGCTGGAGCCAATCCCAGCTGAGCTGAGGGCGAAAGGCGGGGTCACACCCTGGACATGTTGCCACCTGCAAACACACAGTGATGAACAACCATTCACTCTCACACTCGCAGCTATTTTCACTTTAGAGTGTTCAATTAACCTCTAGTGAATACCCACACACACACACTGGGGGAACATGCAAACTCCACACAAAAAGGCTCTCACATAAACTGGGAACTGAACCCTTGATCTTCTTGTTGTGAGGTAATTTGTTGAATTAACTCCCAATATTCATTTTACAGCAGGTGATGGAAACACACAGAAAAACACATTTTTCTTTTACTGAATCTTTGAAAATTTGACTAAAATCTGCTAGATTCTTACCGTAAACCTTGTTTGTCTTTCTGTCATGCGTGCGTCTGCACACACTCATCCACACTGACAACAAACACATCTGTACAGCCAGACTAGTTGAAAGAGCGTCTCTTACAAATTCCTCCAAAATGTTAGCCAGCTCTGTACCTTCCAGTCGGATGTCGCTAAGGAGGAACGTTATCAGTGACAGTTGCTGGTCTTTGAAACAGGGAAAGCTCATTTCAGGGACAGTTATTTAAACATCAATACAACATCAATTTAATGTGATCATAACAAGTGATGTGGAAAGATGCAGCTCCCTGTTGAGTGCTTTTTATCACAATGAGTGACAGTATCCTTTATTGTCTTATCACTAGTCCACAGCCTCAAAATTCTATAATTTGTCACTAAACACTCTTGGTAACTTCTGCAGACATTGACAGTAGAACATCTCTGCATCTTTTGCCGACAGCCTTCTGGAAATAGTCGGGCTGGCTTATTGAAAACAGAGAAGGACATAGAGTCATTTCTTTTCTTACAAACAGTGTAAATAAATAAATGCCAGGGAAACACCAGACCCATTCATACAGCATGTGGTTACAGGAGATGCCAGGTCTGAGTGAGGTGGCAGGCAGTAAGAATGTATTTTTCCTCAGTTGTTTGCTGTTCCTTACTTTAGTCACCTCACTAGAATTTCTTCTGACTAAGATGATTTTCTGGTTCTAACATTCCAACTGTGAATCTGAACAGAGAATTTGTAGCTCACGCTTTGCCACCATTTGAGAGGGAAACTGGGTCCGAAGCCTTCATAGTCTCCTCCTGATATGAAATGAAAAATGGATCCTGGATTGAGGCCAAAGAGGTTGTTAGGAGCTGGAAGCCTGTCGTCCATATCACCATTGAAGCTGCTGACAGGACAGGGAGTAACTCTTGGGAGTTGGAGCTCATTCTGCCTCACTTGCTGATTTCTTCTCCAAGGAATAAAAAGGGAGAGAGGGGGAGAGGGAGAATGCTTAACACTTTATTGAAATGTGCTAATTCCCTCTGACAATGAGAGGAAGTGTGTGTGTGTGTGTGTGTGTCGCAGTGTGTGAGAGGGTTTAAGTTGGCTTTTTAAACCTCATCTATATTCTCAGATCTTTTACTACTGGGATCTTGTCCTGACTCATCAGAATCAAAGCCAGGCTTCTGCATGTTCCTTCCTCACATTCAGCAAGAGGGGAAGAGAAGAGGGATGTGAGGTCTGATGGGGATCCTCTCCTACAGCTTTAAAGGTTCAGTGTGTACAATTTAGGAACACACAGGCATATATACACTGCCTGTACTGTAAATATGTCTAAGTGTTTGTCTAAGTGTAAACTCACTTTAAAATAGCAATAGTTTTGTTTTTTGCAGAGATTTCCCCCTCTATATATCTGGATTTCATCAGTAACTTGATGGACACACCTGTACATCCTTTCATCCACTCTGGCTTCTGGTTTAACTTGGTTGCCCATGTCACTGATGATGATGAGAACGGACAGGATATTTATTCTTTCTGTGGTTGTCTGGACTCTCCTGTCATTTGTCCTTCGACCCGCGGCTGGACTCCTCCAGTATTCGGCCAATGAACTTCTCAGACTCCACTCTTACCTGTCTGTGCTGCCGCCGGGGCTGCTGCACCTCCATCACCTGACGTCACTTTCTTGCCTTGATATCATTATCATTTTTTGGAATTGTTCTTTGTTTAAATCTGCTGCCATCGCCCCACTACTGAAGAAACCTGGTGCTGACCCAAACAACTTCAGTAACTTCCTAGTTCTAGTTATTATTATTTTGTCTGGTATATACATATACATAGTTCCCTGATATGCTTGGGAAAGGGAGGAGTCCTCTGTTTGCTGCAATTTGCAGTCTCAGTCTTATTATGTCACTAATTCTTACAATCTCATGTTAAGGGTTAACTTCCTGTCTGTTCCTGTTCCCCCCTCCCCTCAGTCTTAATAGGGTTATAGGGTTAGGGTGAAGTTGTGTTTCAGGGTCACAACGCGATTATAGGTCACAACATGATTGGCTGCACTCATGATAGATGCATATTTTCATTTCCTGTTAGGTAAACATGGCAGAAAAGATTAGCTGAGGCAATAGACAACTTTTGCAATCAGGTCTATAGGTAGGTTTGCATGAAAAAATGATCACAATTTAACAAAATTTTAAAAGAAAATGTTTATGTGTGCATTCTTGCAATGACGTTAAGCAAACATTGGTAATTAGTTTAGCAATAGGTGGCGCAAATCTTAACATCCAAAGAATAAGTAGAATAAGTAGTTGTAACTTGATGACGTAAACAAGTAGTTTTTGGTACATGGGCCATTTCATTGCTGCTTCCATCTGATGTTGTAGTATTTACTTCTTGCACTTTCATCATTAGTTTCAAACATTGCTCTTCTCATCTGCTAAATAAATGCCAAATTGCAAATATACATAAAGCCAGGCTGATAGAAAGATACTTTCTGTTGTTAGGATGCAGTGATTGCCAGACGGCAGTAAGTTTCTTCCTCAGAGCTGATGTGTTGGGTCATAATAAAAACCCCTGCTTGAAAAACACGGTTGTTACCAGGTGGACACCAATCATGTTTTTTAAATCAGAACAATGCTTGTCCTTAGTACCATAAACCAAGTTTAATCAAGTATGATTTCCACAAAAAATCTATCATTGTGGAAACTAGGTTAACATCTTTGCATTGACTTTGTATGTTATCTCACTGTGCAAAGTATTTACATTATGGTCAGTGTAATGAGTTTCAACCGGCACCTAATTTCACTTTTAAGGGCACAGTTAAAAGAGCACTCCATGGATTTTATAAATCAAATTCAGTTTAACCTACAGTGATGAATACTGCTTAGTTTTACTGTATAATGTGTTGTTTATTCACAGTGTGATACTAAATTGATTGTAAATAAATGTAGTTTCCCCTTTAGAAGAATACAACAAGTAAACTGAACATATCTAAACATATAAGTCTGTCACTGTAACAGTGAAAATCTGTTGAAAATATTCATGAAAAACACTCTCTGCATCTGTTTGTGTCTTTCAGGTTCTCGTGGCGCTACCAGCTGCGCGAGTTCAAGAGTGAATTCCGTGTGGTGGCCATCGACATGCGGGGCTATGGAGAGTCCGACCTCCCGCTCTCCACTGACAGTTACCGCTTCGAGTTCCTGGTCACTGACGTCAAGGACATTGTGGAGTATTTAGGTGAGAGAACATGGGAGATGCTGCATGTTCTGACATCTCCGTGGTCATCCTGTGATTCATTCCTACTGCACAGGAGTTCTAGGGTTGCCAACTGTCCCGTATTACACGTATTAAAAATCCTGGTTCATACCTGGAAGGACTGACAGCCGTCTACTTGTATTAGGATTTCTCTAAATGGTTGTTAATACTAGAGTGGAACAGCCTCATAGAGAGAGAAAGAGCACAGGGCTGTCTGAGGTGTGTGTATTAGAAAACAGGTGGCGCTCTCATTGGTGCTGATACTAAGTGCAAGTATAATATCCTGGCAGCTGGCTAATCTAAAAAAAGAGAGTTAGGCCTATGAGTGGTTTTTGTCATTTATAAGATGTTTAGAAGTTTTAAACAAAGCAAAGTGAACATTTTTATTTTAAATTGTCTTATTTTGCCTGGTAATGTGTGTGTGAAAGAGAGAGAGAGAGAGAACTCCCAAATTACATTGAAATGCATAGCTTTTTTTTACAAAAAACCTGGAAGTGTCCCCTATTCTGAGACCTAAATGTTGGCTGCCCTAAATGAATAGCAGGAAGCGATTAGCCCGAGGCAGTGTGTATTTTAGTGGCCAGAACAGCACAGCTTTTACTGTGACTTTAACCAGGGATGCATTTTGTATGATAATCACTCTTAGCATTAAAATGTGTGGGACCAAATACTAATGCATGATTGGGCCACACTGACATGAATTAATCAAGAGAAAGGGCACAAATAAATGGTTTTGAAGAAATAGTAACCATTAAATCAAAATTTTCTGTAAAAATTTACATTTTTTCAGTAAAAATCCACAATTTAACTGTCACATGTAACCTGTCAGATATTGTTCAATGTCATCTCTATCTTCCAATCTTGGCATACTGGCTTCTTATCCCCCTCCTAACTCCCCCCTAATTGGACTGGACCATTGTGAAGGTAAAAGTAGGTAAACTACAACAGACAAAACAACAACCTTCATCCTGTGACAAAAACATGTAAAATACACTTAAGCAAATGTTAAATTACAGTAGGAAAATAAACATGAACTGTTAAGTATTGCATTACGTACACCTCTGATCAGCCTCTCTCTGAGCTCAGTTAACCAGCCCCAGGTGGCTTCACTGAACCTAACTGCTCAAGAGCGTGTGTGCAGGTGAAAAGGTACGAGGGAACCCTTTCACACAGATGTCCACTCTCAGTTAAACATGTGACATTCTGCAGCAACCTTTCTGTTTCTGAGGCTGTTTCTCACCTTAGCTCTCATTCTGTCATCACAACTGTTGATGTGTCACCTGACCTGAGCAGAGTCGACCTGAGCTAACCTGTGAGGACGTTTTGGGTCGTAGAAAACTGGCCCCAGGGGCCGTATGTTGTCCATGTGGGCTTCCATGACTAGATCAGGTCTGGAGATCTCTTTTGTCCTCTGCTTCACACTTGTCACGTCATATTCACGTGTGTTAAACTTATTGTTATGAAACCTCATAAAATGTGCAAGGAGAATCCATTATCTACATTTCTGCTGTGGAGATTTTTCTGAATTATGGTTGAATGAGTTACAGAGTTACATTAGAGCGGACACTACTACACTAATTGTCTGCAAATTGGTTATAAGATTTTTACTTTGTATTGGATTATTTGTTGATATCCATCAATTTTTTTTTTTGCATTAGTCAAATTATTTCATATTAGATTTTAATATACCTTTTGGTTTTTTTTTTACTATTGGCTGAAAATCAGTTTGAATTGCATTTTGGTGTGTATAAATAAACCCTATAATATAACATCCGACCTTATAGCAAACATGGACAAACAGGGTGTAATTCCATTAACTGGTTTAACAAGTGTATAAAAAAATCACATATGGAGTGCGATTTGTATCAAAATTCAATTAATATATAAGTCCATTGCTATGAAATATCTCAGTTAATTCAGTTAATAATTTCATTGTTGTATAATAGCTTATTTAAGACTGGCTTTTTTTCAAAATGGCTTTTTATTTCATAATAATCTTCTCTCCACTGGCTTCATTGTTACATATTAGAAAGATACAATTTGCTTAGTTTTCACAGCTTTATCAAATTCTGTTTTCTTAAATCAGTGTTTAACTGTGTCAGTAATCTTGGCCAGATTTATCTCAGTCCAGATTTAGCCAAAGACTAGACAATAAGCAGAACACAGTGAATGGTACCTGTAAAATACTGCATCGTCACAATCTGCATTGTCTGTAAAAGGCTGTCAATTATGGAATTCATTGCCAAGTTTCAGATATAGAATATTTTACTTTGAAGGGTAGATGTTGACTCAACTCAACTCAGCTCATCAGAGCTGTATTCATTTTAGCGAAACTTATTTGTTGTAATTGTTGTATGGTACCTGTGTGTGTCTGCTATGAGGTATTTCATTGTGTTGCATTGCAGCTTTTATAATGCATTTTAAATACAAGCCCAATGAGGGACTGCAGTTGTAAATTCGCAATTGTTATAAAACTTTTGTGTCTTGGAACTACTGTATGTCTGAAAACACATCTGTTTAAACTAGCAATAGCCTTTCTCTTTGATTTGTGTTATCTATACATCTGTTTCAAACCCCTCAGCAAATAATAATTTTATGCATTATGAGCTTTTTTTTTTACTGTACTATTATACTTTGTGTTTCTTAAAACCCTGCCTGTAAGCTGACCTTGAGTGGTTCGAAAAAAGTATTATTATAAAAAGTATCATATTATTGTGTTAAACTGCATTGTCCCTATTACATAGAAATAAATTCAGGGCTGACAGAAGACAGAAAGACTGTCATTTTCCAGAAGTGACTTGCACGATCCTGTCTGAAGCTCATGTGATTTTTGAACGTGGATCTCTCAATGAGTCACACCTGTCTGTGAAAATGGTGTGAGCCTGGGTCAGGGGATGAGGTTGGAGAGGATGAATGTCCTGACCTTGATCTGCATGTGGCTCTATGTCATGTAGTGAATCCATTTCATCGGATGTAAACGTCTTCAGAGGAATCCAGGAATAGTGAAGCGAGAACAGAATTGATTTAAATAATGTACGTGTCAAAAATAACTAAAAATAACATCAGCATAAGCATCACACTCCTGTTACTATCATCACAACAACAATTATTGTGCTTCTGCCTTCTGCTGTAACATCAGTCTACGTGTGTTTGTGCTTCCCGTTCAAGGTTATAACAGATGCTGCCTAGTGGGCCATGACTGGGGCGGGACTATCGCCTGGCTCTTTGCCATTCATTACCCAGAGATGGTGACGAAACTCATCGTCCTGAACTCTCCTCATCCATCTGTGTTCACAGGTACACCCAAAACTCATCATCACCATCATCATCATCTCTTTATACTGTGAGAAGAAATACACATTTTTTCCCCTGAGAGTCTCTGCTTTGGTTCCTGGATTATCGCTGCAATTATGATCTCATTAATTAGTAAATTTTATGACTTTCAATTCTGTGTTTGCTTCCATCTGGCAAATCCTCTTCTGCCTTGAGGGGAAGAAGATGATGATGAGAAGCTAATTACAGGAGGTTAATGTGAAGCGGGAACATCTGGTTGAACTGGTGCAGAGAGTCAAAATCATATCCACAGACCTTTATATAGCTTTATTTTACTGAATTTACAAGGTGATTGTCTCAAATAAAAATTTGGGGTCTGTTTTTCTGAAGTAACAAGATGATTTTCTATAAAAAAAAAAAATGTTTGGCTCAGTTCTATGAATCAACAAGATGATTATTCTCTAAAAATAAAATAAAAAATTATAAAAATTAAATTATTATAAATTTTTATTTAATAGAATTTCACTATCATGATTTTTCCATACCAAATCATTGGATTGTTAATGTTACTTTACAGCAACTATAAATGCATTATGAAGGAAATGAGTTTGGACTAAATTTCACTCTCTTTTCTCTTCCCTTCCTAGATTATGCTCTTCGTCACCCGAGCCAGTTGCTGAAATCCAGTCATTTCTTTTTCTTCCAGCTCCCTCGCTTGCCAGAGCTCATGTTGTCCATCAATGATTTCAAGGTGCTCCCGTTGTGTGTGTGCACTACAATGTGCACGGCTGTGTTGCATTTTATGGTCGTGCCTGTCTATCTTTGAACAGTCATTGCAGTCTCTAAAAATAAGCTGCTCTTAAAACTGCAGACATGACCAACAGCTAACCCCTGAGGGAGATGTCGAATCATTATTAAATCATGTCTTGAGATCTTCAAGGACATGAATTCATTTTTATCCTCAGTTTCAGTGCGGCTGTACCATTAAAATATACAGTTCAAAAGTGTAATTTAGTTTTGTCAGATGTCTTAGGCTGATTGAAGAATGAGATGAGAAGAGTCAGGTAAGTCTCATGAATTAAAGTGATAGGTCAGTGTGTTTTATTAAGCATGGACTGCACTGTGCATGTTCCCTGTGCTGAAAACCAGCCTGAGACAGGCAGGGACAGGCAGAGAACAAATGGCTGCCAGTGTGGACACGGATTCCAGTCCTTTATCTCTATGCTCATTTTAGTCCAAAATATTCATTACCCCATTCACACTGGGCTGCTCATTTTGCCAGTGATGTGCTTTTTCCTGTGCAAAGCTATGACACACATTCATCATCTGGCAGTTAGCATAGCATTTAGCTTTAATGATAGATTGTAGCATTCCCTACTTCCTACTTCCCTAATTCCTATCTGGATTAAATAAGCCAATTCAAGGCCCAAAAGATAATATTTCACATCTGCTGTTCCTCTGAAGTATTACACTTATTAGTAGCACACATCAAGACACTTTGCTGGTAAAAAAAAAAAAAAAACTAATCAAATGCAGACTAAAAAATTAGTATTGTTACTCCCTGTTGCTTGCATTCATTAATATATGTTAAAGTGAAACAATGTAGTTTTTGCTCTCAGGATCCCCCTAAAGTTTGAAAACAGTACTGACTGTTGCAACTGTCGTTAAACATACGCCATGGTAACGTGCTTTTGTTGACGAACCAAAGATACCTAGCCATGTCTTCAACAAGCATGTTAGCCATAACTAGCAGCTTTATGGAAAAAAAACACTCCACTACATGAATAACTTTGAAGTGTGAGATGAAACTGACTTGAGCATAATTGGAGTCTGGTAGATCAGGGGTCTGACTCTGAACATGGTCGCAGTACGGATGACTTAGAGCCAGGAACAGGCTCTGCAAAAGAGTTGATCGTTTGCAGGGTGTGGTAGGTCTCCTAGACTGGAGACCTACCTGTGGAGTTGATTGGGTTTAGGTTTAGGTGAGTTTAGGTGCAGCTACCTTGTTGGCAGACATCACAGGTGCCAGTCGGTCAAGAAATTCCTGGCCAATGTCAAGTCCACAGATGTAGAAGGGGTGCATTAAGGTCAACCCCTGAAAAGTCAGGTTAAACCACTGGCAACGTGATTTCCTTAGTGTAGCTCGTGATTCTTAGACTACAAGATCAGCTCTCAGTGGTTTACCTAGGAGCACATCAGGCTGATTTTGGAGCCTGAATCTAAAAGTGCCAGAAAGTTGATTAACCCCCTACCGCAACAGAGATGTGAATACCCCGGGTGTTGCCCTGGCAGGCTAGGTTACCAAGACACGCTAGAACGGAGGAGAGGAAGTGACACGCTGGTGCAGCAATTTTAGCAGCATGCAGAAAAATGAACACACTGATTGTTATGAGCGGGGGTCTGCACTACCCACACATTGATTAAAGATTAGAACACTAAATGCCTCTTACTGTGAGCTGTCTTTGGTGGGTGAGATGAAGGTGCTCTGATCCGTAGGGAGGTCCTGCTAGTTGAGTTCTTTGAGTTGCAGACAATGCAGAGCTGACGGAGGGGGTGTACGGGCTTCTTCAGGCAGCAGTGGCAAGCTGTCCGCAGCTTTGTAGCGGGGCCACAGCTGAGTCAACTAGGATGTAGAGGTGGGTTTCCTTTACCTCACTTCTCTTCTGCAGGGAGTAACTTTGGCCACAAGTAATCTCCAGGTGGATCCACATAGATGAAGACAAGCCAACAGGGACAAATCTCCAGCTCGACCAACAAGAATGAGATTGGCTATTCATCTTGAATTTGCGGACTTCCGGTTTGGCTAATGGCAGAGTAAGACGCTTTGTGGAGCCGCTCTCCCAGATCTAAGAAAATTACTCGTCTAGCAACTCAAAAGCTCCGTATTTGTTTAAGCAAGAGCCTGACGAGTGGGGGAAGAATCCCCAAACATTATGGAAGAAAAATAAAAATGCAGAAAGAGCAACAGAAAAACAACTCGCTGCCGAAAACTGGCAACACTGGACTAGTTCAAGTTAGCCCCCGTAGCGGAGCAGCGGCAAGCCAGAGGAACCCCGGAATGAGCATAGACTCCGGAGATATCATAGGGGCGATTATTGAGCTAAAAAATTATATCAAAGGGCACAATGACTGTCTGAAACAGGAAATTATTCAACTGAGGCAAGAAGTCAACATGCAGTGCAGAGTCTGACAGACTGCGTTGATGAGGCAGAGTCCCAGGTGGAACTTAAGTGGAGGGATGGACTTAAGAGGCAACTGAGACGCTCTGTACATATCTTATATATCTGTACATATCTTAAACAACAAAGACCTATTGTCAACTTCTTGGAGTTCAAGACTAAGGAGTCGGTACTGAGAGAAGCTTGGAAAAAGCAGAGAATACAAGTGGGTGAAAAATGTATCTACTTCTTGCTATTCGTCTTGAATTCATTACCTCGTTCACTTTGGAAGTCAGGCATGGAAAGTGTGGGCTTACATGTGCCCAAGGCTTATACAGCCTCTGCCAGTGGGTGGAGCATCCTGTTGTCTTCACCAATGGGAGTGGGGAGTCGCTTTTCTGCTGACTCATGTGTTGCAGTGGCTTTTGGGGAGTTGAGTCCCCAGTAGGCTGGACGCCCTGGTGCGCCATGTGGCCAGGCTTCTGTGGTTAATGATTTACACTAGGCCTTACAGGAGGACTCAGCAGTCCATAATGGCTGGGCACCTAACACCAGCAGCAAGTTTCCATGTCTCAAAATGGTTCCCAGGTCAGAAGATGCACACAGTGCAGTCAGTACTTTATACAAACTCAAGTATTGTGTGACAGATGAGGACAAATCTTCTACATGGAGATGGCGACTACCAATCACTTAATATAACAGTTTATAAATACATAAATAAGTTTAACAAATTTAACATTTTTGTGTCATAAAAAATTCTACAGGTGCGTGACAGGAGAGGAAAAATCCATTTCTGTCTCTTCACCTGTTAAAAAGGGTTACATGTCAGGGTACTCTAGCTTTAAATGTAAAAAATAGACAGTGTTCTCACACTACACTTTTTAGAAGTGTAAGTACAGCATTTATTATTGTTAAGCCAGCAGAAAGCCTGTATGCCAGAGGTTTGACTGAAGGTCAGAAGTGCTGATTGCACCACTGAACTACATTTTTGTCTCTCACATTTCAATGAGGTGAACCTTCTTTTGTGAATGTTTGTTGCATCATATCCCACCACTGGTGTATAACCTCACTGTTCTGCTGTAGGCTCTGAAGGCTCTGTTCACCAGCCGCAGCACAGGGATTGGGAGGAAAGGCCGCTGGCTTACAGCTGAGGACTTAGAGGCGTATCTTTACGCACTGTCACAGCCTGGAGCTCTGACTGGAGCTCTCAACTACTACAGGAATGTCTTCAGGTGAGGAAAGATTGACTCTTGGTGAAGTTATAACACATGAAACACTTCGGACAAATCTCACAGTTGAGTCTCATTTGTGTTCACAAAACATGAAGGTTCACTGTCTAATATTTCTTTTTTTTATTTATTTTTTGTTGGTTTTACTGTTTTTTAAAGTGTGAAATCAATATGGCAGTTGTTGACAGTCAGCAGCTGATTTAAAAACTAATTATTCTTTCCTTGGCCATAACCTATATTTCAAGAACATATAATCAAAATCTGCTCCTCATTTTATGAGTTATGCCACTCACAAACATTCAAAAACATAACCTCCAACATGGAGGCAATAAATAAACACTTTTTCCCATTGAAATCTTTCCAACATGTTGTAAAAAATACATTTTTGCATATATTGCTGAAAAGAGACAAACAACTGAATAATTTTGCTTCCTGCTTACACCAGCACATGTATATTGTTATACCCCAGTCCTACGGGAAAACCATGATGCAACATAAATGTTGCATCCCACCTTTCCCACCCACAAGTAATGCCAGCAGACAGACTTTTACAAAAATGAACAAAAGCAGTTTATTGGCATGAAAGTGAGGTTCTCCCAAAATAACAAACAAAAATAATACTATCGAAACTAGGCTTTCCTGTTAACAAAATAAAGAACCACAAGACCTAAACTTACCTAAACTCCTAGCACAAAACCAGGAGAAAACTAATCACCAAACAAAAAGAAGGGTTTCACTCCTGATACTGCTTTTAAAGTTAGGTAGAATTGTCTGTTTACAATTAAAGCAATAATGCTGGCAGTGTTGTGGCTCGACCAGGTGCATGCAGGAGCAAGAGGCAGAGGAAGAGAGAGACCATTTCATGGGCAGCTTGGCTTTTCATATATATACACACACACAGAGAGAGGGAGGGAACAGCATGCCAGAAGCACTATACTCGTAACAATATCCAGTGTACATCAATTATCATGTGAAAAATATTTTTAGTTGTGTACATTTGGACACAGTTTACATCAGATTCAGAGCTGAAAAGCTCAAATCAGGAAACAGATTGTTTTTTTCATATGAGAACATCAGAGTATTGGGATCGTTCCTGTGAACTTGGATTTCCAACTCAGAAACTTGGAGCAACCTCACCAACCCCAACATTCAATTCAGCCTCATGTTTTGTGGTTAAAGGCTGCCTCTGAACCTTATTGCTTTGGTGCTGATGCTCCCGAACTGTCTGCCTGACAGCAGGATTATGGGAGACTGTAGCTGGGGTGGCTGTAACTGGGGTGAGTCAGAGAGGACCAGTTGTGCCTTCTTCCTGCAGCACTGCCTGTAAATGTCCTGAAGGGCAGGCAGCTGCAGGAAGACGACATGCTGTCTCACTGTCTTTGTGTTGACATCAGTGTGGCAAAGCCCGCTAAGATCCTTTGTCAGAGAAAATGAATGATGATACAAAAACTTTTCTATCACTCATGGTTAGTGGTTGGGTGAAGCCATTTATTATCAAATAATGACAACACAAACTATCAATGACAGCTTGTCTTTTGTGGTAGTTGTAGATGAGGAACTTTATTTTCTCAAATGGTAAAGATGCCCCTTCTTGGTAAAAAAAAAAGTCTCCTGTAAATTCTTGGGCGGTCTTGCATGAACTGCACATTTGAGATCTCCTCAAAGTGGCTCAATGACATTAAGGTCAGGAGACTGATACCCACTCCAGAACCTTCAAGAAGAATAACAGAGGGCTGAGGACACATCCCTGGGGGACCCCAGTGTTCAGAGTCAGTGTTGTGGAGGTGGTGTTGCCAATCCGCACCACCTGTGTTCTGCTTGTCAGGAAGTCCAGGATCCAGCTGCACAGAGAGGAAATGATGTGCAGGTCTCCGTTTTTGTAGGTATTGTACAGTTGAAGTCAGTCTTAAACATTTGCACATAAGTGCTCCTCTGGTAACAGCACCTGTGTCGTACTTGTCATACACATAGTACTTTCATTTTTAAACACTGACGTTTGTGCATGCAAAACACCATGTAGAGCGTATCAATTAGTATCGCTAACAATGGTTAGCCCACAATGACTAGTTTCACCTGAAACACAGTGAAACTGATGTGAGTGCCGCATATGGATGCAGCCTCTGCCATGTGAGCTTTATATGCATGACTGAATCTGCTCCACTCTCACTTTAAAGAAATAGCACTGACCCATGATGGGTCAGTGCTATTTCTTTTACATAATCATACAAAAGCTATATCTCTGCTCAAGCGCACGCTGCACTGAGTCATTTGTTAAAGATCCCCTAAATGTCTTGTTAAACATTGTATATGTTGTGGCTAAGTGTGAAAAAAATTACACGTGTGTAGTCATTTAAAACTGAAAATAGTTTCTCTGTAGTAGTCTCTTCAAAAAGTTTTAGGTGTGTCCTGTGTGTCATGGCTTAATTACACACAGGAGCCACAGTGATCTCAACTCCTCCTCAAACACGGTGTGGATATAAAAACTCTCAGCGTCTTTAACTGCGTCTCCCGTTCACTCATGAGTCACTACACCTGCTTCTACACTACTGCCTTTGTTTTACTATACAACTGAGATGTCTTTGTCCCACAAATGTGTCTTACCTGGATGTAAAAACACACAAAATGCTCTGATACTTTATCTAAAATTCCTAAAGATGAGGAAGAACAGAAAGAGGAGCAGACTGATAAAGGGAGGGTGGATGACTGGTGCTAAACAGTTCAGCTCTGTTTAGGTGCAATATGCCCTTAAACTACTACCACAATGATGAAAATGTCACTTCTTTACATGTTATCGGCATTGATGTTCATATTCTGTAAAAACACTGAACTGCAACATTTGCACACTCTGATCCCCACTTGAGCGGGAAGACCAGAAGACGAGTGTTCACACAGTCTTAGAGCAGAGAATAAAGCTGAAATTTATGATTAAATCAATATCTGACAGTTAATGTATTAACAGTTTAAAATGAAGGGAAAAACAAAAAAATGGAAATTTATTTTAGAGTTTTATTTAGAGAAAACATTGCGTTTGTAAATGAACAACAGATTTTGCATGTTCAATTTGAAATTTGTAACAGTTGACACAATATAAAACGTATTTACAATACATTTCTTCGTCTTTGTCACTCAATAAAAAAAATGGAAACTGTGTGCAGGCGTTTTTATTCCTGACTCTCTCCTCTGTGGCTGCAGACAAAGTCTCTTCATATTTAGAGGTCTTGGTGGTTTTGCCAGTGACAGTTCATGTCTGGCTGCAGTCCCACATCACAGGCCTCACACTTTCAGGCAGTGCTCCTGTTGCAAAGTTTGCAGGCTTCATTGCAGCCTTGACTATTAAGACACAGCTATTGAATGCAAGCGCAAGGAAGAAGTGGAATTTCCCAAAGCAGCATATTGGTAGGCTACATGAAAGCACAAGGGTGGTGTCATGAGATTTTCCCACTCTGGGACCTGTTTCAGGTCTTCCAAAAATGCCATTTCCATGTGGATAAAACAATGATACAATAGAAAAACTAGCAGATTCACCTAGACTTGTGTTTGAGTGGACAGCCCCATAAACTCATGTTTTTTCTCCTCTCTCTCCACAGCTCCCTTCCTCTGAGCCAGAACCACGTCAAGTCTCCAGTGCTGCTGCTGTGGGGGGAGCGTGACACGTTCCTAGAGCAGGAAATGGCAGAGGCCTGCCGCCTCTACATCAGGAACCATTTCCGCCTCAACATCATCTCCAGCGCCAGTCACTGGCTGCAGCAGGACCAGCCTGACATTGTCAACACCCTCATATGGACCTTCCTCAAGGAGGGAGAGGGACGCAAAAACTACAGGAACTAAACTCTTCCTCCTCCTCATGTGACACAGAGCAATCGTGACAACACAATTATTCCTTGAGGTCTTTCATATTATTGATTTTTTTGGAAGCAGTTCAGGACAGAACGAAAGCACACGTCACTGGAGAGCACGGCGAGCGGTTTTTCAGATTCATAGTGTCCTTTTGCACATGACGTCTGCCTTAACATTTGTCAGTTTCAGCATTACAGAATCTCCACATGACTCATTATTGTGTGGTGCCTTTTCAGCCTTGTGTAAAGATCTTCAGAGAGACTTAGCCGTGGCATCGTCCACTGTACTTGTGTGTTTCTGAACACTTTAGGAGCAGTAACTCTTCCTCTCCCCTTAACAGGTAGTGTTGTATTCTGTTCTTCTTCCCTCAAACATGTGGAATATGTTGTTTTATTTTATTCTTCCTGTAAAGAAATGTCAGTGATGGTGGACTATTGTAGTTATTTTCTATCTTTTTCCTACTCACTGCATTTTGAAATTCACTGAGCCAGGTTGACACCTTTTGATTTTATAAATAAACTGAGTATGTGTCAAATCTGTTGCTCTTGTTGTTTTTTGGGATAAGAATAACAGCAGAGTGTGTTTTGTTTTTGTCTCAGATCAGTCACTCAGGAAGAGATGAAAAACATGTTCATGTGTTTTTTTGGTGCAGTGTTATCCTTATTTGTCAGAAATTTTTTTTACTGCTGCTCCACAGCGTTTAAGAGAACACGGAGAAAACAATTTATACAATCAGGTGAGAGTTAAAATTATGTAGATTAGATAATTAGATAATTTACTCATACTCTGGACTTAAGGACTGCAAATACTGAAGATAAGGAAAGATGAACAAACTTTGATGAACTGTCAGACATTTGTTTTCTTCCCCTGTTTTGAATTTGAATATTTTAATATCATCAAAATCTGTCCCAATTTGAAGCAAAACTTAAGATAAAAATATTACCTGAATTGCATTTTTTAATAAAAGCATGATTGATTTTGGAACATCACATTTTCAAGATTTGATGCAATCATTAAGATTTCTGTCAAATAAACTTAAACATGACACTGTTTGATTTGTTTAATAAACCCTGAATATTTGATTATTTATATCCATTTATACTCATCGTCAAATTATTATTAACCATTCTCCATTAACCAAGAATTGACCCTGTAGTCAGTGAGTTTTGATGCAGGAGAGGGCGATGACGTCAGAGTGTCTTGTGCTGCTTTCACGGACAATCGGAAATATATCCGACGTAAGCGACTTTTACAACCTTTTTTGTTTGTCACATGTGGCCTTCACATGTGGCCTTAAACCTCCTCCGTACACACACCCTAGAACACTTTGAAAAGTAAAAATAATAATAGTAAATCATTCAACCTGTGATTTCATTGTACAAAAACGTACACAGCTTGATGTTCGTCATAATCTGCGCATGCGCTTCAGGTCCCTTTGCCGTGGGAGGTGACAACTTGTCGACTCCTTTTTTTTCTCGAACACCGTGGAGCAGCAGCAACCGAGAAGGATGGATTCGATGATGTCAACAACATCGGTCAGTGGGTCAACATTTCAATGAAACTAGTCTTTGTGGAAGTTCTCGCAGTCATATTTATACCATGATGTGCTGAAGGTAATGTGCACAGGTGGATAAGTGACGAGGCCGCCATGTTTTTCTGTCTGAGCTTCAGTAATAAGATATAAACACTACTGAATGAACGGACACTCATGTTAGCTAGCGCTAGCATGCTGACCGCGAGAGGAAACTGAAGAGAGATGGTGAAATGTAGGTCATGACACAGAGTGAGTCCATTTGACAAACCGCTGATACTCGTGTCAACGTTTGTGAGTGTTTTTAGATAAAGGCTGTTTCACAGTAAATAAAACCTAACCATCGGATGTTGATAAACTTAACTTGCAGGTGTGCTTTGCCTAAATATGACTCACTCCTTTCGTGTATTAGCAAAGCTATTTTTTTTCAAATCATAATCTTAATTAGTAGTTCTTTTATCTTACAGCTGTTCATATGCTCATTCTCTTCAGTGTCCATTGATTTTGCTCGCACCGGTTCAAACAGCGGGCCACACGGTTGGTGTAGTGGTTTAGCACTCTTGCCTTTGTAGCAAGAGGTCCCGGCTTCGCGAAGGCCCTTCTGCATGGAGCTTGCATGGAAAGCATGGTACTCCAGCTTCCTCCCACAGTCCAAAAACATGCAGGGTTGGGTACTAGGCTAATTGGGCACTCTAAATTGCCCATAGGTATGAATGTGAGAGCGAATGTTTGTCTGTCTCTATGTGGCCCTGTGATGGACTGGCGACCTGTCCAGGATGTATCCCACCTCTCGCCCTGTGTCAAATGAAGTTAGGCACCAGCGCCCCCCGCGACCCTCAGTGGAGGATAAAGCGGTAGAAAATGAGTGAGTGGTTCAAACAGCGCCCCGTGTGGTTTGCAGTGGCAAGTAAATACAAGTCATTTCTGTGGCATGAATGGAACAGTGTTAAAGGAGAATTCCGACAAATTGCCGACATCAGCTTAAATCCACATCTATTTGCCTTCATATTCACACATTTAATTTTTGAATACTGTGAGGAAGGGAGTCATAACAGCAGTGGGTTATTATAATAAATTAGTGCAATAATTCGACAACAATTAAAACAACAGATTACTATCATTACTGAAAGTTACCGTTATCAGGGAATGTTCCGGGAGTTTGAGTATTTTTTGGGCTTGTTATTTTTACCACTGTGTGAAATGGTATCATGCCTTTGATAGAGTAGTGCACAACAGCAGTGGAGCATTTGTTCCAACTGTTCCTGTCCCCCCCCCCCAAGCTGAAACAGAGTCAACTTGAGCAAAGTGTGCTGGGTGATGGACTCTGAGGTGAGAACGCATGTCACAGAAAAGACAACATACAGAAAAGACAGCCTCATTTAAGTACTGCAGTTTCTTCAGGTTCAAAGCCCAAAATACTGCCAAATTGGGATTATCCTTCTTTCAAATTAAGTCTGCCATGTTTCTCTCTGTGTGATGCACGAGGCACAGTTCAGTATGGATTTTCTTTCAAAATAAAAGTCGGAAAAAGCAATAATATGTGACATTGTGGAAAATATTGAATATAACGGCAAATATCGTGATATACGATAATCTCAAATATCAGCCCAACCCTAAAAACAATTAATCAATTAATAGAGAAAATAACATTAATCTATAATGAAAATAATCATCAAGGTTGGTTGTATTACAGTACCATAATCAATGGTTTGCAAGTTTCTAGTCAGCCTCTGTTCACTTGACTTCCTCTTAATGTACACTCTGCATACCACTTGACTTTATCTAGAGCCATATGACGTATCTGCCGTACCTTTACATGAGTTGAACTTTGTGTCTTTATCTTAGTGGAAACAATAAACCATGATCACCACTGAGGCTGCGAGAGAATTCCAGGCCAAAGAGCGCAAATACAAGAAGCAACTGAAGAGATGTTTATCATGGGCTTTGTCTGAAGATCTGAACAGGTGAGACATATGTTGGTCCAACACACGCCCAGCTGTCAGACGTATGTGACAAATGTGGCGACATGTCTCTGAAGTTTTCCCTCTGACACCCCTCTGGTCTGCCATCACCCATTAGTAGCCAGGTTTACATCCAAATGTTGCACAACAGTTTTTTTCAAAGTGGATATTTGAGATTTTGCTACATATAAGGGCTGTTTTAGTGCCACACTTGCCCTCAGCTCACACCCTGCATGGAAATCAGCGTGAGATATGGACTTTCACTCTCTCTGAAAACTTGGCTGCTAGTGGGAACAGAATGGAAAAAAACATATACCTGTTCAAGCCTACTTTATCTTAATATGTTCACAGTTTTATCTCACTATTTGACACTCTTTTCTGACTAAAAATGAGTTTGTGTTGCTCTATAAGCCACTGCTGCTTCCATCAGTAAGTTCAAATAGGTTGTTTTGTGACTGTAGCGTTTAAAATCTGTTTACATTTACCTCAGTGACAGAAACTTGCTACACGAGGCAGCATTAGCAAACGGACGGACACTGACACAAACACTTAAAGGAATCATGGTGTTCCTGTGTTTCATTTAAGGACAGCAAGGTTCTTTTCTGTACTCAGACCCAAAGCGGGAAAACTACTTTGGCTGCTAATCACAGGAGAGCGAGTTTTGCCATCTTCACCACCCAGGCTGATATTTTTGTCCGCTTTTTAGTTGGTTGATGCAAAATATTGTCCAATGCACGCTCTGTGTCTGCTGGTGGCAGTATGCACACCTGTGTGTGCGCATCACTGCAGACCTCTGCCCTGCGTAATAAAGAGAGCAGAGAACTGTAAACGCATGACTAAGTAGAGACAGAAATGACATACCGTAGTAGAGATAAGATCAATAACACAAGTAGGGCTGCAGCTATTGAATATTTTTGTAATTGAGTATTCTATCGAATATTCCATCGATTCATCAAGTAATCGGATAAAACATACTTTTCCACACACGTTACCCAAAGCCCGCTTCCGTCTTCTTCTGCTTTGTAGGGGACGCACAGCCTGTGACGTATCACACTAAAAAGAATCTGTGCGAAATGTGAGCTTTAAATTTAATTAAACAAATCGTTGCAGCCCTAAACATAAGGCTACTAAGTTTGTTTAATAAAAAGACAAAGTATTGACCTGTTATATGGGAAAGATAACATTAAATGACTTCTGTTGTGAGCTTGTGCTATATAGGAAATTAAAGAGCACCTCAGGGTTTTGCTTATGTTGTCCTGATGTAGGGAAAATAGGCCATTGTTGGACCTCAAAGATTAAAGAGATATTTAATTAGTTTGTTGTTTTTTTTCTTATGTATTGACACTGATGATTTATATGACCTTTCTATACTCATTTACAAGACTAATTGTTATTAAGTGTCATATGTATTTACCCAGGTTGTTACAGGAGGAGCTGGAGGCTGATGTCACTCTGTTTGCTGGTTCAGACTCTCTGCGAGCTCACAGAGCCATACTGTTGGCCCGTGCTCCTCATGTTTTTCAGGGACAGACACATGAAGATCCCACCATCATTCACCTCCCTGGTTATGATCTTCCCAGCCTGAGAGACTTCCTTAGGTAGGCACTGAGTTCAGGTGTTGCTTTAATAACCTGGTATATCTGGGTTTTTATTTTATTTTGTTGATGCTTATACAACTACCAGATGTTGATGAGGTTCATGTAAAGTAGCTTGTTAAACCTCTCCTCTTAGTGTTACAGTTTGAGTGTTTGTCTGACAGAGGGTGCCAGAATGCACCATCTTTAGTCTGCAGTTTGCTTGCATTTGCATATTTGTTTCAAGGATCACTGTGGCTGTTGAATAACGAATAGCACAGAACATTTTATTGTGTGCTACCATTATCATTTAATGTACGACTCCAGCATTCAGTTGTCATCCAAGCTTCACCATGTTTACTCTTCAGGTTTTGAGCCACTGATTTGTGTCCAAGTCTCTTTAGAAACTTGACCTAATGTTGCTGCTCTGATGCTGGTTTGAAAAGGTTAATTTGTGGCTAATTGATATGGATATTGCGGGATTCTTTTTTTTAATTATTATTTTCATAAGTCCCCCTTTAGAAGTAAGTCTATGTTGACCGACATGACTGTTCTCTGCTGGAGAGCAGTGGTAGAAAATAACAACACAGAACAAGAGTGATGCCACTGGAAGGAGATTTTCCCTTCTCTAGCTGTCCTTTAGGACGGAAAAAACTTCTTTCTATGGGAATTAACGAGAATAAGTTGGAAATTTTTGAAATTGAAGTTTGGGAGCTTAAGTATAGTTCCAATCCAATCCAACTTTATTTATAAAGCACTTTAAAAACAACATCAGCTGAAACAAAGTGCTATACATCAGAGATAAATAAAATAAATAAAAAATAGGCTATATATTGAAGAATATTACATAAAAGACCTAAAACACAAACAACAAAATAGACAAAACAATAAAATAATGCAGAGACTATACATGTATAAGTACAGTCAAAAGTTTGGACACATTTTCATACATATGCATACATACATACTGTATGTAAATAACACAATAGACATGTAATTTAATAAAAACAACAAAAATCAATGTCTTATACTGGGTTGATAGCCAAGGAGAAAAAATGGGTTTTAAGATGCTTTTTAAAAATGGACAAAGGGGCCTGTCTAATATGTAGAGGAAGATGGTTCCACAATCTAGGCGCAGCAACAGAAAAAGCCCCCCCAGAGTCCCCTCTGAGCTTCCGTTTAGACTTTGGTATCTGTAGGAGCAGCTGATCAGCTGACCTCAAAGACCGGGCAGGAGTGTACGGATGAAGCAGTTGGTAAATAATATAGTGTCCCATAATCTTGGCTGAAGCAATCAGACTTGATGCAAATGCAGTTGAATGCAGTGCTATTCCTCGATCACAGGCACATTGCACACTACTGACTGCAGAGCTATTGAGGCTACACCCCCCTACATACACTAGGAATGTAACTATGCATCAAGAATCAATTAAAAATCTATACAAATAGATAGAGTAGGCATGTTATCTCAGAGTCAGTGGAACATGTCATGAGATTATGCATCCACTACAGTAGGTGGTGGTATGCAATAAGAAAATTTGGTTTTGGACCACCACTACACCAAGAGAAGAGGAAGAACAGTCACTGATTGGTTTACCTTTTCCATGTCAGATGTCGCATCACTATGTAGCCTACGTTACATTTAGTCATGGTTGTTGTTCCAAACGAAAAATATGGCAGCAATAAGCAGTAACTTCGATATGGAAGATGATCCGAGCAGTTTTAAATCAGCTGTGTGGCAACATTTTGGATCCCCACTGTACACAAATGAAAATGGTGAGAAACATACAGACAAGACTTAAACAGCATGTAAATATTGCAAGAGACTGATAATATATACAGGTAACCAATATGTTACAACATATCAACCACCACCACAATAAGTGAACCAGAGCCACAATAAGTGAACCACCACCACCAGAGTGAAAATTGCCAAAGGGGCAAAGCACCCTGATAAGTGCCTTTGCATCTTCTCTTGCTCCTAACAGCACAAGGGCTCAAGAAATCCAATTACCAGGGTGACAGGTTTCTTTATTGCAAAAGATTGAATGCCCTTTTCAGTCTACAAAAATGAAGGCTTTTGGATGTTGAGCAACACCTTGGAGCCAAGATACCGCAGGTGGTGGTGCCACAACTTTACCAGGAAGTCAAAGCAAATGTGGCCAAGGCTCTCCATAACAAACAATGGTTGGACATCAAGAGCCACCCAAAGGATGTTTGCTCTCCTCACACTTTTATCTCATTGTCAGTGACTGTGGCAACAAGCCAATATAAACTTCAATGCATCCTGACAGAACAGTAAGGTTGCCTCTGATTTCTTAATAGAAATATAATGATGTTCCAAGTCATCAGAAGATGTTTCGCTGAGTAAAAACCTAATTCATACTGTGGCTGGCTGCTGCACCTCTAAAGTCACTGAATTAAATGACATTTGAATTTAAACAGGTGTGAGATGTCTAGTTTTAAGTAACCATAAGAGTATCCCACCCTCTGCAGGCGACTGTACACAGCAGACCAGAGCACACGCTCATCTGTAATAATCCCAGATGTGGAGGATGTGTTGCCAGAAACAACTGAGTGTGTTCCCGACACAGCAGATCTTCATGGTTCCACCGACTCAGGTAAACAGGTCAACATGCTTTTCACTGGAGGGTTTTAATTCAGGGTAATGTGACTGTCCATCTGTCACCTCAGTTGACCTTGGAAAGTGCTGTCCTGGTACTTTTAGATTTATCTGCAGTGTATGATACTGTCAACCAGATTTCTCTTTTTGTACACATTAAATGCACTGATAAATGGTTTATCTATCTAGACCAGTACTCCTCAGCTGCAGCCCCTCTGCGCTGCATGGTCCTTTGGTTTCTTGTCATTGTTTTGCTGATGACAGGAAAAAATATCTGCCCTTAACACCAAACAAAGACTCCATGACAACCGTAGAGAACTGATGGATACTCGTGGATGGATACAAAACTAAAACAGTGGTCAACAGTGTCTTTGATCCACTTGCTTCTTTTTATCACCCCTTTGTTAAAAACCTTTGAATCATCTTTGACCACATGAACGAGTCCAAAGAGACCCTTTTCACTGCTGCACCACAGCAGTGAAGTAATTATGGTAATAACTTCAGCACTGAACACTTACTGTAACTCCACCAATTTAGCAGAAAACACTTATTAGAGTATGCAGTAATAATGTACGAAGTCAAACACACACACACACGCGCACACACGCACACACACACACACACACACACACACACACACACAGAGTCAGTAGTGCCGTCCCCTCTCTCATTCAACTACACACACACTTGTGCTGCTTCCTCTCTCATATACTCAATACGAGCAGACGCACATACACACTCAACTGCATGTCTCCCTCACTTGAGCACTCACTCGTGCATTAAAATTATCGTTGTATATTATGAAAAATTTTTAAAAATTTTGGTCATACTGCCCAACGCTACTCATTTATCACATCTCACACACTGTGTAGTTTTTTTTCTTGTTTGCTTGCTAACAGCCTTGTTTTACTGAAAGCAAGCCACTGCATTGACTGTGTGTCAGTACATAACCACCACACTTTAAAAAAATACCCCTGAATTATCTCTTTAATGTACACTTTGATCTTCTGTCTTTCTCACCACTGACCTTTCGTTTTCATCTCAACCTTTTGTCTAGACACCGTTGTCCTTATGCCCGCCTCTGGCCTCGGATCAGACTTGCTGGATCTGTACCAGAGGGGAGAGCAGTGCGACATCACTGTCCAAGTAGCGGAGCACAGTTTCTCCTGCCACAGGTAGATCTGATCATGATGTCAAAGCCTCTGTGTTTTCTTGTCTTTAATGTGCTCTTGGTTTTCAGGCATGATTAGAGCATTCTCACTTTAGGGTTTTACAGCCACTCTTACCAGAAATTTAACACTACAGAGGTTGCACATCTGTTGGTGAATGGTCACAGTTGGTGATGCAGAGGTTGGAGTGGCTGTTGGCAACCATGGAGACAGGTAGTAGCTTGTACTCTGGGGAGTAGAAAGGCAGCAGAAGCTTGTCAGAGAAGAAGACGAAGAGGCTGGGCTGTATTTCTTTTTCTCTGCAGCAGTGATCTACAGGTCAGCTTCGTGTTCTCACCTTGATGCTGAACCAGGGACTCTATCTATAACCCTAACCCACAGAATGCAATGATTTGTACAACTCATAAACCCACATTTTATTCCCAGTAGAACATAAACAAGATATCAGATGTTGAAACAAACGTTTACCGTTTCATGAAAAATATTAGCTCATTTTGAATATGATAGCAGCAACACATCTCAAAAGAATTGGAACATAGGCAACAAAGTTTGTCACAGAGTGTGTCTAAAAATTGTGGAACAATTTCAGAAAAATGTCCCTGAATGTAAATTTCAAAAACTTCATCTACAGTGTATAATATCATTAAAAGATTCAGAGAATCAGGAGGAATCTCTGTGTGCAAGGGACAAGGCTGAAGGTCAAAACTGTATGCTGGTGATCTTCAGGCTTCTCTACTGGAAATCACAGCATGGGCTCAGGAACACTTCCAGAAATCACTGTCTGTGGACAAAGTTCACTGTGCATTCCACAAATGCAAGTTAAAGCTGTATCATGTGGACAGTTCAAAAGCCTGCATCTCTTGATGGTATGGGGTTGCATTAGTGCCTACGGTGTGTGGGTAGCTTTCACATCTGGAAAGACACCAATGCTGAAAAGTACATAGAGGTTTTAGAAAACTACTTAGAGGTTTTAGAGCCACATATGCCCCCATCTAGACAATGTCTCTTTCAAGGAAGACCTTGTATATTTCAGCAAGACAATGCTAAACCACATACTGCATCCATCATAACAGCATGGCTTCACAGGAGAAGAGTCTGGGTGCTGAACTGTCATGCCTGCAGTCCAGACCTTTCACCAAAACATTTGGTGCATCATGAAATGAAAAATCAGGCAACAAAGGCCCAGGACTGTTATACTGTCATACTACAGACAAGTATGGGACAACATTCCTTTCCTAAAACTCCAACAACTGGTCTCCTCACTTCCCAGACATTTGCAGACATGTGAAATGGTAAAATGTCTCTTTCAGCATCTGATATGTTGATTATGTTATATTAGGAATAAAATATGGGTTTATGAGATTTGCAAATAGTTGCATTCTATTTTTAATTACATTGTGCACAGCGTCCCAAATTTTTTGGAATTGGGGTTGTATAACAGTCTCTTAAGATTACATTTCATTACTTAACAAGATCTGTGTCCAACATCAATATTACCTCTTGGGTTATTTGTTTGGTTTAAGTGTTTATTAGGATTTATTAGGTTTATTATGATATTGTTGTGTTTGGTTTTCTTGGGGTATAAAAAATATAGATTATCACCAGACTGATTATTTAATGCAGCACATTAAGTGTTTGTCCTATTTTCATATCAATGACAGGACAGTCAAACCTCAGAATGAACACCCAGTCCCCAGAGACTTGTACATACTCTGTGCATACAATATTTTTGTCCTGTTGCTTGTCACTTCAAAGCTGCTTTCTTAAACACAAGCCTGCTGCATGATGTTAAATATTAAAATGGAGACTGAATCTGACACTTTACCACTTGCTTTATTGGGTTTCTAGGGCAGTGCTGTGTGCACGGTCACAGTACTTCCGTGCGATGCTGAGCGGGTGTTGGATGGAGAGCTTCAGACAGTGCATCACACTGCAAGGGTAAGACCAAAACATCAGCACCATCCTGATTAATAATACACCTCCACTCCTGCTACAACAGCTCTATTGTTCATTCCTTAACAATGCTGCTGTATTTCTTTAATAAATAATCTTGGCTCACAACAAGAGGTGGCTCTGTTCAGACTGAGTTCTCATTCACAACACCATGTTTAAACTCCATGCATTCACAAGTAGGGCTGCAGCAATCGGATATTTTAGTAATCAAGTAATCTATCGATTATTCTGACGATTAATTGAGTAATCAGATAAAAAAAAATTCAGATATTCTGCATTCTGTACTGTGTTTGTTTCTCGGTTTAGTTTGTAGTGGTCCCATACTTTTGACACTTTTTGTTGTTTCTTACGCTGTGTATCTTCCGCTTGCTCTTGCTGCCTTCATCCTTCCACGTTTCGAGTACGTTAGCAGCCAAGCTAACTTCATCTTAAGTGATCACCAGGGCTCTCAATTTTGGAACTTGTGGAGTGAGATCAGGGGGTGTTGATAAGACGGGGTGGGGGTTAGTTAGTGTTTGAAGATAATGTTAATTTAATAATGGACAGTTTCCACTAAACCATATAAATGGTTTTATTTTTAACTTTCAGAACAAAAAAGGCAAATGGATCAAAGAGACATTTGGCCCCCAAATGTCCCTTTAAACAGCATTGGTAATTAGCTGTCCAGAATGAAATTAGTTTTCTGCTTCTTTTCTGACATCTTTAAATCTAATAAGATAACACAAACAGTAAAAAAACAAAAAAGGCAAACGTTGAGTTCATACTTACTCTTTACACTTCAAATTTACACTTTAATAAGCGTTTATAATAAATTAAGTGATATAATTTAAGTGATTACCAGACTGTGCTCTTTCACTTCAATCTCGTCTGAAACCTGTGCACACATCCACAGGGTTCATACACGTTTGTGGAACGAATACTTGCAACGGAAACCTAGTTTCAGACTTTACCCGGTAACAAGAAATACTATTTTCTGATTGACTGATCGGTTGCTAATTCAAGACAGCTGTATGAATGGACTATGTAGAGCAATCTGTCTTGTGCGATGACTTTTATCACTTAACAGCGTGAGAAATGTCATGTGTGAACTTATGTGTGTGAGACTTGAGAGCTCTGGCGATCACGTTGGTAACTATCCGGGCGGACCGTTAGCGTAAGTGAGTGCATAGTGTAACTGAAATAACCATCCGGGCAGACCGTGAGCGTAAGTAAGCGCACTGTGTAACTGATGCGCTGCCTGGATGCGTAAAATGTAATACTGTATTTAACGATTACTCAACTCAGATAATTTGCCTTAAGTAATTTTAGTAATCAAATTACTCAATTTATTCGAGGAATCGTTTCAGCCCTACTCACAAGCACCCACTGCCAGTGGAATCTCAACTGGCCCACCCAGATTTCTACCAAAGTAGGGGGTTCATAAATACATTTTCATCCATGGGTAGCTGAGCTGGAGTCCTCACTCCTGTCAATATCACCCACCAGCCCAGCTCTGAGAGGAGTCCAGTCTCCTCTCAGAGTGGCAGAGGCACTCATGACCCTTTTTTTTTTTTTTAACTCCAGGGAATAATGTGATCTGAGGTTAACTGGGGAAGACAGAGAGGAAGAGCGGCTATGTTGATTGCCTCACTTGTGCTAATGTTAGCCTTAGCTGGGCTTGTCGCCATTTCAAAGACACTTTCTTCGCATCATTCAAAGAGAGCCACACAATACAGAACAAGTCTGCCAGAAGTAGGAAGAGAAAAATTTCAAAGACCAAGATGTGTCTAAAGACCCCAGAACTACTGCAAAGACACTAGTGAAGGACTTAGACAAGTCAGGAATTGTAGTCTCAAAGAAGACAATCACTAGAGCTCTGCACAGAAATGGACTGTGGGGTTGAAGACCAAGAACTCCATTTCTGTGGAAGAGACACCTTTAAGACTGAAGTATGCTAAGGACAACCTGGACAAAGATTATTCATACTGGAAGTTTGTCCTTTGGTCAGATGAGACCAAACTAAAACTCTTTATGTTTGGAGAAGGAAGGGAGAGAAGTATAACCCACAGAACACTGTCCCCACAGTGAAACATGGTGGTGTGAGTATAATGCTGTGGGGATACTGTTACGTTTTACACTGGGCATGTATGGATGAAAGAGGGAAACGGAAGCCAGGTTGCGAGGGGCAAGGTGAGCAAGGTTTATTTACACAAAAATTACAAACTAAACCAAACGAGATGAGCCAAACGAAGAACAAACAAAAGGCGAGGAGACTGACTGGCAGGCTGGGCGAGTCTCTCCCAAGGTAACTAGAAAAATGGGAAAAAATCACGAGTTAGAAAAAGGAACAAAACTTGGAGTTGAGCTGAGCAGAGAAACGACGAGTACACGTGAGTACCGTATTACTGGTTTGACACGCTGACACCTGCTGCAAGGGAAAACCAGCTGATAAAGACCAGGGTGGAAATCAGGGGAATGTGCAGCAGGTGCGTGGGGATGAGCTACGCCCAGCAGACCAGTCAAGTCTCCTGAAATCACAAAACACAGACACAGTTGCAAAGGAAACAGACTGTCAAAATAAAAGGGCAGGAAGCAGGGGAAACCGGACCCTGACAGTACCCCCCCTCTAACGGGCACCTCCTGGGGACCTACCAGGTTTATCCGGGTACCTCCGGTAGAAGTCTCTGAGGAGGGCCGGATCCAAAATCTGGGCCCGAGAAACCCAGGACCGCTCCTCAGGACCTTACCCCTCCCAATCCACCAGGAACTGAAAACCTCTGCCTCGACGCCGGACGTCCAGAATCTCCCTTACCGTGTACGCCGGGAGGCCATCGACCAGAAGGGGGGGTGGGGGCGGCTCTTGCGGTGGGGCCAGATCACTGGAGGCCACAGGCTTCAGGAGGGAGACATGAAATGTGGGATGGATGTTCAGGGAGGGAGGGAGACTGAGCCGCACCGCCGTCGGGTTTATGACCCTATCCACCTCGAAGGGCCTGATAAACCTGGGTGCCAACTTCCTGGACTCGACCTGGAGGGGGAGGTCCCGAGTGGACAGCCACACCTTGTCCCCGGGCCTGTACTCCGGGGCGGGAACCCGGTGCTTGTCTGCTACCCGTTGGTTCTGGGCGGCCGATCTGGTGAGAGCGGAGCGGGTTGCCCTCCAAATGGTGCGGCAGCGTTGGAGATGGGCCCGGACCGACGGAACAGCAACCTCTTCCTCCTGGGCGGGAATCAAAGGGGGCTGGTATCCAAAGCAGGCCATGAACGGTGACACCCCAGTGGAGGCGTTGGAGAGAGTGTTGTGGGCGTACTCTACCCATGGTAAATGTGTGCTCCAGGAGGCGGGGTGTTGGGCTGCCACGCACCGGAGGGCCGACTCCAGGTCCTGGTTGGCGCGTTCAGTCTGGCCGTTCGTCTGAGGGTGGTATCCTGAGGAGAGGCTAGGTGTAGCTCCTAGAGCCTTGCAAAAGGCCCGCCACACCTGGGAGGCAAACTGGGGTCCGATATCTACCGGGATGCCATGTAGACGGAAGACATGTTGGACTAGCAGGTCGGCGGTCTCCAGAGCAGAAGGTAACTTGACCAGAGGGAGATAGTGTGCACATTTAGAAAAACGGTCCACAATAGTCAAGACCACAGTGTGTCCGTTGGAGGGTGGCAGGCCGGTGACAAAGTCGACAGCGATGTGTGACCAGGGACGGCTAGGGATCGGCAGGGGGCGCAGCAAGCCAGCAGGAGGTCGATGGGACGTCTTTCCCTGGGCGCAGGTGGTGCAGGCGGCGACGAATTCCCTGACGTCCGCCGTCATCGATGGCCACCAGAACCCCTCTCGTAGGAAGTGAGCTGTGCGATTTACCCCAGGGTGGCAGGTCAGTCGGGAGGAGTGCCCCCATTGGAGAACCTCAGAACGAACGGCCGACGGGACGAAGAGGCGGTTGGGAGGTCCAGTGCCAGGATCCGGCTCAGTCCGCTGGGCTTCTAGGACCACTCGTTCGTTGTCCCAGGAAGTGGCACCGATCAGGCAAGAGGTGGGCAGGATGGGCTGATCGACGTCCTCTTGGTGGACAGGGCCATGTACTCTGGACAGAGCATCCGGTTTGGCGTTCTTGGAACCGGGCCGATAGGACAAGGAGAAATTGAAGCGCCCCAAGAACAGCGACCAGCGGGCCTGGCGAGCATTCAGCCTTCGAGCGGAGCGAAGATAGGCCAGGTTCTTGTGGTCAGTCCAGACTAGAAAGGGCTGCTCAGCTCCCTCCAACCAATGCCTCCACTCCTGGAGGGCCGCCACCACGGCAAGCAGCTCCCGATTCCCGACATCATAGTTGACCTTGGCGGGGGAAAGCTTGCGGGAGAAGTAGGCGCAAGGGTGGAGCCTCTGATCCAGGGTGTCGTTGAGAGAGCACCGCCCCAACCCCACAGTCTGAGGCGTCGACCTCCACGATGAACTGGCGTGACGGGTCCGGGAGGGCGAGAACAGGAGCCTCAGTAAAGAGGTTCTTGAGGGAGTTGAAGGCAGCGTCCGCTTCTGGAGTCCAACGAAATGGCAGAGAGGCAGAGGTCAGCCTGGTGAGAGGAGAGGCCACCTTCGAGTAACCTCGGATAAACCGGCGGTAGAAGTTGGCAAACCCCAGGAAGCGCTGCAACTGTTTGCGGTTCAGAGGGGGGGGCCAATTGGCTACTGCCTCGATCTTCCTAGGGTCCGGCTTCACGCTGCCTCCTGCCAAAATAAACCCAAGAAAATCAATTTGATGAACATGGAAATCGCATTTTTCTGCTTTTACAAATAACCTATTCTCTAAAAGTCTCTGTAGCACTAGGCGGACATGTTGTTTGTGTTCCACTTCGTTACGGGAAAAAATTAAAATATCGTCCAGGTTTTGGTGAATATGGTGGCTTGTGATAGGGGCTCGTAGGAAGGGTCGATAAGCGGCAGAGGGTACTTGTTTTTGATAGTAATGTCGTTTAGTCCACGGAAGTCAATGCAGGGTCTCAGGGATTTGTCCTTTTTGGCTACGAAAAAGAAGCCCGCCCCGAGAGGAGAGGAGGATGGTCTTATGAGCCCAGAAGCCAGGGACTCAGAAATATATTTTTCCATAGCCTCTCTCTCGGGACGGGAAATATTGTATAACTTACTGGTGGGGAATTTGGCACTGGGGATTAGGTCTATGGGGCAGTCATAAGGTCGATGTGGAGGCAAGGAGAGTGCACGGTGCTTGCTAAATACTTCACCCAGATCGTGGTAGCAATTAGGGACTGAAGTGAGATCGGGGGGAGTGATAGGTGGAGGAGACGGGTGAGCCACGGGCCTGGCGGAACGAAGACGGTGTGAGTGACAAAAAGTGCTCCAGCTAACTACCGAGAGGGTGTGCCAATCGAGGTGCGGGTTGTGAAGTTTTAACCACGGGAGTCCTAATACAATCGGTGATGACGGTGAGGGAATTAACAAAAAGGAAATTAGTTCGTGGTGGTTACCAGAAATTAACAAGGAGAGGGGCTTAGTCTGTCGAGAGATTGGAGGAAGCGGGGAACCGTCAATAGCACAGACTGTACGAGGAGGAGTTATGGCAGTCAGGGGTAAGTCCAGCTGTCGTACAAGGTCAGGGTCGATGAAGTTGTCGTCTGCACCGGAATCTATTAGCACCCTGAGTGAGTGAGAAGTGCCCTGGTGAGTGAGAGTGGCGTCTAAATGTGTGCGTCTAAATGTGTGCGTCTAAATGTGTTGCTCAGAAATGACCCCTAGTCATTTCTGAGCGGGGCTCAGAAATGACTAGGGGTAGGACTAGGGGAAATGACTAGGCGTAAGACCCACTAGGGGGTCTTACGTCACAGTAGCGTCGGGGGTGTCCAGGTCGTCCACAGTAAAGGCAAAGTCCGTGTCGGATCCTCCTCTGCCGCTCATCGGGGGACAGCCGGGTGTTTCCCAGCTGCATGGGCTCGGAAGGAGCAGGAGGTGGTGAAGAGGTGCTGGGAGCCAGAGATGAAGCAGCAGACAGGCAGGATGCATGGGGTGCGCTGAGTAGAGGCCTAGGAAGAGAGATCTGGGGGGAATATGAACTGGAACCCCTAGTCTCTCTACGTCTCTCCCTGAGCCGATTATCAATTCTCGAGTACACGCGAGTACCGTATTACTGGTTTGACGCGCTGACACCTGCTGCAAGGGAAAACCAGCTGATAAAGACCAGGGTGGAAATCAGGGGAATGTGCAGCAGGTGCGTGGGGAGGAGCTACGCCCAGCAGACCAGTCAAGTCTCCTGAAATCACAAAACACAGACACAGTTGCAAAGGAAACAGACTGTCAAAATAAAAGGGCAGGAAGCAGGGGAAACCGGACCCTGACAGATACTTCAGTGTGTCTGGAACTGGGAATCTCTTCAAGGTGGAAGGAATCATGAAGACAGAGGGATATGTGAAGATTTTGAAAGAAAACCTGAAGCAGTCAGCAGCATAACTGGGTCTGGGTCATTGCTTTGTCTTCCAGCACGACAATGACCCAAAACATATGTCACTCCTGGTGAAGACCAAAATGAACGTTCTTGACTGGCCTCCACAAAGTCCTGACTTAAATCCCATTAAAATCTTTGGGTGTGTGCAAATTCAAATAATGGAAGCATCCAAAATGAACCTAGGATGTTTTGAAAAAGCTGTGTTAAAAATTTGCTCTCTTTAAGAGCGCATGGGAAATACTTGTAAGACAATGACATTTTCATAGGTGGCTAATAATTTCATCCTCATCTGTAATTTATAGATGAATAAGGAGTAAAAATATTTGATGATGATGATAATAGTAATAATAATAATAATAATAAGTATAAACTGATAACAGACCTAGTGTTTCTGTTTAGAAACAGAGTTTACTATTTACAACAGGTGAGTGTGGGCAACTTACAGGCTATTGAAACCATCCACAATGGATGTTCTCCTTATCTCCACAACAACTCCAAGTAAACCACAATGGTTGGATTATGTAAATGTTTACAGTGGTTACAGTACAGCAATAGTTAATCAAGAAGAGCTGATGGCTGTTAATGGTCAATCTGAAATTTTATTATACTGTTAAATGTTGCTGATAACTTGTAAGGTGTGAGAAGTGTGCGTTCATCATGGATGGGGCTAATAGTTGCTTTGTTCTGGGACCTAACTATATCTTTTTCCATTTGCTATTGTGCTGCAGTGACTTTGTCTCTTACTGCATATCGGGTTCGGACAAAAATTATGGGAAGCCTGTCAGGTTCGGGAGGAAATCGATCAATATTCCCTCAAGCTTGATACACCCACACTGTATGACTGGACTTGCACAGAGAATATTAGGTTGTGATTAAGGAGAATTTTATATATCAACTAGTCAAATGTGGCTTGTAAATCAATTCTTCTAACTCTTTCAGGCTAGGGCCCGATGAGATGGAGATTCTGCTGCAGTACATGTATGGAGCCATTGTGGATCTGCCCCCTGGAGCCAATGCCAGGTGCTGTGGGATTGTGTGTGTGAAAATAAACAGTGTGTCCATATTTAGAAAACAGGTCCTAATCTGAAACTGACCTGCATTTGGTGTGTCCTGTTCTATCCTGCAGTCAGGTGATGCTGGCAGCAGACATGTTGAATTTGGAGGGGCTGAAAGACGTTGGGGAGATGGTTCTGACCCGAGACTACTGCCACTTCTTCCCCAAGGTCAGCTATGCAGAACAAAACTAGCAATTGCATCAGAAAATGTACATCACATGTTTATAACCTTCCAATATGTGTGTTTTTGTATTCCCTGTAATGTACACATTTCCACTATTAAAACACACTCAGAATTATTAAAATCTATCTGTGGAGGTTGATAAACCTTGCTTTTTTTAAAACACTCAAAACTCACTTTACATTTACAAGTCTTGAAATAAAAGTAAGGCTTCTTTTTAAATGAGTGTGCTGAAGAGAAAATGCTAGACTTCCATATGACAGCAGTTATCGATGAGTGTGCAGCCATTTTCTGTCTATGTTAAACTCCTGATCTATTTGACAGTTCCTCCAGGCAAAGTGCCTGGTATTAACCTGGTTTCTCTCCCATAAGTCACATTCTGTGTCTGCCTGTGAAGGAGAGCTCGTTAATCTTTTCACTAAACATAGAAGTCTGATTACATTTATTTTGGATCTTCATTTGCCCTAGACTGACACAATATACAGGCAATATATGGATATTGTGCAGTATCTATATCGTGACATTAGACAACACGTGGTCTTAAATTTTTAGGTATTTGTGGTGACTTTTCCTGGTTTTAAAGCCTGTTGAATTGCCAATCATCATCTTAAATTAAATGAATTTCTAAATATTATATATTGTATATACTAAAAGATACATGAAATTGACAAATTTGTCACCATATTTCTAGGCAATTTTTATAGGCAATTTTCATTATTTCTAACACACATTTAAAATTAAACAGCCACAGAAATATCCCAGGTATTATCTGAAATGAAAGGTAATAACTGTATTTTAAATAGTAGATTTTTTATAGTTTAGTTTAGTTACAGTATATTGTCACTCTCCTTTGAGAAGCACAAACGTCTTAAAAGAAAACTGTTCATGAGTCCAGAGAAACAACCTGTGTGCTGTATTATATCCTGATTTATCTTTTATATTGGGATATAGCCTAAAAAAATAAATAATTCATTTTTGTTGCTTCCTGTTCAGTTTTATCATACAGTCAAATGTGCTAGTTAGCATTAGTCACTCTTTGGTGTTCTGTGTCTCACAGATCCTCACTGAAAGCAGATTTTTTTGTTTCTTTGATTTTTGCAGTCAGTTGATGGAGTTCAGAGAACAGTCCTTGAGTGCCTATCCCTCACACATGCCTTTGGTCTTCAAAACCTCCACATGCAGTGTAAGAGGTGGGTCTCAAATTACACTAATAACATGTTTATATCTGCGTTGGTTTTCAAAATTCTGGAAAATGTGGAGCATGAGCTGTGGGGCTACAGCTCATGATTATTTTCATAATTGGTTAATGTGTTGATTATTTCTTGATTATACAATTTATTTTGACCAAAAATATTGAAAAATGTTGATCAGCGTTTTCCAAACCTTTCCAAAAATTATGACATTCTCAAATGTCTTGTTTTGTCCTCAAAGAAACCTATTCAATTTTAATGATTCCTTTGTTACATGGAGCAAAGACACCAGGAAACATTCATATTTAAGAATCAGAATAAACAAAGCTTTTTTTAGTTGTTAAAAAAAAAAACATAAAAACTGATTATTGAAGTTGTTGTAGTATAATTGTTGCGTTAATTGTATTCTGTCCTGGCTGACAGATAGCGAACAAAAATGAGAGACCCAGTAGATGTGACTTAAGTTACTTTACTGAATCTTCTCAGTTGTTTTTTTTTTTTCTTGTAAATCTGCAACACAGATAAACACATGTTACAGTACAGATACATGAAATATGTTTAACATTCATTACATTCCAGTAAACACACACATGAATGCACCCACAGGAAAGTAGTCATACATAAAATGCAAGATTAAAGATGCAATTCATAATACAAATGTCCTCAAACATTTGAAGACACATCTGAAGCTCAACAATGAACTAAATTAGCCCATGCAGCTTAACTAGTCTTTTGCTTACAGTTACCATCGTGATTAGCATTAGCATAATTAGCATGATTTTCGGAACTTAATGCCATGAAACAACTAAAATAAAACAAATGCATCAATACTCACTGTTGGTTCTACTCCAAGGCTCATACAACCAACTCCCTGTGGTGGAGCACTGTAGCATGTGCATGAACACTGAAAGGGCCTGGTAATTAAAGCTGCAGTAACTCAAAACCACCACCTGGGGAAACTTATCTTTTACTGACAGGAGTCAGAACACATTGTGTCCATAAATGCTTGCTTTAATGTTATCTTAAACATGGTCCTCTTCATTGATTGATATTTGTAATTCAAATCCAAGGTGCATTCTGAAAAAAAAATAATTTTATTCTTTACTTTTCTTAATTAAAACACCTGCATTTAAAAGAAGATGTCCTTCAAGGTTAGGGCTTTTCTGATTATTTACACTAGTATTTTGAATTGTGCGGGTCTTGATTTTGCACTAATGTGCAGTGCTCCTCTTCACTTTGAATTCTCCTGCAGTTGATGCTGCAAGTTCTTGCATGCTGCAGTGTGCTGGCAAGAAGTATTTGAATGTAGGTCAGGGGGATATGATGCGCTGAGTGCGGCTGGGAGCTGGCTCTGGTTTGAAGCTGTAGCTGTGTAATAATCAAGGCTACAAAAGTCAAGTGCACATTTGACGTCTGGATGTTGTTAAAATGCAGCATAGCACCGTGCTGCAGGCCGTCCCAATTGTCACACGCATCGCCGGCTGCTTCTCATGCGGCTGACAAATGTGGCCCACGTTTGGCCACTTTTGAAAGATATATATGTGTATCCTTTATAGGGGAGGATATCCCAGAAGTCTTTGCACTCCAGTGGCAGAGCTTTTTTCTTTTTCTTTTTGTAAACTTTTAATACAACAACACAAGAACAGGCTTGGTGGAGCCTGGATAATTGTAAACCTAAGACAAATGCAAAAAAAGAATAAATATAATAATCTCAAAAATAATAACTCCTTCACTTTCAGTAGGGTCCTCCATACCCTTATACGCCTTATAAGCCTTTTTTAGGTTCTGTCTTGTTGTTGTTTTCTTCCTCCAGTATATTTTGTTTGGCACTTTCATTACATCACAATTCAAGCACTGGTGATGCAGGAGGTAAAGAAAAGAACACTGGCAAATGGAATGGTGTCAACTGCTATTTTAGTGGAGTCATCCAGGTTAAAAAATCATCCAAGTTTACTAGCTTATTTTAGCATGAAAGAGACTTTATAGTGTATCTTTCTAGGTGGGTTGCTGAGCATTTTATGAAGACCTGGTGTGAAAGGAACTTTTCTCTCTTGTCTCCTGAGCTCCAAAGAGCCTGTTTGACTGCTGTGACTCAAACTATGGTGAGTTCTTCCCTGCTATTCTCTGTACATGTAACTGCACAAACATCATCAATCCATTCAACAGTGTTTTTCCTACAGGAAGGAAGTGCATCTTATCAGACAGAGGCTTTATTTGATTTTCAGTTATTACAGATAACTGCTAATTTTGGAATGGGATGTGGATGCAGGCAGTGGTCAAGGCTTCTAATTGACTCTGTTGATCATTAGTGCAACAGAGGCAGTGTCAGTAAAGCAAAACATGTAATAATAGCCACCACAACATTATCACTGAGAGCTGTGGATTTGCTTTTTAGGACAGAAAAACCCCTGGCAATGGGAATGGTATTTAATTTATTTTTTTAGTGGCCTTACCTGCTGTACAGACCGTAAAGCCCTTTGAGGCAAATTGTGTTTGTGATGCTGGGTTATATAAATAAAATTGACTTGATTTTACTTAATTTACTTGGGTTAAAAAAAAAACTTTTTACTTGGGTTAAAAAAATCCCAGGTAGACCCACTAATTTTAGTTTGAAAGAGGCTTTAGACAGCCTGTTTCAACAGAATGCTTAAGCTTGTAAAGCTTTCATTCTCCCACACTAAATTCCACTGAGGAAAATAATCTTTAGCTCGCTCAGACACAGGACATGCTTTTCTGCTCCTGCTTCGTTCAGTAAATTTTTGTCAATTGTCCCAAATAATTTATTTAATTTATAATTTATAAATTATTGAGTTACCAAACAACACTTTTGAACTCACAGATGGAGGCAGTAGTGTATCAACAACTAAAGTAGGAAATACATTAAGATTGCTCACACTTATGCTTTATTCACTGAGCTCTTTGGTATGTGACTGAAATCTGATTTTTCCTTCTGTCTCAACTGACTGCCATGTTTTCAGATAGTGTGCCTACATGTCTCAGGCTGGTTTGACTATGCGTCAGTACCTAATACAACCACATTTCAACAATCCGAGACTATCCCTTTAAGATAATTGGTGTTTCCATCCAGACTGTACAGAATGCAGTAACCGTGCTCTGTGATAGTGAGCAGCTGCTTGGCAGTCTCCCAGAGGTGAAGTGGGCTCAACATGTGAGAAACCTGGCAACAGAGTTACAGGAGGAGAGCCTGCGTGTCATCGTCCAGCACTTTCCTACAGTCACCCACACTCAGGCCTTTCACGACCTCCGCAGGGTAAGATGCTGCTGATACAGTCCTTCATCAGTTTCAGTTTCACAAGTTTCTGTGGTTTTATTAGTATTCAACTTCGTTACAGAGGGAAGAATTTACCCAGGAGCCCACACTGCTGAGGAAGCTGTGTTTGGCTATCAGAGAAGCTGTGACTGTGGAAAATTGCTGTGACCTTTTCAATGCTGTGAACGCTCTGTGTGGAGATGACACAGAGGAGGAGGCTCTCCTGGAGCAGAAATGGCAAAGACAAAAGGAGGTGAAATTAAGCACGTTTTTGAGTAATGTGATGTACGTTTGGCTGATTGAGAACTTAAAGATGGTTGGTTTGCAGTTGCTCCCTCTGTAACGTCTGCCTGAAGATGGATACCGATGTATAGTATCAGATCGGAGCCTGTGTGGGCATTTTTTTTAAATTAATCGTTGGCTACTTTATAGGACTGTCATTTTTTTCCTTCGAAATTCAGTATTATTTTAAACATTGGATGTAAACTTCACTTTCAGTTTATAATTAAATGCTTGAAATGCAGGCTGCCTTCTCATAAGTCTCTATTTAAATAGTATCCCATGTCGGAAATAGCCTGCCCCCCTCCCAGAGCCGCAGCTCTGTTTCTACAATGCAAAAAACACTGCTGACCGTTAGCAGCAACTTTAGGAGGTAGCTTTATCCCGGGGCCTTCATTTTTTGTTTTCATCAAGAGTCACAAGAAATTGAACCACCTCCACAACCAAGGCTGCAGCAGGATGTTTCACAAAGGTAATCATTATTTTTTTTCCGTGTGTATTTTCTCTGTGCTGTTAGAATCTTGAACTCTGAGGACACACTGGCGGTAGCACTCTGCCCACCCAAGTACATTTTTTATCATATTTAATAAAGTATATTAGTCTACCATAGAAATTAGAGGCCAATTAAAAGGACGTAGGGACCAAAAAAGGTCAAATATTTTTCCCCAGCATATTTTATTTCAAAATATTTGTCTGATTCTCTTCTTGGCTGTTAACGACATCTAGCTTATCACGGCTTTGTCAGCTGGTGCTGGGGCTATTTGGGTAGAAGTGTACGAGTCGTCATCCCGTCCTGTGTTTTTCGCCAGAAACACCAGGAGTTTCCTGATCCAACTTCCCAATATGTCAACTTTCGTCCACCTCTTGACTGAAGCGGGACACATGACAGGCGACCATGGGGATCTTCTGCAACTCTTCAGCAAAAGATTCTGGGTCCTTCAGGGTCCTTCATGACCTCCTCAAACACCAGTCTTGTCAGATCAGCCACATAGTCTGTAAAATTCATTCAACACAAATATTCAGCCACAAATGAATTTAGTCACGTTACTATTTATTACCAATATTTGAAAAACACATTCTTTGTAAATAATAAAGATTTCTCTGCAGTTGTTCAAAGTTAACATGTTTTTGTAATGAGAATAACTTTTGGTTGTGACGTACTGTAGATGGGGTCTGTGTTTACTGTCTTTGCAGTGGCTTCTACCTTTTTTGACACCATGAAAACAGGTTGGCCTGCAGATGTTGTTGCCTGCGTTCTCAGTAGTGACTGAAGTGTTTGTGTTTGAAAATTTAGGGATTCATCGATGCAGAGATACACCCAAAAACCACATAAATTAAAGTTTCCATTCGACCACACCTTTAAAGATTCCTACCATATCATACGTATATATATATGTAATAGTAATATATATATGTAACAGTGTCAGCTGCAGAAGCAGCAGTGGCAACATATTGGAAATGCAAGCCTACAGTACAAGAGGGACACTATCCACAAATTTATTTTGAATTTATTTGAAGGAATTATTGGTCATTATAATTTATTTTTTATTTTTTGGGAAAAAGTGACAGTGCTGCTACTTTATTTACTCTATAAGTTAACGAATTAGTCATATTTTATTAAGATGCCTGAATTTGATCTGTTCCCGTTTGCCTTGTCCTCCCTGCCTCGGGCACTGCTGTGCTTTTACACACACATACACTTTTTACATTCAAAGTGGACACACGGTGGGTGAATGTTGCTGTAAGCTGCATATGCATGTTGGTACAAATGTATAAGCATAAATTCTGCAGTCTCAATAGACCTGTTTAACAAATATGGAGTGATTTAGTACAATTTAACAAAATGTTGTCCACAAACTCAGCATTGGTTTAGTTACCCGAGAGCTGTTGCTCCCACCCTCACCCCACCACAACCAGCTATGCCTGCACCATTTTTAAAAATAGTGAATAATGCAGTTCTGTGACAAATGCAACTATTGGAAGACTCGCCTATAAAAAAGGGACTGGGACATTACTACTAATTAAGTCTGCGGTTTATAAACAGTAAAGAGGATACAGACTTATAAAATGTACTGTGTGACTTTGAGCAGGCAAGTAACTTGGCCACACAAGTTAAAAGCTTATAACCTGTGTAAATACTGCTCAGTATGGGAGAATGGATTAGGTTGAGGGAACCTGTGACGTGTGTGAGTGGCCTTCACTAATCAGATTGTGGATCTGCTGGAAGTGTGTGTGTGTGTGTGTGTGTGTGTTTGTGTGTGTGTGTATATGTGTACTTGTCTTTGGTTTTTTTTTTTTTTCTTAACCTCTTTAGGTCCTTTTCTATCATAAACACTGACCTTATCAGGACCAGTGGTCCTCATTGAGACCAAAATGAGGCAAAACTTCACTTCTGAGGAACTGATTTGAGTTACACATTTACTGGTTATGATTAAGATTATGGATAATGCTTTGTGTCAGCTGTCCACATGTATGGAAGTCGGTGCAGTGTCCTGTGTGTGTGTATGTGTACGTGTGGTCAGTGTGGTGGAGGAGGTAGGGTAGCTCCTCCCTACTCACAGCCCTGTTTTTATAATCAGGCATGGAAACAGTGTGTGCATCAGTTGCTGACATCACTGATTTCTCTCAAGGGAGCTCAAGTGGATTTTTGCAACAGAGGAAAGGAGGGACAGAGGAAGGGAGGGTGGGAGGAGGGAGGGGTATTTGTTGCTATGGTGAAAGGTTTTTCAAGCAGCTGCTGATTCGCCTCTGCACTGTAGTGCACCCTTTTATCATTCTTCTGCTTTCTCTCTCTCACACACCAGCCATTCAGAAAAGAGATCTGTACACTGCAAGCTCGACTGTGGACTTTCCTGCTTCAAACCTTTTATGCCATCCGCCACACGCAGGGATGGGAGACTCTGTCGTCCAAACACAGAGAAAGGATTCTGGCAGGTGAGGCAGAATATAGGACAGGATTTTCACACTGCAGCGTGTATGTGTGTTTTTTTCCCCCTCCCAACCCATCCTAGCACCTCGAAGCCTTGGCACTGCATCATTAGAGAATTAGAGAAACCACCGACACAGAACATGCTGTCGTCTCATTAAAACTTAAAGCTCCTTTCTTCACAGCTGCCTTAGCACACTACTTACCCATTTAATGTTTAGCCTGGGTGATTCTTTAAATGTTATTGCTTTATTCATGATTTACCTTGATTTACAGTTTCTTGGCTATCAAATGCAGCATGCTTTTTTTTTTTTAAATAGGCAGAGGTGAAAGGCTTGGTTCTTTCTGCACATGATTAGAAATGCTGATAAATAAAAATGATGCACTATTTCCTCATTGTTGAGCTAGTGATGTGCAGAAATGCAATGCACATGAATAATTTATTCAGCTGCGATCAGTGTGTGACTATGACTGGTGAATTTCTTGCCAATGTAATGCAATACCAGGTCTCACATGAAAAGGCATGTTTGTTTTTAGTTGAATGAGATGAATCACCAGACTCTGACACTGTTTATATCTGACACACAGAAACGGCCATGCATTGTTTAAAAATGTGTATAAGACATGGCCGACTGAACAGTCCACTGATGTCGTGTTTGCCTTGTTATGGAAAAAACCTTAACCACATGATGTGGAAATGGGATGTTGTGAATATAAAGAATGGCTCAGCTAATGACAGACCTAAGCAACATTTTAAACATCTACATTACTCTTGCATTTGATGAGGAAATTTACTCTCTTCTTCCCTGATTCCATCTTATTTATATTCTCTTTCTACAGATGCTATTGATAAAGGAGACAGCAAAAGACTTGCTAAAAAGCCAGTATTCACTAGCTCACAGGTAATATTATTCATTTGTACATATAGTTTTTTTTAGACATTTCTGTTAAAACATTGACTTTATCTTGCCTGATGTCAATTTTTGAGTGTGCTTCGGCTTAGTGATATCCATATGTTAGTTGAATAATCCCCATCAGCTATTACAGTTCATTAAATGCACTTCCCTGCATGAAATGAGCAGCAGGGCTCTGAAACGCATGTATATAGCTAAGAGAAGGCTTGAAAGAGGTGATCCAGATATGGATTACCAAGAAGGGTGGCTGGGATTATTGGAGCTTCAACAGTTCTCACAGGAAGTGTTTTTTTCCTAACAGGAGCTTTAGGTCTTGTGAGCTTTATGCTCTGTAATGTGTTTTTTGAACCTTTTTTAAAAGAGCGTGTGTCTCCTAGACCAATACATATATTGATACACAGTTATTTTGAAGCACAACTTAAACTTTATGCAGTGCATCTAATTCAGATTTTACCTTCTGAACTATATTACTGAAATAACAATGCATTGTTTAATTTTAGGATTTATTTAAGAAAAAACTGACAGGGCGAAGTAGTCCTTTAAGAGAAATTCACTTTCCTTAATTGTGTACTAAAACCAGATATTAGAGAAAAAATATCAATTGTTTAAAAAAGTTTAACATTCCACACTTAAGGTAGTACATGTGTTCCTAGTAATATTTAGTTGTGTTGACTTCAGAAATGGTTGCAAAATGTGACTATATGGTCATAGTCAGGAGCCAAGGTATACCTCACAGTATTCTTTTCACCACAGCCATACAGTTTATGTTGATGTTGTTTTGAAGATCTTCAAAGCTTGGTACACCTACCACAGTTGGAGAACCATGGTGATAATTAGTTATTCTAGGTCAGTGTTTCCCAAACATTTTATAAGGGGACCCACTTTTTTTGCACAATATAATTTATAACAAGAGCAAAAAGGTTTATAATAAATCTTTCATAAAACAAAATATTATAAAAGGATAAACCATTTCCAAGAGATGTATGCTTGATACTTCTCAACTTCATTTTAAACACATGTTGTTCACTAATCCTTAAGTAAAGGGCTTGAAAAAATTCTGTAAATTGTTGGAAAAAAATATATATATAATCAGTTAAGGCGTTTAAATGGGTTTTTTTTTTGTTAAATCAAGCTGTCTAGTTTTCAGGCTTCTAAAATGTGAATATTTTCTTGTTTCTTTGGTTCATATTAACAAAGAAATCATTAGAACTGAATAATTTTGGTTTGTGGACAAAACAAGACATTTGAGAACGTCATGATTTCCAGGATTAAACAAACACTAATCAACATTTTTGAACATTTTCTGACATTTTATGGAACAAACAATTACTCGATTAATTGAGAAAATAATTGCCAGATAAAAATAATAATTAAAAAAAAAAAAAAATCATTAGTTGCAGTCCTAATCCCGACCCAGATTCTAGATGTTAAAGTGTTAGGGTGCTTTCACACCAGAGTCAACATTAAATGGACCAGAGTACATTTCCTCGGAAAGTCCGCTTTGTTTGCTCATCTGAATTCTGAATTCTGCAGACCAAACTAGGAAACTCTGGTCCGCCTGAAAACATGGGTCTCGGTTCTTTTCAAGTGAATCCTGGTGCAGTTCACTTGCAGTAGAAAAGGCAAATGTACTATGCAGTGAACCAATGAGAGGAAGTGATTGAATTGATTTAAGGACAATTAATTTATATGTGATCTGAAAACTTTGAAATCCTTGCTCGGCCAGCTGCTGTGCAACCACAGTAGCACGTCATAGTCTCTCGCTCTCCACTGTCTTTTTCGGTGCTGCTGCATTTGTCTCATGTCATGTTGCGTCTAAGGATGGATCGATACCACTTTTACATGTCCTTTAAGGAAACAATATCACAGCCTTGAGTATCTACCAATTCTGAATGTCTTATACAGTCTATTTAAAACATTGTACATAGGAATGTGCATTATTATCATCATGATATTAGCCAATATGGGCTTTAAAATATATTATTGGATGTCGGCAAACATGACAAGATTTAGTTGCAGCCCTAGTCCTGGTAATGACTTTTAGGTTCTGGACAGCCTTTACTTGTAAAATGTATTACTATCAGGCTAATATGACTGTCTTCTGGTCATTTACAAATTAATTTTATAATCTGACTAAATATTTTTGTTTGTGTTAAAGCAAAAGGCTGAAAAATGCTCTTCATCTACACCTGAGAGTCCTGCTGTGCAAAGGACGCAGAGAGTGTCTGAATACAGAACATCATTGTCTCGCACTGCTTCATCAGCCATGAAGTCAGATGGACTGGCAACAGCTAACAAACAAGGAGATGGTCACTCACCATCAAAGACCGCGAAGAAGCCAGGAGATCGGACTGTAGCAGCAAAAGGAAAGGCAGCTGGGACACCAGTTGTCAATGGCACCGGAGCAGCTGGAGCCAGAAGAGACATGTCCAGCATCAACGGCCCCAGAGGCTCTCATGGGTGTAAAGAGCAAGAGAAGAAGCCAAACCCAGGTGCGAGGCCTAAAACCTTTCCCCCAAGCAGCACAGCAGCAACAAAGACTCAGAAAAGCTCAGCAGGAAAAACTGACAGCGCTGCTGACAGCAGCCAAACTCAGCCCATTGCCTCATCTGCTTCAGGCAGCACCTCACCAGAAAACGGAGCCAGCAGCCCTCTCAACCACGCTCACTCCACTCCAGGTTTATTGATTTCTTCACACTTCATCACCCACTGTAACACATATTACAGAATACTACATCACTGCAGCCATGCTGAGATGTCCACAGTTAGTGTAGCTGGAGCTGGAGGTAGACCGATTAATCAGGTTCATTATGCCATTTTTAATAACTGGCATAATAATCAATTGAGGACTACTTCTTTATCTACATTTGTTCTCAAAATCTTGATAAATGCTGCTAGTGCTCTAAAACTTTTTTTTTTTTTCCATTTGACTTTTCGTTTATTTGATATTCAGTTCTATTCCCAATGTTGAAAATATCAAATTTTTCTTTCAGATATTGCAATTGGGACTTGACTTTATACATACATATGCAGTATTATATTTCAGGCTTTGGTTCAGTATTCACTGAAAAATATTTAAAACATCATGGAGCATTATTACGTGACAAATATTAACAGCTCTATATTCTAATTCAAGAGTAAATTGTTTCCTGCATCACATTTTATAATTTGCACACCATGTAAAACACTCAGAAATAAAAACTGAATAAATTAACTGCAGCTTTTTTAGTTTGCATTGTTAGGAATTACAGATTTTGAATTTGAAAACAATGAATTGTTCAGCCCTATATTATTTTCAATGAAATACACTGCTAAAAATATTAAGGGAACACCTAAATCACACATGAAAATCTTTACTGATTTAAACTGGAATTCTTTGACAACAAAATAACGTAACATCCATCAGTGGAAACCAAATACACCAACCTGTTGAGGGCCGGTGGATTCAAAATCACAGAAAATATGGAGGTTGATACTGGATTCTGCATTTTAGGCTTGGTTTTAAAAAAAGCCCCATATCAGTTAACCTCTAGCTGGAACATGAAAGGACCTACAGACCTACTGTATTAGTGTGATTAATGTCGTGCTGTGGCCTTGTGGGATTTTTTTTGAAGATGAGTGCACTATTGCTGAATGTTGATTTATCGGGAAACAAAGAGCATCGGGCTGTCCTCGTCTTGGTAACCTGCTGGCATCAAACTATCAGCAGAGGTCAGGAATCCAAGATGGCTGCTTCTTCATTAGTAGCACCTCTGTTCTTTTTTCCACAGTAAATCAGTTGTATTTCATTTTTTACCGGAGACATGTTGCTACGCTGTGTGTGTGACAAACACCATGTGGAGGTTGTTATCGACTGGTACTTCTTACAATAGCTAGCCCAGGATACCTTAACATCCATTTTTTTTCTACCTTCTCTCTGGAACTTGGTAAACTCCCAGCTGAGAGTTCTACCTTGATGAATCTAAAATATAAAACATATTTAGAGTTATTTCTCACTTGATTGTTTACTACATATGTGTTCATTCATAGTGTTGATGCCTTCAGTGAGAATCTACAATGTAAATAGTCATAATAATAAAGGAAAAACCCTTAAATGAGATGTTATGTCCAAACATTTAGCTTATGATCTAGACAGGAATGCCAACTATACTTTGCTTTGATCAATATGTTGTTAATGGCATTATTGCCTAATGCTCACTTTATCCAACATCTTGATCATGTTGTTGATTGAAGCATGAGGCTGTTTTGTTCATAGGTTCATAGGTTAATTGTGCACTGCTGTTACAGGATGCTTAAAGTTAATTGCTGTGACGTTTTAGAAATTAGTCAGGCTCACTGTTCTGTTCTTAACTTTACTGTGAGACAGCTCCCTTTTATACACTGGACTGTACTGCTTAGTCTAGCTGTTCTCACATTATTTATGTGTAACCTATTGAGCCTTTTTAGGTGTGTGGCACAGAACGGTTGAAACCACTATTTAGCACTGCCTTTGTTGAGTTTATTATTCTTATTATTTTTATTATTATTTATTTTTATTGCTTAAACAACTGTGTGGCACCAGTAACTCACAAGTCATGTAAAGGTTGATTGTTCTCAAACCTGTACATTCTGACAAAGATCTGCTCACAACAGTTGTACATGTGGTTCACAGTTTCCTGTGTTTTAGGTGCAAAACCCAAACACCAGAAGGCAGTGACCAAATCCCCGCAGATGAAACCTGCTCAGAAGTCAGATGCAACAAAGACCAGCACGTGAGTTTCTGGAGCATCACCATGGTTATATTCAACAAAATACAAATTATCTTTAAATATAATGTTTAAATTAGTACAGTTTTGTGCTTTATACAGATGGAAATCCACTTGCTACTATTTTAAAGATATTTAGAGAAATGTGACCTGATTGATTGAGAACCTAAAGTGTTTTTTACCTGTTTTAAACAACTGATTTCCAAAATATAAAATTCCAATATGGTGTGGCAGTCCTGTGAAGCCCTCACTCAAATCCTGCTCACATGATGGTGGCGACGCACATGTTAGTAGAGACACTTACCTTGTATTGACAGTTTAGTATTTTTATCACTTTTTTTATCTTTTTCTGATCCAGTAACTCTGACCAGAGTTTGATCACTAAGCTTATTGCTAATATAACAGGATATCACAGACTATCGCAGAACTATTTTTGCTGTTATTGAACAATTGAATAATTCCATAATAACCCTTCAACATATTGTAAGTTAAGTGAATCTGAGAGGCAGCTTGAATCCTGCACCTCCTCAGGACCCTGTGAACACTCTTCAACAAATCTGGCTTGTGAGAGAAGAGTTTTGTAATAACTTCCTATTGTGTCACAATAGCAATTTCTGTACATTATTCAGCAGCTTGTTTGAGGTTTGACTTTGCTGCGTTGATAATGTTAGATATGAAATTTATCAAATAATTGTTTTTATGATGATATGAGCCAGAGGTTTTAAAATGGTAGTTCGTGCTTCAACAGTTGTGGCTTTTTCCTCTCATAGTCCCACTAGTAAGTCGATAGTGAGAGATGGTGGCAAAGTCAAGAGTGGTCCAGCTGAAAAGGTGTCCACTGCTGCCAGACAAGACAGCAAGGGACAAGGAACCCCAGACCATCTTGGTGAGACATTTAGTCTGCTTATTTTATACAATGTAGACTAGACAAATATGCATCTTTCATGATGTTTTCTCTAACATCTAGTCTCAAAGCATGGATCCTCCATGAAAAAGCCACCTTCACTCAGGAAAGAAAACGAAAAGGATGGTTTGAAATCCTCACCAGGACCCAAACCAGGCATTGAAACCCCTAAAAAGAAAATCATGAAACCTGTAGCAGACACTGGAAGCAAATCAGCTAGTGTTAAGCCTGTGAAAGCAAGTTTGGCTACTTGCAAGCAAATTCCAGCTGTTGCTGCCAAATCGGGACCAAAGCTGAACAGCACTACTGTGGAGAAAACCTCACCAAAATCTGCAGGAGCCTCCAAAACCTCAGCCGCTGCTGCTGCTCTTACTAAAAAGGCAGTAACTAAAGGAAAATTTGCAGTGACTGGTAAAAAAACAGATTCTAAATCTGAGCTTGGTCCAGCTGAAAATATCAAGCAAGTTGCAGTGCATACAGAGAGTAAAGAAGCAGCGCCATCTGTTGACACAGCAGCACAGAGCTCACTGTCAACAAGCCAGGAAGGAGAGGATTTGCTCAGCCTTCATTCAGACTGCAGCCACACAGAGCAGAATCTCCAAAAATCTGCTCACACAGAGGTTTGCAAACAGACTGAGGGGAGTAAAGTAAAACAGATTCCATGCGGTGTCATCCCGGATCACATCAGTGGAGGTCATGTTCACGATGTCTGCTCCCCAAACTCTCTGAGGGACACTGAACCCCCCGCAGACACTCCCTGCAGCATGGGAAGCACTCTCACCCCATTAGAGGACACCTGGAGCAGTATCCACCCTCAGGTCAGCCCTGAATCTGAGACCGGCAGCATGCACACCACGTCCTCTGACGACATCAAGCCTCGCTCGGAGGACTACGATGCAGGAGGCTCGCAAGACGATGACTTCTCCAATGACCGGGGGGTTTCCAAGTGTGGTACCATGCGCTGTCATGACTTCCTCGGTCGCAGCAGCAGCGACACAAGCACTCCAGAGGAGCTGAAGATGTACGAAGGTGGGGCCGGGCTGAGGGTGGAGGTGCGGCTGCATGGGAGAGAAGCAGAAACTACCAGCGAGGAGGAGGGAGTGAGGTGTCGCCCTCGTTCCTGGTTACAAAGAGATGAAGCAGAAGAGAAAAACTCTGAGGTGGAGGCAACTGTGACAGTGAAAAGTGTCCCCGACCACCAGCTGTTCTCTTCTGAGGATGAGGAGGAAGACGACAATGAAGAGGAGACTGAAGAGGAAAGGTCAGAAGTAGAGGTGATTCCAAGTCAGGCTTCAGTGGCTCCAACTGAGCCGTCACCACATTTTCAGGGAATTGTTAACCTTGCTTTCGATGATGAAGGTTTCGACCAGGAGAATGACCAGCCTGACTACCAGTCCACCTTCCGTCGCTCGGTGTTACTCTCTGTTGACGAGTGCGAGGAGCTGGGCTCAGAGGAGGGCGGTGTGCAAACTCCGCCTCAGAAGTCTGATGATGATGTGACTCCCTGTGATGTTTTTGAGTCTGAATCCGCAGCTTTTCAACCAGATTCTGCCCCTTCTTTTCAGCAGAACCATCGTGAAAATACCAGTATGAAGGATGAGAAACATGAAGAAAAATCCTCTGTGTTCCTCACAGAGATCCAGGAGTCCATGCAGGACACTAACCATGTCCAGGCGGATGGAGTGAAGTCCAACGTCCCTAACTTGGACACTGACACCCGAGACCTCCTCCCTCCTCAGGAGCGGCCGTGCCACTTGGACCTGCGAAACACAGAACAATACAATGGCAGTCTGCGGAAAAACCTCAGCAATCCCTCAGAAAACAAGAAAGCTGATTTACATCTAGACTTAAATGACCCTCAAGTGACAGGTGACTCTCCTGTTCATGCTGCACAGTCTTCAGCAGGTAATGTATGACCTTTGGATCTTTCCTAGACTCCAAACCTGAGATGTACAGTAGTTTATCCCTGCAAAATATCATTCTCCTCCACTCCGATTCCTAGACCTAGCCTATGATCCCATGTATATCTACCCCTCCTTCAGAAAAAGTGATAAAAATTAATGTACTAGTTAAGTAACTAGATACAAACACAAGTTCAAATTCAAGGTCAACTGGTGGGTGTCATATTTTTAGCTAAAGTTCATTCCCATCTCAACCAACCCATGGATGTAAATTTGAACATCAGTAACCTTTTCAAGTTGAAGATAAGCCTCATTAAAAACTGTACATTTTAAACTAATTTCCTGTAGATAAAATGCAATTGTTTAGGCCTTGGTACTTCAGTTTCCTTTAAAAATAAAAAGAATGAAAAGGAGGAGAAGCAGTGTACCAAGACTGACCACAGAATTGTATTCATCTATAATAATCTGCCTTGTCATAGAGGCATATGACCTTGTTACACCAATGCACTTTCATTTACAAAAAAATATGTTTTTGATTTTTTTTTTTTTTTTGTTTTTCTTAATGCAGTAGGACAGTCTGACCTTTTTGAGCCACAGTTATAGTGTTTATATATATATAACATTTTAATATGAACATATTGCTGCCACTTTAATAGCAAATTGTTGGCATATTTGCTATTTAAAAATTTTTTACAAGCCTCTGACAGTGATATTCATTGATTGAAGCTTGTGTTTCTTAAAATTTAAAACACATTTCCCAGGAATCCCTGCACTTTTCTTTCCAGAGGATACACCATTAGCACATTTCAATTGCCTCAGAAGTCGTTTGTCCAAACTTGGACTAAAAACAGTTTTCAATGTTTTAGCTAGGTTTACTAACTCGTAAAGCTAATTTAGTACTGGCAAGGTATACCTCAAGATATTCTGCAGCATATTTCTATTTAAGGTTTGTGTTAGGTCCTATGCCACAGTTATAATCAGCTGATAATCAGTTTGTGGTCTATTAATCCTGATTAAGTCACAACAGCTCTCACACTAAGGTGGTTCATTTTAAGATGTCTTCCTCATTAAGTTTTTGCTACGCCAATGCTGCCTCGTCTCCAGCCCTTTCTGCATAAGAGTCTGATAAGCTCATTAGTGTAAAGTGTGTCCATGCCTTGCTTGGATTCACTCTTGTATGGGGGTCTTCTTGCGTTGTCCTCCCTGTTTGGCTTAGGGTGGTCTTTGGCCAATCATGGGAGCCTCTAAAGAGTGGAGCTATCAGCCGAGTCTGACTTTCTTTATTTCTGAGTTGGACACAAAAAGCTACAAGTGCTAAAAAAAAACAAATAAAAACTACAGTGCTATGCTTTTTGCAGCTATCTGGAATTGTGAATCCAGGGTATTAGTAAACTGAACAACTTTCAATTTCACCACTTACTTGTAACTGGGAAATATGACTTATAAATATAGTTATAAATAAGTTCAGTTGGAATGCACTGTATATCTAATTTTTCTCATAATTATTTTACCCTATAATTTTGTTCTGCTTTTTTGTTTGTTTTTGTTTGTTTTTTTCATTTATGCCACCACTGTCATTTTGAGAAACACAAACTTCTTGCTCTTACCCTTTTTGACCCGTTTTGAATTTGTTGTCCACTGTGTTAAATGCAGTTTACAATACTGGATGCTGTTTATTCACACCAATCTAACAGCTCAGTATTGGATTTAAAAGATTTCTTTATGTTAAAATGTTATATGTTGTTCCTCTAAAGCACTGATTTCTCATCAGATGAGTAGAGTGTGAAGACATGAAGGTCAAATTAAAAAAGTTAATATGAGACATTAAACTGTCACTGCTTCTGAGATGTGAGATACTTGGAAACCTTTCCCTTGCATCTCCTTGCTGTTTTTCCTTGATTTTAGAATGTACCTATTTTTGAGTTTATTATTTGTAATTTTTCAGTTTTGCATTTTAAACTGCATGTGCTTTTGAAATGTATCTACTGCTAATTCCATCCATTACTTTTGTTTCTTTGTTTTCTTTTGTTGTCCCCTTGCCATTTGTCATAACCCAATAGACTACCTAGATATAAAAATGCCCATTAAAAGAAACTGTCTTATTGTCTATAAGCTTCTGTTCAGTAAACTCTGTTGCAGTGTCAGTAGCCTCCTATGTATAGTATGTGATGTGTCTCTAGAGCAAAAAAAGAAAAATTCCAGCATGAGTTGTGCCATCCTTTTGGCTTTTGGAGAAGATTGAAAATAGTAAAAGACAAATGCAATCCGGTGGTGTGTTATCAGCCAAGTAAAGCACTGTTGCCTGCATTTGGGTTTTTTGGCAGTATTTTTGAAGTCTGTCTGTTCAAAGACCTACATGTAAAACACATCACTGTTACTTAAAAAGTAAAATTCACCAATGCCAGCAATGCATGCCCTGCTTTATTAGAACAGGTGAATAAAGAGATGCATTCACAAATTCATTCCTCTGTGCTTGACCTTTAAGGCAACTGTTTCATCCACATCCACATTGGATAGAGGTTGAATTTTATAATATTAATTTAAAACATTGTTTATGACATTTTTTTGTCTTTTGAAAGCGATAGTTCATGTTTTTTTTGTTGATGTGGCTGTGTGAGATACTGACACTGACTTACAGTGGGGACATCATGGAAAACAGATTTTAACTACTTAACAAAAAGCCTCACCTAGTGAAATCTATAGTCACTTAAGTCTGTGTTATGATAACATTATCTTCACATATTTTCTCAGTATTAGAAAGCCTTTTATTAGTAGAAATGAAAGATTGTGTCGCTTTGTAAACCCTCACTCTCCCCCCAAACCAAAGTTCATTGAGAAAATCTGTGACAATTATATCATGGCACAAAGGAGTTGGTGATCAGTGCTGCCTCCAACAGTAAGCTCAAATGTGTTATTTTGTGACTTCAGTATTTGAAATCCTTTGTTCAGATACCTAAGTAACACAAACCTAACAAATGAGGCAGCAGTAGACCAACAGCTCCCATGACCACTTGAGCTAAACAGGAGAGTGAGCAGTTTCAAGCACACTTGATATACTTAGCTGGAAAAAATATATCATAGACTTAAACTGGTGTGAATTTTATTAGATTAGCCTTTTGTTTAGTGTCTAAAATCCGTTTTTCCTTGTGCCCATGTTAGCAGTTATGTTTGATGGAGAGTGTCTATGTCCCAGGGTCTTATTTAGTGATGGGCATGTTTGGTGAAGTCAGTGCTGACAATGTCAACCAGAACCTCATACACCCACACTTCAAAACTCTAAACCATCCCTTTAAATTTTCACAATATGAGAAATTCACTGATCTATCCTACCGAGCTATCCTCACCTGACTTCACATTTTTAAGAACACGGTTGCATTAAGGGTAAACCTCAAGCAGTCTCTGTTTTATTGTAGTGTAGGCAGTGAATTGTCTCTGAAATGAAAAGATTAAAAAAAAAGAACTGTGGAGGCGTGAACCAGTTTGTCATTTTGCAGTATTGTCAATTGCTTTTAGGGGACAATGGTTGTGACAGATTGGATCAAAGCTGCAAACATGAGCGCCGACCATCCAAAGCCCTCTCCCCTATTTATGAACTGGATGTGGGAGAAGCCCTCAAGCACTGCTCTGACAAGGATGAGAATGTAAGACTGCAAGAGGACCAAGACGATGAGCAAAGAGGGGATGCTGACAAAAGCAATTACTTTGCAGAGCGGGACTGGAGCCTGCTCAAGCAGCTGCTCTCTGACCATGAGTCCAATCTGGGAGTCATAAACCCAGTACCTGAGGAGCTCAACCTGGCCCAGTTCCTCATCAAGCAGACTCTGTCCCTGTCACGTGATGGACTGGACTCGCAGGCCTTCTTATCCCCAGAGAAGGAGACCTTCAAACGCTGGGCGGAGCTCATCTCACCCGTGGAGGACTCCTCCACCAGCATCACTGTGACCAGCTTCTCCCCAGAAGATGCTGCATCCCCACAGGGGGAGTGGACCATTGTGGAACTGGAGACTCATCACTGACCAGACTGAGGAGATCCTGCTGGACAGATGATGTCTTCTCTTTGAACCCCTTTGCGTCAACATGTCATTTATTATAATTTATAATCATTCTCTCTTCATGTATTTCTTGTTTTTTTTTTTTGTTTTTTGTTTTTTTGCACTCCAGACTTTGAAGTAGCCTATTTACATCCCCCATCATTCCATGGATCATGGACTGGTCCTTACCACAGTGGGCTGTTGTGCATGCTGACATTTTTCTGTTTGATTGTTTATTGCTGCTTTGAAAGAGTAACATTTGAAGGGGAAAAAAGTGGAAAACAAACAAAAAACATTTTTTCATGACAGTCCTCTGACAATATGGTAGAGTTTCTTAAAGAATAATATATTGGCCTAAAGGCTTGCATTTAATGTGATATTGAAAATAAACACTTGTGTTACTGAAAAGAAAAAGTTCTTTAGTGTTCCTGTTACAGACACGGACACGCACAGATTTAGATTCACCTATACAGGTCCAGCGTGTAACATTTAGGAAATTGTATTTGCGGAAATTGATGATACTACTCATAAGTGTGTTTGTATAAGTGTGTAATTGCTTTAAAATAAAAATTGTTTGGTTTCTTTAGCCTTAGAATAAAGCTTTTTTTATGTACTTCAGACAAGGTCCTTGCTTAATGAAGGCGGCAATTTTTTTAACACTGGACATTTATGATGTTTCTTATTGAATTTTTAGTATCGCTTTTACTGCAGGAAAGCACAAGTAAAATTAATAACATTTGATAGCCTTTTTAACTGCAGTCAATAATATGGTGGAAAAGCTCCGGTATAAATAAATACATAAATGTAATTCAATTTTATCTGTATAATGCCTATTCACAATGTACATTATCTCAAGGCACTTTACATGATGAGGTCAAGACCTTACAATTACTGTATTACAGAGAAATCCAACAGTTCACACAATGAGCAACAGTGGAGAGAAAAACATTTGCTTTTAACAGGAAGTAAACTCTGACAACCAGAATCAGTGTACGAACATCTGCCTCGACTGTTGGGGTAGGAGAGAGAAAGGAGGGGAAGGGAAGGGAGTTAGTGAAGGAGAGGTGGGTAAAAAGAAGAATGGAAAGGAGAGAAGATGATAGAGGAGAGACAGAGACCAGGAACAGTTGTTTTAAAAGTGTATTTCAAGAATCAGTAACAATTATCTTCATCTTTTCATCCAGGATGTGACATCCTGCCTCTTGCCCCAACGTCATCTGGGGTTGGATCCAGCTCCTCATATGATCCTCAGAAAAGGACAAGCCATAGATGGAGGGATGAGGATAATATTAACATTAGCAGTAATGAGTATCTTTCACAATACGCACTAATAAGAGTACAAATAAAGTGTTGGCTTTTCAATATTAGTAGTAGTATTAAATATATTCATGTGTGCCTGGCAGTAAAATAAAAGTTATTTGGTCTAATTTATTCATGTATTTATTAAATTATATAGTAATATCTACTTTGAACTTATTAAATGGCTGGAATGGAAGTTAAAATGTATAAAAATAACATAGTAACACAGTAACTAGAGAAACTCTCACCTTTGTAGTTGCATTCAAGGTTTACACAGTATATATTTACGCGGCAGGGAACTATTATATGATACCACAGAGACCTCTTGTGGATGTATTTAAACGTGACACAAAACGAATGCGTTCACTGTACGCTGGAGGCAGGAAACTTTATGTAATTGATGAATTTCACAAACTGCTTTGCGAATTTGGTTAATTAAAGGACAGTTATAGAAACACACAATGACTGCTCAATGGAAAACAACCATCATAGTCAGCACCACGCTACAGGTACTAAATAATGGTCAAACAGGTAAAACGGGTTTGTTTAAAAATGTTGTATAACTTAAATCACATTAATAATATGGGTTTGCCAGCTGTTAAGCTAATGCTCTATAGCATCATAAGAAAATGGGGAATATGCTTGTATAGATTAACAGTGGTTAAATGTCACATTTTCAAACTCCTTCTGTGGCTTTTAACAAGCTAATTTACTTATTGTTGTTTTTTAAATGTGTTTATTTACAAGAACCACGACATTAGCAGAATGCTAACAGCACAGGAGCATCGTATTAGGTCCTCAGACAGCATTGAGCCCGGTACCTTTATTTTCCCTCTGTCGGGTAAGGCTGCTATGGTTTCTGTGTTTCGATGACAAAACATCACAACTCAATTCATAATATAAAATGTGAGGTGCAAATTTATACACACTATCACGTTTCTGTCTATTTTACTGCCATTTTTGTAACACGTTATTAGTAATGAAAAGGTAAGTCCAGAACCATTTCCCTGACATTTCTGTTGGATAAATTACTGGCTACCCCGGAACAGGTCTTGGCTTGCTGTTGTTGTACACGGACCTCCCTGACATACAGAAGTAGCTCACTTTGTCCCCGTATGGTCACAGACGGAGGACAGCATCATCACTGTATATACAGTATATTCTGTGGCTTTGTGTTTGACACTACACATGACCTTTTGTTGATGCAAGTGAAATTCCCTGGTGTGGGATTAATAAAGTGTCATCACATCTCATATAATCTGATTATACAATCTATAGCCTTTAACACCATTATATAAATCTTTTGGATAATAACATACCTGGTTTACACTTTTTTAAGTCAGTATCTAAGTTACCATACCCAGACACAGTCATATTATGCTTAACTATCTGTGATATTTTACCTGAACCTGAAAAAAAAAACTTTCTCAGTAAATTTTTTTGTTTTGTTTTGTTACTTTTCCTCAGGGATTGCATTTCTATTGTTGGACCCTCAGCACCTTCCCGAGCATTTTGAGGAGTCAGGACTCACTGAGCGAATCAACAGGTTTATGCAAGTTCACCGGAACAGCTTTCTTCTTCTATTTGTGCCGTTTATTGGGAAAAAAGAGCTGATAATACTGTCAGAGGTTCAATGCAGGTATAATAAACATTTCTAACCAAAATCAGGAGGGCATTGATCCACTTGTTTGTCTCGTCTTGTACCATCAGAAATGGCACACAATAAGGCTGCAACAATTAATTGATTATTGATTGTTCCTAAATTAATCATCAACTATTTGTTAATTGTTTGTTCCTAATTAAGTTAGTCACAAGCTATTTCAACATCTTAAATCTAAATATTTTCAGGTTTCCTTAACAAATTCCTGCTCCCCTATGATCAAGAACTGAATATGTTTGGTTTTATGGACAAAATAGATTTGAGGGTGTCATCATTTTAAGGTTTGGCAAACATAGATTAACATATGAAACAATTTTGAGAATCTTTGGATGTAACCAATTATTCCATTATGACAATAATTGTTACTTGTGCCTTTACTGTACAGTGTTCCTGTATGTCGTATTCAGATATGTCCACCTACTGAAACCAGATTTTGTGCAGTCCCTCATTTGTAAATTTTTCCAAAACTTTTTAACCTTTAATGTTAAATTGGCAAGTCGGTAGCTCATAGACATGATTCAGACATTTTTACTGTCCAGTTTGACAACTGTTCTTTTTGCTTTCAGATTCTTTGGCACTAATCTCAGGATTCTGCTCGTACGAAACAACAATGACATTGTCAAAGGAATGCTAACAATCGCCAAGGTAACTATAAAGGCAGCACACAACCAAAGTTAGTTGATAAAAATGAAATAAAAGTTGACACCGCATGCTGTTGTAAGTAAGCCATTGCTGGTTTGTTGTACAGGCCACCAGTAAACCCCATGTAGACAGTATCTGCGACCGCATGTCTCTGGCTCAGGCTCACATCGTTGAAATCAGTCCAGTGTGGGAGATGCTCAGAGTCATCCAGCTCAGTTCTCACAAAGCCTTGTAGTTTTATTTGCTGTTGAAACTTGTCTCTCAGAGTGAACATAACAAATGTGAAGGTTAAAGGTGTTTTTCAGCACTTTTCGACAGGAAAAATAATCCAGTGGTTTTAAGATCCACTTAAGAATTAGTGACAGTATCATTAGGATTTTATCATTACAGACACCAATACCGATTTTTGTTCAGTGTAACTTTGGGTGTTCTTTGTATAAACTAGGTTATTTAATCCGTGGATGTTAGCTGCTAACGCTCACTGTTAGCTTCATTCACAGCTATGCATAGCTCGTCATTTACTGTTTAATTTTCATCGGCTGTGTAGAACCAAAGAATCACGTTTCAAAGTTGTTATCTATCACTTTGTTATTAAAGTTGTTTTACCCTGTCATGCAGTACTTGTGTTAGAAATGTCCACAAATGTTATACTATTGTCCTACTGCAAATCTTAGTTTTTTGTTTGAAAAGTTTATTTGAGATGGCCTGTTCCATGTATTTAATCTTTAGTTTACATTATTTTAATTTTAATTATTATAAATGCATTGCAGTGCAGACACAAGAATGAGATTGGAGAGCCAGACTCTAAGTGCTGTTCAATAAATCTTTATTAAAGTGAATTCTGTGGATAATTTGTTATCATTCAACTGTAAGAAAACAGATCATCACAACCATATTGGGATGACATATAGACCATCAGCTGCACTGACCATTAGACTATAAAATTCTAAACATTAACATCCACCATATAAAAAACCCATTCTGGTCAAGCTCTACTGGGGAGTAAAAATGCATCTTAACATGAAAACATACTTTATTTGCCTGATGGTGACAGTTTTGTGATTGAGCACAGTTGGATGCCGACAAATGCTAGAAAAGTTTGTAAAAAGGTAATGTAAGTATCCACAGCAGCACTGTTTGTCCTCATGCTTTACCACTGAGAAACTAAGACCAGTGTGGAGCCACTTCTCGATACCCATCCTCACTGAGCGCTGTTCTGGAATTACATTGGAATCTTCAGCTTTTCCTCTGTGATCTCATCAATGCGGACAATTAGACTCTCCATGAGGTCAAATGTCACCAGAGCACTCTGCAGCACCTGCAGCACAAAGTGAAAAAGTCAACTTGCTCTGTAGTTGTCTGAATCAAAATGATGTCAAAACTGCCGTGTGTAAATTTAAATATAAACAAATGTTACATTCAAACCACTGTCCAAAGAGTTCACACAATGCTGATTAATTGTTGAGTCTATCAGCTCCAACACTTTGTAATTCTCAGTATAGTAGTGTTTAGATCTTATGCCAAGAGAAACATTGTGCTGGTAAAGTGAGACGTCTGCAAACAGATTGAAGAGTGAAACCACAAATAAGTGTCCATGAATGACGTTTCAGTAGTGAATTCCGCTGCTCAAAAAAACCCTGACTGTGAATGAGTATGGTAGGATTAACACTTCTTAGCCCCACCCACCTCTGCTGCTATTTACACAGAAACGCTCCTGTTTTCTGATAAAGGGCAGCATACAAATAATGTTTTGGGATGAGCAGGAATATTACTGTATTTACCTCCTGTTTTCAGTATATTAGTACTTTTTTCTCCTCACGGCTGTCTGAGAGTTCCATGATAGTGTTTCCTCATTTGTTTCCTCACTTCACTTCCTCACTAACTGTAAAGGGTTTCTTTAAATGGATCTTTAAGCTCCTCCTATAACATGCTGTTGACCATGCTGTTGAAATGTACAGTCATGGACTGTAACTGCTGCTCTTAGCTCAATATGCTGTGAACCCTGCATTGGAGTTTGATTGTTTCTTTATTATATTGAAATTACATCTGATGTAGAAACAATATTTACATTTGTTTATGTAGGTTTGGCTAAAGCACTGACACTTTTTCCCTTCGTCAAAAAAACAGTGGTTATTAGTTGAGATCCCAAAATGCTGCTGGATCAGAAAGTGTCGGAGTGTGGAGTAGCCATGTGTGTGGCAGCACAATCCCCAGTTTGTGTGTACATGGATGTGTTTAAGGAGGGCAAATATCAGTCTAATAATCCCTGTTCAAAAGGCCAGACAGAGGCAGAATATTAATCAAAAAAATTATGTTTTTATACCTGACGCTGAACCTCTGGGGACATGTTGGACACATTCTCACTCTTCACTGTCATGTAACTGACTAATCTTCCACATCTGGCAGCGTCTCTGGCTTCTGCAGGAGGACAACACAGATGATCGTTAATTTATGAAAACCAACGTGTCCAAGGTTATTTCAAAGTCACACAGAATGCCAGATAATGTATCTACCTCTAGCTTTTAGTTTTTGATCTTCCCTCAGTGCATTGAGCTCAGTGGAATAATACGCTCTTGATAAGCCAATACACACACGCAGCATTTTCAGGTATTCATCTTTGGTCTTGTACAGCTCACTCCACACGTCTGTCTGAGGGAGAGAGAAGGAGATGAGCAGCTTTCTGCTTTTAGAGCAGTGTCAGAGTGTTGAATGAGACGGACTCACTTTGCTCCACGGTTCTTTGCCTCTTAAGAGGAGGTAGCGTAGAAGATTCAAACTCTCCATTATCCTAGAGAAAGAGAGACAGGTTTGCTTTACTCAATGGCTCAGTCTGGATAAACTGGTCCACTCCTCATATAGGTTTTATATGGATAGTTCAGGGTTTTTTGTTTTGTTGAAGTTTGGTTGTATGCATTTTTTCATAATTTAGCGATAACTGCACTGAGAGTTCCCTAGCCTCAGATACAGAGGCTCTCATTAGAAACATGGCTGCCAGCAGGGACTCATAGAAAAACTGATCTTACCACTTCACAAAAGGCTCACCTATTAAAATCTACACCAGCTTAAATCTGTAATATTTTAAAAACATGTTTAGACAGCGGGAAGCTGAAGTTTGTGTCACTTTGTAACCATCATAGCACACAGGTGTAGTTGACCCACTGCTGCCTCCATCATTAAGCTCAAATGTGTTATTTACAGTAGATACTTTGGTGTTCAAAATCCATTACATCAGTAGCAAATACAGCAAATGAAGCAGCATTAGAGCAGAAGCTCCTGTGTCCTCATGAGCTAAAACAACATTTTCTCTGTGGACTTTGGCAATGGAGAGTGAACAAACTTCTCTGCCAATAAGATATCTTGGGCTTACAGAATGTGGACATATACTATATTATTACATGAGAAATGTGTCCTCCTACAGCCATACTTAAAAACCATCCATCCATTCAAGGGTATACAGTACATTATGATTGTGGTTTTGGACAATGATATATTCGTCATTATCACAAAAACAGCCATGATACAATAGTGATCAATAAAACAACAGTTACATATAAACATTAGCTCACTGAATACATTTGATAACTATTAAGTTCCATCTTGACTTAAACTCAGTTAAAATGAGAAAAATAAAGGTATAGGTATTTATAGGTATAGTAAAGGTATTTATTTATATATTACATACAACTATTGCTCGTTTAAACATATCAAACTAGATTACTATTAATATTTATGTCCCTACAGTTTGTGTTTTTTTATTTAAATAAAATACCATAAAATGCATGGGATCTCAAGGGTCTGCAGTGCCTCCAATAGTACATAAAATAAAAAGTATTCTTTATATGTCTAGCACTGAGTTAAGTTACAGATGTAGGTGTTAGTCACCTGTCCATACTGTTGAGCAGATCTGTCTCTGCAGCCTGTGGCAAACACAGCACCAAAGCTAACAACGAAAGAAATTCTTCTCCCAGGAACCATTTATTGGCATTAGCAGGCTGAAAACAAGAATTATTATTATTAAGCACACCATAGGTAACATTTTACAGATTAAACAGTGACAAAGTTAAAACACAAGGAAGACATTTTCTAGATTCTTCTCAGAGATACTATAGTGATGCAATGTTTGACGTATTGAAACTCACCCTCATGGAAAATTCAACCTGGTTCCTGATGTTCTTTACCACATAACTTTCTACTCCTGTGTGACTGCTGGTTTTTAACATAAACCTGCAAAAATGACATAACAATGAGGTTCAGTTAATAAATACACAATGCCAATGTATATTAATACTATACTAATTCTATATATATATATATATGTTAATAGGTAAAAAATCAAACTTTTAAAATGAATATTTTCAATATTATTTATATCTCTCACCCTAACCCTAACCCTTCACATTTGAATCAATAGAATTTGAATTTTCCTCTCACCTGAAAAACTTGTGCTTTGCCTCAACATCCAGTTTGTCAATGAAGAGCTGAAAAACCTCTAACCCCGATTTTCTCTGGAAGCAAAAAGGAAGTGACATGGATATATTTGTCATTATAACTAACTAATAATATCATTATTATTATTACTAATAGTAATAACTTTATCAGATGTAGATCAAGGATTTGTAAATACTCACCAGATGTTGCAGTGGACAGTCAGTGAGTATCTGTTGCAGGTTCTGTGGATTATAAGGCACCATAAATCACTGGTTGGTCTAAAACAAAGGGCTCATTACCAGACTAGCTCAATGGCCCCCAGGTCATTTGACTTTGAGACAGCTGGTCTTAAGTATTACTTCTACTGATCACATGACTGTGTAGGGTTTCTGTATTCATATACACAGTACAGATGTACTAAAAATCTTGAACAAAATGGTCATGTTGTGTTTTGTGGACAGTATGTGATTCTTAATTTAGCTTTTCATGATACCACTTATAATCTTACTTATATAACTAATGATACATTTTATTCATAAAACACATTTTATTTTTAGTTAAAAAAACAAGCAAAGATTTAAATAAATAAGTAAAGAGTGTCTGACCTGTTGTGCACTGTAAAAACTCTGCAGTTCCAGCAGACCCACTGGAAGGCTGTTGTCCAGCACATTCTCCAAGCTTTTTGCAAACAATGTCTGAGTAATAATACACCAAAAAGAAAAAAATCTTCAGTTGTCATGTTAATGTATTTTATTTCAAAATAAAATTAATATTTATTGATGTTTCCTCACCAGTGCTTTAAGCAAGTGTGATTCCTTTTTGCTGTCAAGGAAACAAGACGACAAATTATATTTTAAGAAACTAATACCATATTAACTCCATGATGAATTATCATTGTTCAGATAATCATTCCTGAGTAAAATCATTAATATTTCACATGAGTGAAATGAGCTGAAAATGTTGTCTAACTCACCAAAGTAGCACATTTGTTTTGAAGTGTCACAAGGGGGAGCCAGCATGTTTTCACCTCATGATTTATTATGATCTTATTTACGATTCTAGTCAGTCACTTTAAAATTAGTTAACTAAAAAAAACTGTGCTGTATAAGAACAAGTTTTCCAGCAAGAAAACACAGATTTAGCCCCTTCACTAAAGCCTCATATTATGAAATCTATGTGTACCATAATCTGTGATATCTTAGAAAATATGCTCACCACTTTATCCTGTTATTTTGACAGCTATTTCCAACTGGAGAAAAAAGTCTGTGTCCTTTCACTAAACCTTTCACTCTCTTGCACCAACATCCATAGAGAACATCAGTATATTTACATCACAGCTCACAGGAGTTATTGATCCATTGCTGCTTCCATCAGTAAGTTCAAATGTCTTATTGTGTAACTTGAGTCTTTGATGTCTGTTGCTCAAATGCACCAGATGTAATCTCTACCTCGCCTCTATTTTTCCTTTCTCAATTTCTCCATGGACTTTGGTGAGGGAGACTGATGTGTTTACAAATCAACAAAAACTTAAGTTTCCTGTCAGAGAAACATATTCTTAAGATATGGATTTTTTTTTTAGGTGAGCCTTTTGGCCCCACTGGCAGCCACGTTCTTATGTGAGCACACTTCTTTGCTAACCGGTCTTAATAATTTAATGTTTGCAGTTATTTTGTTTTGGATAATTGTGACATGAAATGTTCCTATTGTCTGAGTAGTGACTGCACACCTACAGTACCTGCTGAGAAGATGGCTGATGTATTCCATGTTGCACTGCAGAACAAACACAGGACTGGAACAAGAGGAAAAGTGCAGTTAGAGAACAGTTAACCAGTTAAATAATCTGCAGGGTTTATAGCTTATCATCCCACCTGAACACTGCTGGAAAACTGTCTATGGTGATGAGTTGGACAAACAGCAGATAAGCCACACAGGCTCTGGATTCCTTGGACTGACTGTTGTCCAGCAGCAAGCGTTTTCTCAGAGAGCTGAAGAACAGCAGCTCTGGCACTGATACTTTGATTACAACTAGTGTGGCCTGTAGAGTTAGAGAGTTAGACAGTAAAACTTGGATTCATCAAATAGTCCACTTCTTTTTCATTTTTTTTTTCTTACCATTATCTCTGTTGCAAAGAGCCATAGGGACGGCGATTTCCTGTCTGGCTTCAGCTCAGCCTCCAACAAAAGTTCTTTTAAACTCCTCAAGCAGCTGCAAGAACAAACTGATCATCAGCAAGAGAAGACTTTTCACACACTTTTCACTAAATATGCTTTCACATACAACTTCAACTAATCTGAAAAGTTTTGTAGTGTTGTTTTAAAATGTCAGAAAAAACTACTACTGTTCCAAAGTTATGAGTTATGAAATTGAATAACATAACATTTTAGCTTTCCCCATGTTTAATGACTTACTGCAATAGACATTGGCCGATATGACAATTTACCAACGCTTCCTAACAGTATGTCCTCAACTGTCTAGTGAGATATTCAGTTTAGTTTCATCGAGGAGTAAAGAATATTCTAAACATATTTTTGCTGAAAGATAACTTGTTTTAATTAGAACAAAAAAGATTAAACTAAGTAGCAAAATTATTAATAATCAACTAATCTTTGCACTAAAAAAAAAATAAATAAATCCCTGTCTGTTGGCAAGCTTTTCAAGTGAACTGATGATTTCACCCATTCACAATTAATAATTGAAATTCACAATGATCAAATAATTCTGACTTTTATAGTGATGCACTATAAAATAAATACCACTATTTGAAATTTATAACTTTAAAAGTAATGTAACACCAAAATAATACATCAAAAAAGGATGGATGAACACATAAAAGTACATATGGATAAAAATATCCAATCTAATATTATACTACACAAACTGCTTATATAAAGACAGTAGAAGGCAGCATACAACTGGAGAAACTCGATCCTCATCTCCTCATCTTCATCTCTCCTCTTCACTTCCTTTGTCAAACACTTCACAAACCGAGCCAACACTTCACAGCAGTGACACAGGCCGAACTCATCATCGACTTCCTGCTGCTCTGTGTAAGGCACAGGCAACCGCACCAGCTGATCCAGCAGAGCAGACAGAACCAGCCCCACACTGGCTGCCCTTCTCTCCTCCAGCTCCAACAGCACTGTAGTCCAGGACACCAGGGAACACATTAGTGTCCAGCAGGGGGAGCCACATACCATTATTTCTCTTTACAGCAGCCTTCTACAAATATCCTACAAATAATAACCAAATGTGGTAATAATAGTAATAAACACGTAATTTTTACCATAACCATCGTATCATTAGAAGTCATTTGTCAAAGAATAATTAATCAAGTGTGTCATATTTATCTGTTGCTCATGTTTTCAATCTTAGAACTGTTCCATAGCTTCACCCTCTTTAATAAAATACAATTATTTTTTATACAAGTCATCACCCTAAAATCTTTGTTAGAGCATTCACAGTCCTATTTTGCCTATAATAGGCAGAATAAAAAAGAAATCAAAAAATCAAATAATCTAATTTAACATTAGAGAACATAGCTAAATAAAATCAACTTAAACATTAAACATATATAATACATTGTATGGAATTGCACAGTAAGTGTTGTGTCACCTGTTTGAAAAAGTGGAACGACAGTGATAATGGTCTCAGAAATGACTCCAGGGTGAACATCCTGGATTATTTGAAGCAAACTATGCAGAAGCTCCTTAGGTCTGCAAATCTAAACAAACAAACACGCAAACAGACATTTAACTGATGATAATAAGCAGGTATAATTATGTGAATTAGGAAGTGTGTGTCATAATGTCGAGGGACTGTTTGTACCCACTCTGGTCAAATGTGTGAGTGCAGCTTGGCAGTGATCTGGACACCTCTCTTTTTTTATGACCTCATTCACAAGAGGAGCAACAAGAGCATGACCCATAGACACCATGATCCGCTGATCAGAAGACAGGAAAACACAGACACAAACAACATTCACTATTATCAGATCTTTAGTGTGTGGATGAAACTGTGTGTTTGAGGATGTTGTCATATTGAACAGATCAACACAATTTTATACAAGTTATGTTTATTTTATTGACCAAAAACCAACTGATTTATTGTTTTTAGAAAAAAAAAGCAGATGTCCTCCCTGATGCAACCTTCCAATTTATCTTTCCTTTCCTAAAACTCCAGTAGCTGAATTATTCACTTCCCAGATGTTTACAGACAGTTGTTAAAAGAAGAGGAGATGATACACAATGGTAAACATCACCCTGTTCCAACTTTTTTTTTAGATGTGTTGCTGCCATCAAATCATTAAAATGAGCTAATAGTTTTCATAAAATGGTAAAATGTCTTGGTTTTACTGGGAATAAAATATGAGATTTGAAAATCAGTGCATTCTGTATTTATTTACATTTTACACAGCGTCTCAACTTTGTGTCTGGAATTGGGGTTGTCATAATCAATTAATAATTGGTTAAATGTTGCAGTCCTGTTTTATATATTTGTAGTCATGAATCCCCATTAGTGTTTAATGAGGCATACTTGTTAATTCCTGTTCCATTATTTATTGAATAATTTTTGGTTTAAAATTGTTTAAGCCCAGGATTTTTCATTTGTTGATCAATTGTTTTATGCCTATAAAGAGTGTTTTAAGTCTCCTAGAACTGCATGACGTGTAGAGATGAAGGATGACCAAGGGCACTTAAAAGAATGCTACACTGAGAAGGGTTTTCAGTGGAGCGAGAAATCTGACTGAATATCTGCTTGTTTCCCCTGAACACCTCCAGGTTAGGGGCTCTAATTTCGTGGCGCAGCGCAAGGTGGCGCAGCTAGCGCAGTGGTAATTTTGTCCAGCGCAACATCGTGCGCAGCGAATTTGGCAATTTGGTAGCCGAGATGGGTGTGGCTGCGCAAAAGGGGCCACACTGCCTTTTGGCACGAAATTGTCACTGCGCGCCAAGCTGAATATGTCGACACCTCCCCCTTTTCCGCAGACACACCCATTTCAGCTCGCCTGGTCTACCAAATTGCCAAATTCGCTGTGCACGATGTTGCGCCGGACGAAATTACCACTGCGCCAGTCTAGTGGCAGGCAGAGCGCAGGGGGCGAAGAGAGACCACCTGCTGGACAGCTCTGTCCTTAAATGTTTGCGTATATACATTTTTTAAAGATACATAAAATTACTCATGAAACAAAATGGTGTTAACATCAATTTTATTGATTAATTGAACTAGTCTCCTTCTTATAATAATATTGGTAACCTCCTTTTGGCTCCTTTTGCATCATCAGCCTGTGCAGGTCTGTTCCTGTGATCATATATTCGGCCACTGTGAGCTTGGCCCTCCCGGACCAGATATATCAGTTTTCCTCCGTCTGACGCTGCAACTGTCTCCTTAGTCCATGGCGAAATGAAACTTGCACTGCGCCTCGCTGCAGCGCGTTTAAAGGTACGGAGAGGAGCTCATTTGATTGGTGAAGACTGTGTTAAACCCAGCCACGCCTTCTCTCCCTCGCTTTGCTTCTTGCTGGTAGGAGAGATGGAGGCGGGAGAGAGGAATACTTGCGCCTGGTTGCGCCCGGCTGCGCACCCTGCGCTGTGCACGGCACTTGCAAATGCGCCTGGACACACCCTCTTGTGCTGCGCTGCGCCTGGTCTGGTCTACGAAATTAGAGCACCAAGAGGTCAGCCAGCTTAGAGCAGAGCAGCATGTTACTGTCATTCAACGGATTTTCTTTGTTTTTGTTTTTTTAATTATATATTTTTTTATATAGCCTAATACTGAAAGCATCCAAACTATGAAGGAGGACATACAGAAATATGTAGTAAAAGTAGTCAGTAGCCACCTTTTACTTTGATGACAGGTTTGCACACTCTTGGCAACATTCTCTCACTCAGCTTCATGAGGTCGTCATCTGGAATGGTTTTGACCAGTCTTGTTTTATATATACATTGCACATATATTATATATATGTGCAGTATAGATAGATAGATAGATAGATAGATAGATAGATAGATAGATAGATAGATAGATAGATAGATAGATAGATAGATAGATAGATAGAGTTTTCTGCATCTGTGAGTCTGTATCTGGTATTCTTTTGTTAATGTCGGGATCCGGGTTCATGCTTCTTCCTGTCTTTTATTTTGTGTTTTTGCTTGTTTCCTGCACGACCTGTTTTCTGTTTTCCTCGTTTCAGGTGGCTTGACTAGGCTGCAGGGTGGAGTCTCCTTTGCCGCACCTGCTGCTCGTTTCCATGATTCCTTGGGGTCCTACTTAGTCCGTTGCAAATCATAACAGTTAATGGAATATCTGAATGCTTAATTTAAACCACTGATTATTTGAACTGAAGTTTGATTTATTTTTGTGTGGGAGTTTAAAAACTGAAAAAAAAAAACTGCGATGAAGTCATAAATTTCATAAATTCATAAAGGTATATGTGTAAATAATGTCTTTTCAGTAGATATGTTTTTCTGGTGTATATATCTCATTTGATATATTGATTTTCTTGATAGTATTTAAGCTAATGGCTTGAAGAGTTCACAATAAAAACATTGTGAGTATTTCAGAGGAGTTATACTATTTTAGGATATTTCACCAGGTATTTGAGTGTAATTAGAGAATCCCTTAATTTTGTCATTTTAGTGACTTTATTGGTATGATATTCCTAGTTAAGGTTTGATAAATAGTATTGTCAGAATCATTTAAAAGCTTAAAAGCTTTGAAACATGTAACAAATTATTAGAGAGATCTTTTGCAGACAAGAATTCAGGGAGCACAGCTCACACAAATAGACAGACACTAGGGGGTTGCTACTTGTATATATATATATATATATATATATATATATATATAATGTGATAGATGGTGTGGGTGGTGGAGGAAAAAAATACCTGGTTTTTCTGTTCCTCAACAAATTTAAGAAGATGTGCAGCTTCATTCCCAGTGAGACATGCAGATCCCAAACTCCTGAACTGTTTGTAGTCTTCTGGCGTCAAGTCCTCTTTTGGAGTGTCTCTCTAAAAACAGGATTAATCATTAGCAAATATCAGATCGACTCTACAGTGTTTGATGGGATGGCACTGATATCATAATCTAGAATATCTGCCGATACAGTCATTTCAGTCATTTTGAACCACAAAGCCCTTAATAAAACTATTGTGTTAATAGTAACTTATCACCTAGGCTACAGTTATTTCAAGCTGAAAGCTTCTGAAAGTTTTTTTTTGGAAGTGGTGTTGTTGTGTCAGCCACATTCATTTAAAGCAAACTACTTTTCATTGAAATGGATGAATAATCGCTGTAGATTATTAACTTGTATTTTTGAATCTTAATTTGTAGCTTTTACAGCCAGTGATGAGTGATAATCATTAGTATGCCTGTGCCACTATTTGAACCAAACAAAATATGATGACGCATCATTTACTGTTGCTGTAATGCTGCACACAACTGGAACAAGCTACCAAAAAACCTGAAATGAGGCTCCAAATGGGAATAGTTTTAAAAAAAAATCTAGGTTAAAAATATATCTATTCTATGCTTATGATGAAGTCTAAAGCACTTTATGTTGTAATCTTTTGCTTCTTGTTTGTCTTGTATTGGAGTTTCCCTGCATTATCCTCAGATTTAAAAGGTGGTATAGACAGGTATTATTATTAGTCATTATTTAATATTTATTATTATTATTGTTTTGTTGTATCTATTTTGAATAAAATTAATCAAACATTTATTATCTGTCAAAAGTTCTATGTTAATGTGTTGGTTGATTAAAAAAGAGTTCTTGTTTACTAAAACGGCATTTGTTGTTTTATTTTGTCAGGTTACTGGTGAGATTGGTGAGATTGGTCCAGTTTGGTGTCAGTCTATACAGCTACGTTTGGTACTGGGATGATTTATTAAAGGTGTTTCATCATAATAGCTGATCATTCACAAGCACGGTGGCCTCGGCTCAGGCATGTTACAGTGTCTTTGACTCACCCATCTCTGGATCAAATCATTCCGCTGATCCTCATCCATTATCAGTGTCTCCTCAGAAAATCCTGTCACCAGTAGATGTGTCTCTGTCTTCTCTGCAGCACAATAGAAACTGTACCAGTGTCTGTGTCGCTGAAAAAAACGATATTAAAGCTCTGCTGGAGTCTCAGGAGACAGCAAGAGAGGGAACCTCAACATAAACCTCTTATCTCCCTTTGTGTGACGTGTAATTAGATTAAACCAGATCACTCAGGTGTGTAGTCAGAGAAACACTCATCTCAAGCTCCAGTCCTCAAAACAGATTGTCCAGACGTGATTGAAATAGTAATAGTTATAATAAATAACTATTACTACTAGTATGGTATAATATTACCTAATGTAATGTATGATAATGTAATAGTAATCTTCATACACAGAGCACCTGTCAGAATAATGTGCAAAGTGCTTAACAGTATAAGAAAGTCCCTTACACAAAATAGATTCAGAGTACAAGCTGCAACAAGAGACAAAAAATCAATAAAGAATGTAATTAAAAATAAAAATGCATATTACTGTTAATATACCCTTTACAAATGTGGAATTTAATTTATTCAGTCTTGCATATTGTGACAAAGATGCAAATATTTCTATTGTATATAATTCTTATTCTTCTCACTTATAATCTTAGGATACTTCATTTTGTATAGGCTGTGAATTTAGTTATTTTTCTATTCTTGGGTTGAATTGGCTGTAATGAAAGCAGGATTAATTAAGTATTTCTGATTAAGATAAAGGCTTTCTAATAAAATTGTGCATTTAAACTTGCCCAGCACTGTTACTATTAAGTAATTAGTCCAAAAGGTAATAAAATGTCAGATTATTTGATATTTAAATTTTCTTGATAAATGTCGCATATGAGAATTTTTGCTTCTAAGCAAAAGTTGAATAAACCATTTATTCATTATCTTTAAGATCATAAAGGTCAGGGGCACAAAGATAAACTATAGATTTATAACCACTTAGTAATAAAATCTAAGAAAATCTATGCTTCTTTAAGTTAACAATATCTTAAGAATATGTCATCTTGCCATCTTTATGAGTAAATGACATTGTGTCACATTGTAAACCACTCACTCTCCTGCACAAAACTCCATTGAGAAAATCTGCCACTGTAGCTCAAGGGGACACAGTTGCTGCTGGTCTACTGCTGCTTTGTTTGCAATGTGTTTGTCACACAGGTTAAATAAAATGATGATTTTAAACAATTAAATCACAACAAAAATGACAAATTTGAACCTGTCGAAGGAGGCAGTGGATCAACAACTCCTGTGTCCTGTGATCTAAAATCACTGATTTTCTCTGTGGACTTTGGTGCAGGAGAGTAATCAACAACACAAACTTTAGTTTCCACTTGTAAAAGGCCATCTAATTGTGAGCATAGACTTCAAATATAGTAGACATCAGATTGCCTAGATTTTATAAGCTGATCATTTTATAAAGTGGCTAAAAGTTTTTCCTTGTGTCCATATAGGTGGCCTTCTTTTCACTGAGAGTGAACTTGCCTGTATATGAGGGGTTAATCTTCAGGGGGCGCTCACATCTCAATCAGCAGTTTTTAACACTTTGACAACTATCAGAACCTCATACAATCTCACTCCAAGTAAAACTTCATCTATCACTGAAAGGGTATAAAGATGAATGAGGCTCTTTATTTTTATACTGTGTAGAATGAAAACAGTAAGACAAATCTATAACTCTTGGTTAAATCCTGTCTTCATGAGTTATAATGTTCATATTGTTCTGTTTTCTGCAGAGGTGTTAGTTCAAATGAATCATGCCTCAGTCTCTTTGTGTTTTGGCCGTATATATGCTTGACAAACAAACATAAACCTGCTTTCTGCCACTGCAGATGTTTCTGTGTAATTAAATGGAAACGCCTGTCAAACAGAGGAACAGGGATTAAGAATGTGCTTTTCCATGATTGCTCAGTGATACAAACGCTGAACCTCTGTGTCAACACAACGGCTTCAAAGGCATGGATCACCTTTTACCTTCCAGTGTTCACATGCATGTGGTCATTTAATAGAAACACAATCAGTGACTTCCTGCTCTGGACAGACATAACAGCCTCAGCCTCAGCAGTAGCAGCAGCAGTAGCAGCTCCAGTCCTGATTTTACATGAATAGAGAGGGAAGCGTATTTGAACGGTTGGATTTAGCCAACATCTGCTGCTTTGGTTTGCTCTCTGTATTGCTGTGTGGTGAAAGCTTTAGACAAAAGCCACAAAACAAATACAGCACACACACGCACACACACACACGCACACACACACACACACTGGTCCTCATGTTTATCCCTGGTGGTAGAAAACACAAGCGTGAACAGGATTGTGGTAAATATGCTTTTAAAGGTGACGCATGTGGCCATGATATATATATATCAAGACTGTAAGTCATGATTATTATATAATTGATCAATAACTGAAATCATTGAAAAATCACTTTTGCTTTTGTCCCTATTTTAAACATTTACTTGTAAAAACTCAACATACATATTCATTCAAGAAGCCAAGACTGAATATCATGGTCAGTTTTCTATTTCATTTGCAGAACAACAACCCAAACAGTGGACTTTTGGAAGAGCTGGATGGTTTTATTAAAAAGATTATCATGTCAAAAAGTCATGTTGTAGCTGAAAGTTGTTCGCAAACACATAAAAAAGATATGGTTATAAAATAAACTTGTAGTTATGCTGCTATTAGGGCTCCAATAAAGGATTCATTTCATATTCAGTTAATCTGTTGATTATGTTTTCAACTGATAAGTTATTTGGTCCATAAAATATCAGAGAATGTTGAAAAATTATGAATGTTTTTCAAAATAATAATGTTCACAAATAGGCTGTTTGGTCCACAAACCAAAACGATTTAGTTTTAATGATTTCTTTCTTATATGGAGCAAAGAATCCAGAAATTATTAAAATAGCTGACTTCGAATTTAGTTATCGATTAATAGCTAATTAATGGGTACCACTCTGGATTCTATTGCGATTGCCTACTGATGTTTTGTTGTTCAAGCTCTATTTTGAGGCAGCGATACAAAGAAATTTCAGTTTCTAAAGACAACCTAACTGTTCAAAGAAATCTATAAAATAACAACTTCTATAGCTTCTTGTTCAACAGCTCATTAAATAATAATTAAAAAAAGATTTTTCCAGTATACTGTACACATTGCCTGGTGCCAAATTAGACTTGGGGGGCAAAAGGCAATATTTTTTGGACTTTGCCCCCAAAGCCTAATTCACTGGCATAGACAGCAAATATTGCAGCTTCAGACTGTTTTCCTCTCACAATGTACTGTTTCAGTTCAGTTCAAATGAACTCAAAATTGTTCATCCCTGTATTAACAGCACAACACAAACTATACAATGATTAAATAAAATCTAAAAACAAATGACATGTTAAAAGATACGAGGATGGTAAGGTGCAAGTGCATCCATCAAGTGAACTGACCTTTTTCGAACTGTCAAGATTCAATCAGTCAACATGAGATGCAAAAGTGGAGTTTCAGTCAAGCTGGGAATGAGCAATTTTCTCACAATTCACAATTCATCAAGCTTTTGGATAATCTTTATGAACAGGTGTGTGCAGATAGATTAAAAACCTCTTAACTGATGTCATTCTGCCAATGTGTTCCATCATTTTTGAGAAACATTGTGAGGCTTTTTAGGTTTTCAAAGGGTTTGTCGACTTTGTGGCCTGCAAACGAACATTTCAATTGTGAGTAAACTGACCACTGAATCAATGAAGCCACGATTTCAGGTTAACACAAGTCTGTAATCTCTAATGACATGTTAGGGTCACTATATGACTTAATATGATATATTTATGGGTGTAATGTACCTTTAAATAAAAGAAAAATCAGGAATCCAGAATGTTTGACTGTATCATCTCAGTCACGCAACAGATGCAGTGCAGTATTTATGGAGCAGTGTACAAAAAGGCTGCTTCTCTGAAAGGGAAACCCTCTTTACGCTCCCATATTTCCTCTGTGACCTTTTAGAGAGCAAGAGGTTCTAAGTGAACTATTTATCTACTCGCTATTTCCCCTGGAGGCCACAGCAGACTGCTGCAAGACCTAGTGCATATATGTATGTGTGTGTGTGTGTGTGTGTGCCTGTTATTCCTTATGTGGGGACCTAAATCTGTCTCCAGTCACATTATGGGGACTTGTCTTCCTCATGGGGACAAAAATCAAGTCCCCATAAAGTAGATGACACCATTTTAAAGTAAAAACTGATATAGGCTTTCCATTGTAAAAACAGGCTCTCATTTGAAGCCTTGAGATTCAAGATTTTACTCACAGAATGACTCTTTTGTGAAGGGGAAACATAATTTTAAAAAGGAAGAACTGAAACTAACAATTGAGATATTAAGTTCTCAGGAAAATGTCCCCATAGACATTTTTCAACATTCAGATGGAAGTTTTTCTTTAGACCAGCAAAGAGGCCCTTGGTGGCTAACTGCTACTTCCGTCCTACTTCCTGGGCTTCACTTTTCAAACTGGAAGACTACATTTATTTTTATACACAGTCTATGGTCAAACCTCACCAGATAATACTTGATTTTTTTTTTCTCACAGTTACAGTAATATCTTCAGTGCAGAGAGTGTGTTCTTTTAATGTTCAGATCAGTTGTCCCTTTTTCATATTCATTCTCTTGAAGTGCAGTCTGTCTTTAGATGAAACTGTATTTAAGAGGAAAGGCAGACCCTTGTGTACTGACAGCTAATGGAGATGTTGATCTCACAAGGGAGAATCTTGACCTTGGCCCCCTTTTTGTAAAAGCTTTACCCCTGCAGCAAAGAATTAAAGGGAGGGGCTGCTGCAGTCTGACTGTGTGTGTGTGTGTGTGTGTGAGTGAACATTTGTTTGTAAAACGCTGTTGTATTTATATAGGCCAGTCTTTTTTCCACATCTTTCAACACAACCTCCAACTGTTTCATCTTTCCACTGTACAGTGAGATGAAAGCTCCCAGGACGAGACAATAAATAAAGTAAAAACATGTTTTAAAGTTAGGCTGAGGTTAGGGTTAGGTTAAGGTTAGGGTCAGAGTTAGGGTTAGGACTCTAGTAATTATGGTTAAGGTTAGAGTAAGTCTCCAGGAAATGAATGAAAGTCAATGTAATGTCCTCAGAAGTCATGGAAACCTGTGTATGTGTGTTTGTGTGTGTGTGCCCATAACCCTGCCCATGCAGGTCTTGCTGTGCTTGTCCAGAATATCCAGAATAACTGTTATGTTCTGAGGAATCTCCCGTGGGTCCTGCTGCAGGTACACTGCTGTTTCCTGAGATACTCTGATGAATTTGACTCAAAGATATTTTTATTCGGTACAGATTTGTAAAAAGCTGTTGTATTAATATAGTCGAGTCTTTTTTCCGCATCTTTCAACACAACCTCAAACTGTTTCATCTTTCCATTGTACAGTGAGATGAAAGCTCCCAGGACGAGACAATAAAGTGCAGGCACACACACACGCACACCGACGCACGCACACACACCTCCATCTTTCCTGAGTGACACTGTCTGTCTGGCATCGGGTGCCACTGAGGGAAATCCATTCACCACCACCTGCTCAGCTCTTTGTAAATCAGCATTTTGATGACATTTTCCCAGGGTCGAGTTGTTACCAATCAATACACACAGAGCGGACTCCTTCACAGACACAGATAACTGCTGCTGTCCTGCTGTACCTGCCTGCTGTGGAGACTGACACCCTGTCTGACTTGGATCAATAAGTGGCGTGATGCACACACTCAGTCCCACCTACTCTGCTATCACACACTCTGGGGCTTGGTTATTTCCCCCACAGCAGCCGAGGTAAAACTGCCCAGTAACTCCCATAGGTGGATGAATTGGAGAGGTTACATGTGAACTGGCTGTCAAAGCCATTTTGTCATCTCCGCCTCTCTCCGGTGTTTAAAGATGCTGACACACAGTGTTTGGGGTTCAAGTTCCAGTGTCTTGCTGGAAGTGATGGAGGCTTTTAGGCATTTCTTTTTATCTGTTTAAGTGTTCACCCAGATGTTAGAAATTCTGTTTCACCTGTCATCATCTCCTGGCACTTATGTTTATCTCCACTTATGTTTTCCTTTCAGGTCATCTGATCTGCACATTTCTTTGACTTTACAGACTTTATTACTGTGTTTAGAATATATTTTTTTTTTTGTTTTTGCAGGATTACAGAAAGAACATAACAACTACTTGTCTTTTTCACTTACTTTAACATGTAGATTTTTTTTACCCATATGTTTTGTAAAAGGCCCAATTCACACATAAAATGTAATGGAAACCTTTTCAGCCCAGCTCAGCCCTCAAACAAATTTTCTTAAAATTAATTTCTGTATTTGTCTTGTAACACTGCTAAAATACAAACAAACAGGCACAGATATAGACACAACCTCCTTGGCAGATGTAACAACTAAAATATATTGGGGAAAACAAGGGATGTATGCAAAAATTATATGATGATATTTTTTTCTCTTTTGGTGATAAAGTAGTAATATTTTGATTTAAAAATATTCAGCAGATGACCTGAACAGCTCTATTGTGAAAGACTTAGAGTGTCTGTGGGGAGGAGGAGGAGTAGTATCACGTGTAAAGAAAATAATATTCAAGTTTAAAAAAATTTACATAAACCAACCTTTTGCAAACCCAGAGGGAGCAGCAGAGCATGAAACCAATTTAGAATCATTATCAAATAAATTAACACAAATTACTTTTTAATGTTGCCAGAAATTCTTCCTTTTTTGTCTTTGTTCCCCTTTTTCTCCTGTTGCTCCTGATAATTGACAAGCTGTGGTTGTGAAAGTGAAACCTAATAGTAAATATCATTGTGGTCCATGAGATTACACATGCAGTTACTATACATTGTGGGAGCAGGATGTGTTTGATATAATTGACTTTATTTAATACTAATAATACCAATAGTAATAATAATGCATTTATTTATTTTGCAGCTTTCAAAACACTGTTACTGTTAAGTGCTTCACAGAATGAAATCAAACGTTAATAAACACATTCAATGTAAAATTTATGGAAAGTTATGGAGAGGATTAGTCGTAGGTCAAAGATGTTGCACATGCAGATAATGATCCAGATTTTAGTGTTGGCAGTAACACTTTCTTCAGCTGTTTGCATTAATTTATCTTAATAAACCAATTATTTTAAATACATTTTTCAAATCAGTAGCCCTTTTACGTTTATCTCTGAGGATGTGAAGTGGCCTTGAGTTAAAACAAAAACTGATACAGAAGAGCAGATCAGATTCAGATGCTGGATCAGTTTCTTTTGACTGTGGCCTTGTTGTTTTTGGATGAGACCCACTGTGAACCAGCAGCTCCATTATAAATTGGCCTGTCACTGGGAGAGTGATTGACAGTGGCCTGGTTTATATCGCCATTTTTAACTTGTCTTGGGTGACAGAAAAAGCACATTTGTCTTTTACCATCCACTGCTGAGAAGCAAATACTAGGAGTTAATTCACTGACATAAGCAATAAAAGGTTAAGATCTAAACAACTTAACAATGTAGATAAAATCACCAGTAGCTGATGATATTTGGTCTTATATAGTGGTAATATTTGCTTCAGTCACTTCTGTTTCCTACATGCAATGAAATGATGTTTCAGTCACAATTTAATTCATTTAATTTAAAAAATGCCATCATTTATTCTTTCAACCCTCCTCCCTTCCATGTACAGTATTTGCATTTTCCTTTAAATTTGTCAACCTTTCCACTTTCCTTATGCATAAAAATGTAGTTCAAGATTTTGTTTAATATTTCTGTTCATTCATTCATTTCTTTTTTTCTTTTTTTTTTTAGTGAAAATTGAAAATTAAAAATAGACTAAACTTTGATTTTGGAAATCTGTTTGCACATTTGATGTAAATATAGAACCCAGGGTGTTTTGAAATAAATAGTGTAACAAATAAAATTAAATAGAACATATATAAATTACAATATAATCAAGTCACAGTTAAATAAAATATTAGTACCAATACAGTTAAACTTACAGTATTTCAAAAGCTACACAAGAAAGAAGTTTTCATTCATTTTAAAAATTCTCAGAGTGCTGGTTGTTCTGATTTCAAAGGGGAGGGATTTCCATAGTTGGGGTTATTAAAACTGAAAGCAAACCTGGGGAAGGTGATAATAATATGAATTATTTTGAAAGGAGAAAAGATGCAGGATGTTTCCACAAAGACAGCATCTTAACAGTGATTATTTCCCTGCTTTTCTGCCTCATGTTCCTCAGCTCTGACCTGGGATAAACCTCTGGGACTGTTGAAGTACTTTTCCGTCTCACTCAGCGATGCTGTGATCTCCTTCCCTCTGCTTTGATCCTGCTGCAGTTTGACACATGACCACACAGACCTCTGAATGGGCATTAGTGCAGGCTTCAGCAAACCCAACATGTGTGCCTTGCAGCACTGCCACTGCTCAAATCATTCATTAAATCAGGACACAAAAAGTAACTTTACTTGAATGCCTCAGCATAAATATTTTATCATGGCTGAGAATAAATCTTTGTCGTTTTGTTCTCCTTTCTCTGTCTGTGGTCTCCTCTAATAGTCATATGTAGGCCCATGCTTGGCTTAGTCATTTGTGACATGGATCTTATGAATTTTTTAGACAGATTTGCAGCTGAAATCGGGCCTGGTTAAAAGGATTACAGTATCACAAAGGGAAATTGGAGGAAATCAGATGCTATTTGCATAGTTAACACACACTGAAAGAGATTTTGTGTTTAATCTTGACAGAAACACAGCATTATCACACACATAACAACCTCATCAACACTTTAACTATACAACACTGGCTTGTACTGTATGTGGTGGGTGTATGTTTGCACTCACAATCTACAGGAAAGTGAAGGTTATGTGTTTTTGATACTGAACAGAAATAGTGAAAGTAAAGTGCATTAAAGGAACAGTTCAGTTTTTTAAAATTTGGGTTATGTGAGATATTGACACATAAGCTCAGAATGGGTTGTGCATACAACCAGGCAGACATACACTCATTGAAAACATTGCTGTCAGTGGGGATAAAAGCAACATATTTTAATCACTTAACAAAGGGCTCAGAAACATCTGCACCTGCTTTAATCCTAAGACATCTTAAGAAAATGCTTGCTGTTTATCTAGCTGTTTGTCCACTACCAAAGTCCATAGAGAAAATCAGCAAGTTTACATCAAAGCACACAGGATTTATTGATCCACTGCTGCCTCCATCAGTAAGTTCAATTTGTTATTTTGTCACTTCTGTGTTTGAAATTCTTTGTTTGAATTCACCTCAATGACAACTATGTGAGTCAACTTCAATTACTGGTCAGAAACAATTATTAAATGGGAAGAGAAAATAATGATCTTTTTTGGGAAATGATCTTATTGGTAAAATAATTTTGATTCAACATGACCTTACACCTATTTTGTTTGGAGTCGAGCTGCACAATTTAGAAAAAGTATCTAATAGAGATTTTTGTGGCAGATATTGCAACTGTAATTTAATTTATGATAATGTTTTTATGTCAAGCTACATCATAATATTATGAACATGATGGTTCCAGATGACCATGCATTTCCACATGAAATATCATTTCAATTTCATCAGGCTGCAACAATTAACTGATTAGTTATCATTTGTTAAATTAATCCACAACTATTATGATTGTTGATTATTTGGTTTTTGTTGTTTATTTTCATTAGTTAAAACAAGTTCTTAGATTTTTGTAAGCTACTTAAAGGAGACATAGAATGGTCCTTTTGAACCAAAAATTGAGCATTTGAGTCGTTAGCTATTGCTATTCAAGACAAGAAGCAGTCAAGCCACAAAGACATTATTACTTCATTTGTAAATACTTATATTGCCTTCAGGAAATCCATTATGGATTGTTGGAACTGCTCCCCACTTGAGATAACAGAGCAACAATGAACTGAACCTTTCTTCTGAGACATGTTGCTCTCAACAGATACAATAGTTGTAATGGCGGAAGTGATTCAGCTTCTTCTTCTTCTTCAGGTTGAATGTTCACGCCCATGACCGGGAGTAGCTGTTGGGGGAAGGTTCGTTGCACGGCAAATGTGCTAGTTACGTAACTAACTCAACTTTTCAAAACCGCTTGCTTGAGCACAGATAAACAGAGAAGCCCTTTTTTCTCAGAAGTGGCTGAAGTGTTTATTGTGACACTTGTGATGTGTAGATACGGGAGGGACACGGGGACACACCAAAAACATCAGAAATGTGATTTTCCAATGTCCACTTTAAACCTGAATAGTTTATGCTTTCTTTACTGTGCATAAAAAAATCATTACTGACAACAACAAACTAAATCATTTTGACATTTGAGAACATCATCGTTTCGAGGTTTGGGAAACACTGATCAACATTTTTCAACATTTTGGACCAAACAACTAATCGATTCATCAATAAAATAATTAACAGATTAATCGAATAGGAAAATAATTGCTAGTTGCAGCTCTGCTAACATGAGAACTTCTATCACTAAGAGCGATGTTAGTTTCCATAAGTTCACTTATTAATTTCATTCTGATCACCTTCCACAAATTACAAATAAGTTCATTTCTCCAGAGCAAAGCATGACACCATTTCCCATAACCACATTGCAGGTGCAGGATGGTCCATACTTTTCCACCTCAATGCAATCACCCTCCTTTAAGTCATGTCTCTCGATGAGAGAGTGCGATGTCTGTGCCTGAGAGCTTGTGGTAGCCATCCTTCTAAAAATGCTCATGTCTTGACCCTCTATTCTTTCAAAGAGGCCAATGAATCTTCAGTTGTTGTGCATCCTCTATTTTCCAGATCTACTTTTGTTTCCAGTTTATATTTCACAAGTTTTTATCTCTTTTCCCATATTAAGGACAATGACCAAAGTTGTTTTTCAATGTTTTTCTTTTGAACGCTGGCATTTTTTTAAAAAAATAAAAAATTCAGTGTTAAAATATATAATCAAACACTTTCCAAAAATGAATTTAAAAATACAAGTAAACGTTTTGTGCAAACTTAAATAATAATGTTAATTTGCAGACACATCCCCAACAGCACAGTTTCTTACAGCTGTCATATTGTAGCATGCAAGGATTTGTGCATGAATCTCACATTTTGACATCATCCTTTTCACAAATTCTTCACCATGTAAAACCTTTTATGAGCAGACAAGATCAGTTGCTCGCTAAAAGGCTGTCAGGTTCTCTTTCCTGTCACTTGATTTGCTTTTCATGTAGAGAAGAGAAGAGAAGAGAAGAGAAGAGAAGAGAAGAGAAGAGAAGAGAAGAGAAGAGAAGAGAAGAGAATAGAAGTAACCCTCTGTTACTGAGCCTTTAAAACAAAGCTAGAACCTTTTAATGTCACCTTCAGGATTCATATGTTATTAGACATGACTTCAGAGATGAGAATGATGACACAAAAAAGCACTGAAAAACAGACTCAGTACATCAGATTGTTAATTTTTTATCACTATACATACATATATATATATATATATATATATATATATATATATATATATAACATACAAAAAAGATGTCATATGTGTGTGTGGGTGTTCAACAAAAAAGAGCAACACTTCATGGGGTGAACAAAAAAAGGTAATTTCACATTTTGATTTAGTATTTAAACATATTTCTGATATATTGATAGCAGGTGAGACACAGAGAGGAGAAGGAGAATGTGTTTATTAAATCAAGATATATATATTAAATCAATATATATATCTTTTTCACAAATCTGTATTTGATTTTTTTAAGACTAGTAGATTTTCTCCAGCTCAAAAATATTTGCGATTTGTTTTATAAATTACTGCTGTTATTATCTTTCATTCATTTGCTTTTGTCAGGTAGAGAATGTGAAATAAACTGTACTGGAGCAGGCAGAGGGCAGTGGACTGTGACCCAGAGGAACGACTCTGTTTGACTGACAGCTCACGTTCAAATCTGTCCACTGATATGTAATGCTAAATAAACCGGAAAACATGTCTTTAAATGAGTGGACACCCCACCTCCACCCCCGCCCTGGACTCATGCTGTTCAGGGCCTAAGACCCAGAGAACACAGGCCGACTAATGGAAGGCTTTCAGCTGTCCACCATGTTCCTTTTTTTTTGCGTGTGTGGTCTTAGCTTTAAGAATCACTCGTACATGCCCAAACACCTTGGGACACGCCATTATAAGCAAGACCGAAAACAACACTGTCCATCACCCCCTCCTTACACACACACCTGCTTTATATATATATATATATATATATATATATATATATAATAAAACAATAATTATATAATTGTTGCACTTGTAATATTAATAATACATTATTATTAATCTACTTTAATCTAAATTAAGGAGCAATTTCTACAGAAAAATATTTATGAAGCATGTGTAACCTGGCCACTCCACCCAGGGACTCTGTGTTGCGTTGTGTTTGGGTTGTTGTATTTGCGGCTCGGACCATGCCGTTGTTTATTTCACATGTGTCAAGTCACGGGGGCTGGCAACTCCTTATTACAGGAAAATAAACATTTTTTAAACATTTTACCTAACCCTGCATCATATCTTTTAAACACAGTAAACAGGATACATGAACTCACTCACCACTTTATCCACTAGGGGTCGCGGGGGGCGCTGGTGCCTAACTCCAGCTGACATAGGGCGAGAGGCAGGGTACACCCTGGACAGGTCGCCAGTCCATCACAGGGCCACATAGAGACAGACAACCATTCACTCTCACATTCATACCTACGGGCAATTTAGAGTGTCCAATTAACCTAGTCCCCAAATCTGCATGTTTTTGGACTGTGGGAGGAAGCCAGAGTACCCGGTGAGAACCCACGCACCATGGGGAGAACATGCAAACTTCTTGCAGAAGGCCAGGATACATGAACAAATGTTAAAATTCTTGGTTATTCATTCACATTTCGGGAGAGCATGGTTTATGCAGCTTACCATATCACAGGAAAATAAACATTTGACCGAAATGGTGCTTGTGCGCGCAACAAACCTAAAAATACGGTGGCCTTTTAGGACAAACGGCCATATTCGCCAAACCGCTGAGGGCAAAGAACAATACAGTAGCGCCATCTACTGACGTCAATAGGCAACTGCCCTACACACGCACACACCAGTTTACGACACAGACAACAACAACAGTAACAAATCTTGTAATTGCACAAAATTGGACCCAGATGCAGCAACAGACAAGTTAAAATGTCCAAAAGGATTTATTGAAATGTGAATGACTGAGCGGTGATGAGTGTGGAGGCTGAGGTGGGGCAGGGCAGCACTGGTGTGGCTGGTGTGTTAGTAAAAGCTGGCATGGTAGTGGGTCCAAAGGTCCAGTAGTAATAACAGTGGGGCACAATTCAACAGAGGGTTTACAGTGAAGCAGATGGTGAGGAAAATTAGCTGCAGAAAAAAACAGGGTAAGAGATCGCGGACTAAGCACTTGGAAAAGAACCAAATGGTCTGATACAGGCAAATGGTCCGATGCCGAATTCAGGAAGCTCCAAGCCTTAATAATCCAAGCCCTGATCACAGACTGTGAACATGACAGTACCTTCCCCTTCATTGATCGTCACAACAGTCAGGCTGATTAATTTGGAAATTGAATAAGAACCAATGAACCTGGGAGAGAGTTTCCTTGACTCAGCCTGGAGTGGGTATGCCCTTTGAAGAGAGCCAAACCTTTTCACCTACTTGGTATACAGGTGCAGGTGTGTTATGATGGTTAGCCAGTTGTTAGTTGCGTTCATTTGTTTGTATATCAGAGCAGAGCGGGCCTCCCTCCAGATGCGACCCTCCAGCACCGAAGGTGGGACTGGACAAATGAAACTGCAATCTCATCCTCGTGAAATGGAAACAATGGGGCAGATAACTAAGAGAGCACTCAAATGTTGTCAGACCTGTAGCTGTGCTTGTTAGTGAGATGTGGGTAACCAAGGAAAGGAGAGGAAGCCAGGAATACACATGCTGATCACTACTGATCAGTTATAAAGACTTATAACTAAAACATGCGTTAATCTCCAACATTTAACAAGGACATTTCTAAAATCTCAATATTTAACAGAGGAGTCTGGTGTATTTAGCGACAGCACTGAAAGACAAAGATCGTGAGCTGAATCACAACCCATTCAGCTGTATTTCAGTTCAGTGACTGTGTCAAACGGAGTCTGTGCTCCGGCCATGCAGGAGGTACTGAATGACTTGACATGAATGACTTGACCAACACATTTGTCATCAAATGTGTTGGTCAAGACTGCTGCCACAACATAGGAGGTAGGAACAATAGTTTAGGAATGGAGTCGACAGAATCTGGAGAGAACTGTCTGGAAAATGCTTCTGGTTTAACATTTCTTGAGCCAGATCTGAATGCTATTGAAAAGTTTCTGTGAACATGACAACAACAATGAATGAACAAAATTAAACCTTCCAGACTAGTGCGTAAATAAGACATAATAGACAGATTAATTTTATTTAATAATATGAAAGGAATATTTTATTTTAGAAGAAGATATTTGTATTTGTACTGAGATGTTGCTTTTTGTATATGCAAGGCTCTGAAAGGGTTGGTGTAGAGGTTAGCACTCCCGGTCAGAACAAGGGCCCTTCTGCATGGAGTTTGCATGTTCTCCCCGTGTGTGTGTGGGTTTTCTCCAGGTTCTCCAGTTTCCTCCTACAGTCCAAAAAAACATGCATATTTGGGGATTAGTCCAATTGGACACTCTAAATTGACTGGTGACCGGTCCAGGGTGTACCCTGCCTCTCACCCTATGTCAGCTGGGATTAGGCACCAGTGCTCCCTCTGACCCTAATGTGGAGGATAAAGTGGTAGAAGATGAGTGAGAGTAACTGAACCTGCAGCCAATCACAAAGGAGCTGAAACAGACCTGATCCCATGTTTGACTTCACAGCATCAGCTGTGTGCAGCCTTTAGCCTTTATATTTTCTACCTCTATTTTTGTGAATTTATAATGCCTTTTATTTTGCCTTGTTTTGAGGGACTTTTATTTTGAAGCTACATGCCTAGGTTTAGTTCGTAGCTACAGAGGAGAACAGAACGAAATCGAAAAGTAATAAAAAGAAGAAAGGTAGTTAAATGAAATATGGTATATTTGAATGATTTGCACCCTCCGAAGTGGCACAAGGTCAGAGTTTATGTAACAGAACATGTTTAATGTGTGTTAATGTGTTTTGAGATGATTTTCGCTGTATGGGGAACTTTTTTACTGTTTCTGTTTGTAACTACGTATTGATGAGTTGCTAGGTTTCACGGTATTTGCTAGTAAGGTAATATGTTTTTCTTGTGCTCAGCCTAGCTCTTACGTTGGTTGAATGGATTATTGATTATCAAGCACAAAGATTTCAATAAAACAAGAAAACCATCAGTCAAGTCTTGACCATCATTCAGGGGAGATGCTACAATGCTGACTGATAAACGTGATAAACAAATTATTTAGTGTTGAACATAAACATTTTTGAGTGAAAGAATTTACGTTGACTGTGAGAGTGAATGGTTGTCTGTCTCTATGTGGCCTTGTGATGGACTGGAGACCTGTCCAGGGTGTACCCTGCCTCTCGCCCCATGTCAGCTGGAGTTAGGCACCAGCGCCCCCCGCGACCCTTAGTGGACAAAGTGGTAGAAAATGAGAGAGAGAGAATTATATATAGTAAATGTAGTAATTATAATAATTCTAAATAATAGTGACCTTAATTTGTAAAGAACATTTCCAAAAGCAGTTACAAATTACTGTACAACTGTTGAAACCAAAATACAAAGCTGATGAAAAAGCATAGCAATGAGACAACAACAAAAAAATTCTATTCATAATAAATGCAATGCAATTGTTTTGCTTATTTTTAATTATCATAAAAGCACTTTTTTCATTATTTTCTTGGACAATAATGTATATAAGAGTGTGTTTACCTGTATTGTACTCAAATGATGACAAATTAACATTAGATGAACAGAAAAATGTTCCACAATTTACAGTTTACACTGAGACACTTTTGTATTTTACAGTGAACTTTGATTATTATCATACAGTATATATCACTGAAATGAACAGCTGAGGCAGATTTTTAAAAGACATTACAAATAAGACTAAATATAACACTGTAAAAATGCCATGGATCAAAAAATTTTATATTAAAAGCTCAGACACATCTTCCCTCACAGCAGCTGTTTCCATCATGATGGAAGTAACGCTACTGCACATCCTCTATGGGCCACACAACCTTGAAATGTACCCAGAAGTCAGAAACTTTTTGGGGGTATGAGCATATGAACGGCACCAAGTTTTATATCCAGTTTTTATAAAACATCCAGGATTACATGCCAAGTACATGCTGATGCTGTGACATCAAAACATGTTAAAATCTGAGATGAATCTTGATCAATTTCTTTATTAATGGTGAAAACAAATCTGTAAGGCTAACACATGAATCCAGCAGTCTCTTGTTATCATTATTTTGTTTGGCCTCCTTCATTCTGTAGCCTCTTTTTCCTCTGTAAGTCCATAAATAATTTGTGCCTGTGCCTTGTTGCTTGATGACAGCTGTGCAGTTGGATTTGCAGTCTGTTTTTCACATCAGGTGAATAATGAATAAGCCTGTGCAACAAAAGAAGCTTGGCCTATATCATCGTCTGTCCCGTGGCTGAGTTGGCGTGTCAACCGCAGGGAAAAGGAGGGAGGGAGGGGGACAGGTGAACAGAGACGCAGAAACTTTCCTCAATAAAAAAGGTGTGTATTTAAACACATTTTTATTCCATATCTTTCTCAGCTTCTTGCCATCGTTTTTTATTTGTATCAGCAGTATGAATCAGTGCTGTTTTTGCAAAGCTTGTTGTTTCTCTCTCACATTTTCTCTGTCTAACTCACCAAACCTGTGTGAAATGTGCTGAACACACTGTGAGAACAAATACCACATTATTATCACAATACACACAGCACATTGTCTTACCCTCGGGGCAATAATCACATTTACTCTCTGCTCATCCTGACTCCCATATCTGCTTTCTCATGAAGAGAACATAAGAGTCTGATCGCCTGACAGATATTAATGCTCGTCAGCTGCATGGGTGTGACCCATCTTGACTTTTTTTCCCCCTCCTTTCATCTGTGAGGATTTGCATGTGGAGCTTTAATCACAGTTTTAAGTCTTTGGTCTGGTTTTGTCGCTTCCTTTTGATCGATGATTAAGTCCTTTCTACAAATTCCATGCTTCATTTCAATATTTTGTTTTCCTGACATGAAAAAACAGACCCAGGTCAGACCAAAGGTAATGTAGAGGGATTTTATTGCTTTCTAATAGACAATACAGTAAACCAGAATCAGATGTTGCAATGCACATTTTTGTTGTGACCTTTATTTTTTGATCCAAATTTCCTTTTTTTTACTTTTCTAGAAATGTGGATATCAACATGTTTTAACCACATTTGGCTAAAATGAGGCAACCATAGACAACCATATCCTGGTTTTGAGGTTGGGGCACAGAAAAAACACACCCAGTACACAAGGAAAAACCTGTTTTAGCCATTCATTAAAAGGCCCAACTAATTAAATACACTTACTTAACTTTATGTTCACAACATATTCTTTAATTTTTATCACTGTTAAACAGGCTTTCTCCATCAATAAGTTCAGATGTGTGATTTTGTGACATCAGCTTTTGAAATCCTTCATTCAGATTGACCTTAGTGACATAAATTTAATAAACAAGGCATCAGTAGACCAGCAGCTCCTGTGTCCTAAAGACACAGATTTTATCGAGGAGAGCAGAGTAATGGAAAAGTGTCATTACTGACCAGAATGAGTCTTTGAATGTTTGATGAGCATGTCTTAAATTCAGCACTTTCCTTCACATATGTAGTTTTGGAAGCAGATATGATGACTCTTGGCACCCGTCCAGCCCATATGACGATGCTGCTCTGATATAAGTGGGTGTGTTTCTCCATGAAACAAACATGACAGTGTCATTCCCAGTGTGCGCTCACATACCAGGTGATATTAAACCAAAACATAAAATGACCAACAATTAAGTCATTCACTTCATCGTGTCTCCAGTCAAAGTCCCAAGTCTTTAACTTTTAGTCAAAACTCAAAAAAAATTTTATTTTTTGTAAAGTCAAGTCATGAGTCATCAAGAGTCAGTTGGATGGCACGGATGCTGGAATGGCCACCTTTCCTCTGAAGGTACATGTATGTAGAGTAAAACAGCCAATAGGAAGGACCTTGTGTCTCTATACGTTCTTGTGATTGGTCAAATTCTTCAGTGAAAGCACAGAACTAGTCTAGAGGAGGTGAAGTGTCACAACTTAATTTACATTACAATGAAAGAACATTATGAAATTTCTGATCAATAGCAAAAAAATCACACATACTGCACCTATAAAATGTTCTCCCTGAAAAATATGTATTCAATATCTGTATATAAAAAATGACTGACACTTTTGCACTATACCATGTACATATATATAGCACGTACATCTGACTCTATTTTTCTTTTCTTTCCTTTTTATCTATCTATCTATCTATCTATCTATCTATCTATCTATCTATCTATCTATCTATCTATCTATCTATCTATCTATCTATATGTGTGTGTGCATGTGTGTGTGTGTGTGTGTGTGTGTGTGTGTGCGGAAACTCAAGAATTTGAAATGTCTATAAACAAATGTCACATTAAAGGATGTTAATTCAAGGATGGGTAAAATTAAGCAAACTTTATTTGTATCTCACTTTTTATGTAAAAGCCTCACTGTGGGTTTTCGTTCTGACTTTAGGAATCATGAAACTGGGAAAACCATCACCACTGATGGGTTAAAAGCCATTGTCATAAGAATGAGAAGGACAAAGTCCATTGAGAGTTTTAAAAACCAATAGAGATTTAAAAAATTGTTTCAAAAATATACAGGCAGTCAGTACAGGGACTTCAGTATTGGTGTTAAATAGGGCTGCAGCAACAAATTGATTATTAATAAATTACTATATTGATCAGCCACTACCGTATTTTAATAATCTTTCATTTTTATGATTCAAATAAGTTCTTTGACTTTTCAGCTTCTTAAATGTGAATATTTTCTGATTTCGTTGCTCCATATAACAAAGAATTCATTAAAAATATCAGGTTAGGAAAACTGATCATTATTTTTCAACATTTTATGGACCAAATAACTAACCAATTTATTGGGAAACTAGAAGCACTTGGAGACCAAGCAATGATAGAGTCTTTCAAAAAATTTTTGGATCCAGACAGTGATCCACTGTTCCTTGTCCCTTTACTCACCTTTCCTGAAAATGTCATCAAAATCCAACCATAATGTTTTGACTTATTTTGCTAACAGACAGACAGCCAGACAGACAAAGGTCAATATTTGACAGATTAATGAAAATATTAGTTGCAGCCCTACTGTTAAGGAAAATAATAATTATAAAACAAATCATTGATGTTTAGATTGAGATTCTGCTTCTTAAAGCTGGATACAAAAATCAAAACCATCTTTTGCAATCTGTGTCATGTAAATTCATGTTTAATTTGGGATTAATAATGAATTGTCTAAAACCGCGTCACTGAACTTTCTAACTCCATGCTCAAGATTTGTGAGCACTTACTGGATTTGAGTCTCAGACTGCAGTGTGCTGATTACTCACCCCCCCCCCCCCCCCCCCCCCCCCCCCCCCCCCCCCCCCCCCCCCCCCCCCCCCCCCCCCCCCCCCCCCCCCCTCTTATCGATCCAGCCATTTTCTATTCATATTTGATAAGGCCTTGAGGCAGTGGAGTAATGCTCTAAAAAGAAAAGCCGTCTGTGGCCGTTGCGGGAAATCTGGTCAGTCCTAATGGAGATTTTTCCTCTTTCCTCTAAAATGATAATGATTTCGGTTCAGGTGTTCAGTCAGAGTGTATGAACATATCCTCGCTTAATGTGTGTCACTTCTAAGGTTTTAGTCCAGGCTGGTTATTTGGTGCTGAAGGAACAAAATAGTTAGATTTAGCATCACTGAGTTTGACCTGTTGTGATGCTTTGGTGTAACTACAGAGCAGGCAAATGCCTCGGGTGTCAGGCTGAGAGAAGGGGCCCCCAACAGCAACTGAAAAACACATGGATTTTTGTTTTTAACTCCATAATTTATTTATCGATTTATTTATATTGTCAATAGTACTGTTGTGTGGTTGTATGAGGTGCTGACACATTGGCACCTGGTCTTTTGTTGTTGTTGTTGTTTTTAAAAGGTTTTCTGTAAACACAACATTGTTTCAGGAAATGTCTTTATCCACACAAATCCTGCAAAACATCTAAACACTGTAGTACATATTCTGGTGTTATAGAAATAAACTTGGACTGGGGAAGTAAACATTGAGCAAGCAGGAAAAGAAAGAAAGAAAGAAAGCTTTAATGGAATAAATATACATTAAAATGTACATAATCACAAGAAAGCCAAGGCGACTAAGGAAAAACATATTTATCATAAACTTTAAAAAAAAAAAAAAAACTCCAAACACAAGAAGAAGAAGATAACAATGGTGAAAAGAGAGGTGGGAATATGACATTATCATGTTCCCAAAGTAGTGAATTTGTTTTATACACAAAAACTTATTGGTGTCATTATAAGATTTTAATAGGATGAAAAAGCCTCACCAGATTCACCTAAACTTGTTTTCTTGTGTTCGACCATCCACATCCACACACCGTCCACACGGAACACTCCAAAACAGTTCATATGCCAGGCCTGAGGGTGGCGCTGTAACAAGAATGTAATGTAATGTAATGTAACTTTTTTATTTGTAACGCACTTTAAAACAATTAAGTTGACACAAAGTGCTAACAATATAAAACATTAAACTAAAAATGAATGAATGAAAATATAAAACACATTTAAAATATAATAAAATACTAATAAAACATTAAAAATTTATAACAAAGAATAAAATCAAATAAATAAAATAAATTAAAATCATGTCAAAAAGTCAGCATGTGCCAAAGGCCAAAGTGAACAAGTGGGTTTTTAAAAGTGATTTAAAAATGTGTATAGAGGAGGCCTGTCTAATGTACAAAGGCAACTCATTCCATACTTTTGGTGCTGCCACTGCAAAAGCCCGGTCCCCTCTGAGCTTACAATTAGACTTAGGTACACTCTGAAGGAGTTGGTCAGCTGATCTGTGAGACCGAGAGAGTGTGTAGGTGTGAAGAAGCTCAGAGAGGTACGACGGGGCAGCACCATTTAAGCACTTAAAAGGGACTGAGAAGAAGATGTTCTACACATACATAAAGCCAACATCACTTATGTTGCTAGCATGAGTAACACAACATGAAAAAGTGTCCTCATCTTTAGAATGAATGCACCATTAGACCCTTTTCCACCATAGGAACTTTTCTTATTTACCCGGGTAACTAAAAAACCTTGGCACATTTCCACCGTAATCACCTGGGTAAATATTACTCTGGTAAATGCTTTACATTTAGTACCTACTCGCTGTGTGGAACACATCTTGCAGCTATTTCCATGTTGCGGAAGTAGCAACTTTGTCTCTATATTTAGTGAGTATTCAGACCCTCTAGTGACTGTTTTTCAAAAAAAAAAGCAACTAGTGACAAATCCAGCGTCTTTTTCTTTTGTTATTAGAGACTTTTGGAGACACTGACGTGAAAGAATGTATCTTTCTAAAGGTCTTTACGTGGAACGAATAAGCCAATGATTCTGATCAAGAACAATGAGAAAAAAACGAATAAATTATGAGGAGGAGAAAAAAAATCACATCTGTCTATGAGTCATCGATAACAGAGAACTAACAGAGAGCGATAACTAAAGAACTTTGAGGTGCAGTGGAAATGCAAACTACACAGATTAGGTAAATAAGTTCCTAGTAATAAAAGTTCCTGGTAATTTTGGTGGGAAAAAAGGGGCTATTATGGTTCAGGGAGATACGGCCCTGTGAGCACATATTTGTCTATATGATATTTGGTGATCTTTGTTGTTTTGATACTGTACTTGTATTTTTTTAAACAATAACGTTGGGACTGTATGGTTTAAAGTTTTATTTTAACTGGCTGTGTTTCCTCACTGCTCAGCTACTGTGAAAGTCTTCTTTTTCTTTCTGTATGCCCTCAGTCACTTCATCCTGGGATTTAAAATATTCAGTATTTTCGCAGAGGAGTGGGATGTTGTACGCTTTAGGAGGAAGTGAGGCAAGAAAATCGTTGCGAGTCACTGATTTCAATCAATGTTGAAAGAAGGAAAAACTGATTGTTTCAGCCTCTTTAGAAGAAGAGTCATAATAATGACAACTGACAATTGTTTTCATCAGAAATCAGCTGTTTTATTTGTTGGGCAATAAAAATCTGACATACAGTATTAGTATCATTATGTCATTGTTAAAATGTATGTTTTTGATCAATACAGGACATACAGTGCAGATCAGGGATGAAGTAATATTTATATATCAATATGAGGGAGATATGAGATGATGACAGTAATATTTTGCCTGATACTTGTATTTTTGGTTTATTATCCTCTAATGTTTGTTGTTTTTTGTTTGCTACTTATTCTTCTCTTTTGTTTTCATTCACTTTTTTGCAGTCACTTTATTAAAGCATGTAATCTCTGGTTTTATGAATAAAATTGTAAATATTATTATAATGGTAAATGAATGGAAAGATTTTCTATTCAGTCACCATGTATTTACCATACCTGTTAATTGAGTGTTAACTATTCTGATGATCAATGACACATGTAATCTTTTATCACTGTTTTTTATAATATTTTACACAATTTCTTGTTAATATTTAGTGTCAGTGTGGTTTTTAATTTATTCTAGTGTTCACAGAGATGATATTCTCTGAGCTGAATATGTTTTCTATCTTCTGTTTTTTTCTCTTATAGATAGCTGTCAATTGTTTTCTTATTTATATATGTATATTTGTGACAATGATGATGATGATTGTATTGTGAATATATATTTTCCTTGTTGCTGATCTATCTATGATGAATTGTTAATTTTAATTGTAATATTAACATAATATAATCTGGTTTAAATGCCAAAAATAAGAAAATAGTTGTTTTATTGATGACATATTAATATATTTCTTTCATTTAGCAGTGTCTCAGTAGCATTTCTTGTTAAAAATTGCAAACTATAATTTTGTAAATCTCATAAATGAAAAACAGATGTTTCGTCATCACATAATACACATGCTCTTCCTCTGCCACAAGTCGTTGCTTTTTTTCTTTTTAAAAAGAGCCATGAGGGTGCGAAGTGGTTTGTTAACGGTTAAATCAGCTCACATGTTTAACGTTCAAACACATGACTGCAGTGGGCAAAACAAACATGTGCCTCCAGGCAGCAACAATCACAGCAGCAGCAGTTACAGCAGCAGCAGTAACAGTAAGCATGGGCGGAGTTGGTGAGGGGGGGGGGGGGGGGGGGGGGGGGGCCCCTGGGGGGGGGGGGGGGGGGGGGGGGGGGGGGGGGGGGGGGCGATGGACCCCTTGAAATCTGATTGGCTACCCCAAAGTTCATGAGTTCAATAAATACGGTCCGTGGATCGAATGTAAATAGATGTAAAAGAATACATCTCACAAGATACAGAAGGTGGACAAGCATCTAGAACGTTCAGGAAACAAATCTGTGGACCCCCTGAAATAGACTTGGCCACCCTCTGGCCCCCCCAAGGATAAAAGTCTAGCTCCGCCACTGACAGTAACAGCAGCAGTAACAGTAACAGCAGCAGTAACAGTTACAGCAGCAATAGCAGCAGTAACAGCAGCAGTTACAGCAGCAGCAGTAACAGTAGCAGTAACAACAGCAGCAACTGTTACAACAGTTACACCAGTAACAGTTACAGCAGCAGCAGTAACAGTTACAGCAGTAGTTAGGGCAGCAGTAACAGTTATAGCAGCAGTAACAGCAGCAACAGTTACAGCAGCAGTAACAGTTACAGCAGCAGTAACAGCAGCAACAGTTACAGCAGCAGCAGTAACAGTTACAGCAGCAGTTAGGGCAGCAGTAACAGTTACAGTTAGAGCAGCAGTAACAGCAGTAACAGTTACAGCAGCAGCAGTAACAGGTACAGCAGTAACAACAGCAGCAACTGTTACAACAGTTACACCAGTAACAGTTACAGCAGCAGTAACAGTTACAGCAGCAGTAACAGCAGCAACAGTTACAGCAGCAGCAGCAACAGTTACAGCAGCAGCAGCAACAGTTACAGCAGCAGTAACAGTTATAGCAGCAGCAGCAGTACTAACAGTAGCAGTTACAGCAGCAGCAGCAACAGTTACAGCAGCAGTAACAGTTACAGCAGCAGCAACTGTTACAGCAGCAGTAACAGCAGCAACAGTTACAGCAGCAGTTAGGGCAGCAGTAACAGTTATAGCAGCAGCAGCAGTACTAACAGTAGCAGTTACAGCAGTAACAGTTACAGTTAGAGCAGCAGTAACTGCAGCAGCAGTTAGAGCAGCAGTAACAGTTATAGCAGCAGCAGTAACAGCTCAGGTCCCCGAGTGTCCACATCAGGCTCTTTTCACTGCAGCAGCTGCAGTTTTTACATTACACATGAAAACTCCAGGCCCTGTGATGGACTGGTGACCTGTCCAGGGTGTACCACGCCTCTCCGCCCTATGTCAGCTGGGATTAGACACCGGCGGCCCCTGCGACCCTCAGTGGAGGTTAAAGTGGTAGAAGATGAGCGAGCAAACAGTTCAGTTGAATGAAAATACATAAATAAACATTATGTATTAAAGATTGCCCCGCACCCTCGCACCTGAAACTGACTTAATATCAATATTTATTTTTCTTTAAATGTTAATAAACCCAAACAAAATAAATCTAACCTGTTATGTTAAACGCATTCTTTTTGACGAAGAAGAAAAGGCGAGAGGAAAAAACAAACTTAAGGCTGTCGATTCACAATAAATTACCATTTATGCCAAGTGTCCACCAATTACTTGTTATATTTACTTTACTGTTTTATCGTGCCTTCAAAATTATGCCACAGTTGTCATTGAGCAGTATTTTCAGGATTATAAATACTGCATGAAATCACATACTCTAATGACTCCATTACTGGGTAAAAGAAAACACGCAGTTGTGCTGTGAATCATCACAATTAAAGGTAAATAACAGTGATGTGATTTACTGTGAAATTTACAGACATTGAGGTATGTCTACATAAAGTGCGTATATGAATGTGTAGTACATTCATATATCAGCATATGAACCCACATGAACACTGACCCGTGTTTGACCCGCATTTAAGAGTACAGAGGAAAAACTGCTGTGCTTTCAGAGACGCAGCTTTCATCTCTCACACACAAACACACAGTTCTGGTGGTCCATATCAACGAAACATCATGAGTCACAGACAAAATCTAGAATCAGTTCACAGCTGGATTCCTGTGGTGTAGTGTTTATTTTCTACACTTGTTTCCTTTTGATAAAATTAAAATAAACTATTTCATGTATTTCCTCATTCTGTTTTTGATCATCATTGATCCAGTCAATGTCCTGAAATGTCCCCGAAATGTCTGTTTTTGTCTTTTATTTGAGTCCGTGCTGCGTCTCCTTGTGTCTCCTCAGATCCACCTTCCTCTGGAAACCTTTCCCGCACAGGTCACAGCCGAACGGTTTGTATCCGGTGTGTTTCCTGCTGTGCGTGATGAGGTTGGAGCTCTGACTGAAGGCTTTCCCGCAAACCTGACACTTGTGTGGCTTCTCACCTGCATTCAAAATTAAATTAAATTAAATTAAATTAAATTAAATTAAATTAAATTAAATTAAATTAAATTAAATTAAATTAAATTATTATAATAAACGTGTTCAAGGTGTGTTGCTCTGTCATTTTAGTGTTCCCATACAATTTATTTACAATGTATTCATCAAGATTTTTTTTTCCTTTTTCTTCTCGTTGCACAAAAACTCATGAAACTTTGCCTAAAATTCCGAAACTCTATAATTGAGTAATTTTTAAATTATTATTATATTATCATTTTTTAAAATGTTCACTCCCTCCTCTCCATGAATAGAAATGAACGGCGTTGACCTGAGAGAGCATAGTCAACAAGACAGAACAATATAATGTAGTGATACAATTATTTTAATATAGATGGAGTTTTAGTTTGTTTATCCATTTTCCATAAAATTGTCACAATAGACTTTTTTCCCCCCATAATGGAATGGTTCCGTCTTAGATCACTTACAGTCCCGGTCAGCTGACATGATCTATCCTATATCTTAACAACATAAATTATCCCGTGATAGACATTCATTCCTGACTGTAAAACTGAGGTTTGTGTCTCTTAGGAAACCATGCCATTATCCACACCAAAGTCCATAGAGAAAATCTGCGATTTTAACATCACAGCACATAGGAGTTGTTGATCTACCGCTACTTTCATTAATATGTTCAAATGTCTTATTTTGTCACTTTGGTATTTGAAATCCTTTGTTCATATTTAACTCAGTGACACAAACTGACCACACGAGGCAGCAGTAGACCGGCAGCTCCTGAGTCCCCGCGCGCTAAAATCACTGATTTTGTCTATGGGCTTTGGTGTGGGAGAGTTAGCGGTATTTCTAGCGAAAACGTCTGCTTAACAGTGAGATCAAGCAGCGTTCTTCTTAAATGATTGTAGACTTACATTATGGATATCATGGATACATTGTTGATGTTTATCATGGGTGTATTATGTATATTAAAGAAAAGCCTCCTCAGTGACAACACATTTGATGTGATTGGACTGGATTTGTCTTCTCTTCTCACACCTGTGTGGATGAACGTGTGCTTCTTCATGTCAGATTTCTGGTGGAACCTCTTTCCGCAGAACTGACACGGGTACGGCCGAGTGTCGGTGTGGATGAGCAGGTGCGTGGACAGAGTGGAGGAGCGCTTAAAACATTTACCGCAAATTTTACAGTCAAAGCTTCTCTCCTGAAAGAAAGAAAGAAAGAAAGAAAGAAAGAAAGAAAGAAAGAAAGAAAGAGCGTGAGTGGATAAACCTGATGTTTCCAGTGACGGAATAAGGATTAAAAGGTGTAAAGGTACCTGAGAGTGCACAACTTTGTGCTGCTCCAAACTCACTGCGTGACCGAAGGTTTTGCCGCACATCTCGCACGCAAACGGCCTCGTGCCGCTGTGTGATCTGCGGACGTGAACTTCCAAACCGTGTGGAGTAGAAAACACCTGGGGAAAAAAAGGGAAAAGTGTTTGTCGTTCACCTCCTCACATGATTAGATCAGATGAACCAGAGTGTGAGTGAGTCATGTGGCACAGGTGTGACACAGCGCACTAAATGGTTTATCAACTGTTGTTGGGAACGTTTTTTTTATTGTGAGATCTTCAAGTTTTCTATCTATCTATCTATCTATCTATCAGTATTTACTATACATAAATTAAATAAAAGTACATACAGGTAGATAACATTTACATCACCTTGCTGCACTTGATGCACTTAAAAGCTCCACTCAGCATCGGACTGGAACACAGCAGCTCGGTCTGAGGCTTCACTCTGCAGGAGCTTTGGTTCAGGCCTCCGTCTGGAAACAGCAGAGCGGCGGCAGCAGCAGCAGCAGCAGCAGCAGCCTGTCTCCTCCTGAAGTCTCCTCCGTAAACCTCCTCCTGCTGCTGCTGATCCCTCACAAACCTCTCTGCAGAGAACAGACCAGCACTCTGATGCTCTCTGAAAAACGTTGCCATCACTGCTGCTGCAGATGATGATGCAGGACTTCTTCTGTCCACCAGAGCCTCCTGCAGCCCGGGCTCCAGCAGACTCTGTCGCAGGAGCAGAGGAGCAGGAGGAGGAGGAGGACTAGAAGGCCCTTTTAAAAGGCCTGGCTGCTCCTCGACGAAGCTGCTCCACGCATAAGGCCGGAACAAGGGTACTGTGAAGGACTGAGTCTCATCAGCCAGAGGAGACAGAGACTTTTCCGAGTCAACTGAGGAAAAAGAGGGAGAGAGAGAGATGAATAAATGAAGGAAAGAAAGCAGTGACTAAAGGGGGGGGGGGGGGGGGCCTTCCAAACATTTCCAGAAACTCCCAGGAGACTGATGTGAGGAGAGGAATCATGCAGGAGAATTCCCAGATAAAGGAATCTGCTGGGAAATCCAAAAATCTCAGACGAAGATGAAAGAAGACACTAATAAAACAGAGGAAATTGGAAATGTGAGCTTAAAATTAGAAAACAGCGATGAAGTAAGTAAAGTAATTTGAGACAATGTGTAATCTGATATCATTATTGTTCATTAATTTAATACCGCACGTTTAACTATGTCATAATTTGTGTTATAAAGTTCTTAGAGCTTCCTTGTGATGGTTCCTAATTCTTATTTTATTTTATATATGTACAGTATATTTATATTGACTGGATATTGTGTTTGGTCTCCTTTGTAGTGTGCGATGCTTGTTTTTGTTTTATCATGATTGTCATTTTAATATTGTTCTGCTGCCCTCTTGTCCAGGTCCGTCTTGTAAAAAGAGATTTAAATCTCAGTGAAACTTAAATAAAGGAAATAAAGGAAACCTACTGTATATAAGCTTCCAACATAAATGTGTAAAACGCATATGTTTACATTTTAGTTAAAATGTGTTTGTTTTATTAATAAGGTGATTTGAAGACACTTTACATTATGAGCAATTAAAACAAAGTTGCCTAAAAACTATTCGGGGATAGGGACTGATGGTTACCTTGCTCAGAGTTACCCTAGCCCTTGACCTGGTGGGACTCGAACCGACAACCCTTCGGTCACAAGTTAATAAAATAAGAACAAATATAATGAAAATACCCAAGGAACATTGGAAATAAAGGAATTATAACTCTTTATTCCAATTTATTTAAAATTGACTTAATAATCACTTTACCTTTCACCTCTTCTGTTTTTCCTGCTTGCTTTCATTAAGAAATGCTTTCGATGTGAGATTTTATTGTATTTCCATGTTGTGTTGTATTTGTATTTTGTCAACTTAATGCTTTTATTGCTTGTTTCACATTACTGCAATGTAAAGGTTTGTTAAATGTTAAAATAAAATATATTTAAATTGTATTAATAATGTGAATATTAATTTGTACCCGGTGATGCGAATGGAGACAGAGGCCTCCAGAAATCCTCGTAGTCTGGGGAAGCAGCGCACTCACTGCCGCCGCAGCTCAGCGGAGACTCCGGGGAAAAGTCCAGTGAGAAGCCGAAGCTGTCCGCAGTCATGTCGGTGTCACCGGGGAGTTTCTCCGCCTCTGTGAGGACACACCAGAGGAAGTCAGCATCACGACAAACACGGCACGAAAGTGAGGTCTCGGTGTGTTTTTAATGAAATATCACTGCCCAAACGTGATGTTTAATAATGGTGTCTTACTGTTAGAATATTCTGGGAATTACTCCGGTAATTACAATAAAATGTGCATTTAGGTATAAGTACACTTTAAAGAATACATTTCACTTTCTTTGGCTTTTTCGTTGTAAACCCTATATTTAGAATTTACACACAGTTTACAATGCAAAACAAGAAACTAAATTTAAAACTTATAACGTTGCCACATATATATATATATATATATATATACATATATAATGTGAAACTTAAATACCCTTAGTGGATAAAGCGGTAGAAAATGAGTGAGAGTGAGAGAGTGAAACTTAAATAAACATCACTAAGGTATTCTGGTATATTTTATTTACTCAAGATTTTCCTATTTTCATAATTTATTGTTTAATTATTTCGTAATACTGACAGAATACTGTACAGTACATATGGATAAGGGGAGTACTTTCATTTGTTTTCACTTCACGCGCTGTACACAGAAAGGTCTGTATAAATATCACATTTAAAAAGGTGTGTTTTCCCCTCATATCTCGACTTTTATTCTTGGCCTTAATATTTAATAATTATCAGGAAAAATGTTGAATGTGTTAATGCCTTTCCAGATATGTAAGATCCTGAAAACCGACCAAAGAAATGCAGGTGCCACATGTAAAAGAGATAATAATGTTAAATTTAAAACATAAAAACAGAGTTAATCCATCCTCATATAATTAAATATAATAACAGATCGACTTAAAAAACGAAAACATTTTTTTGGCTTTATATTTTTTCATCTGATACATTTTCACAATTTTTTTTTTTGGTTCTATGAGTGTGTCCATGCACATACCTGAGCAGATGTGCGACAGAATCGAATCCAGTCTGCTGCTGTAGTCTTCCTCTAGGTTGCGGGGCTGGTGGTAACTGTGCGCCCTCTTACACTTCACCAAGAAAGAGCGAGGCATTTTTGATCCGATCTGAGAGCAGGAAAACAAGTGCAGAGCCGCTAAAGAAGATCCAGCTGAGAGAGCGGGAGTCCTGATCACTGCTGATCTGACCTGATCTGATCTGCTGCTTGTCGTGTTTGAGGAGGAGGATGGTACGAGCGTTTAAATAAGAGCATGCCTTGGTGAGGACACACGCTCCGCCCCTTCCGGTCTCGTCCGCCAGGTGTTGTCCGAACAGTCAGACAGACAGGTGTCTGTGCAGTCTGACGAGGCCCCGCCCACTTCAGACAATAGGAGGAGCAAGGAAGGAAGAAAAAAAATCTGACATAATGTATCCCTATAGCCCCTTACCCTAACAATAATTATCACTACTAAATGCCTAACCTTAATCTTTAACCTCAACATAACATAACCAATTCTTAAAAGGCCTGAAAGTCCTTTAAAGTTGTGAGGATCAGACAAAATGTCCACACTTTCCCAAAATGTCCTCACTCCCTATAGTTTATACATGTATATTTTTACATACAAGAACACACCAACACACACACGCAAATGTGAGTGAGGAAGTGAGATACCAAAATAAATGTTGAAAGAGAATGACTGTAATATGAACCACTAAAGAAGAATCTGCAGCATCAAGGTGGGGGGGGGGGGACACTAACAGTGTTTTGGCGACAGAAATAACACAATGGACCAGGTTTTATAAGGCCAGTGTTCATAACAGAAAGATGTAAAAAACAAACAAAAACAAACGAGTTTATACCCTTCACACACACACGCATGTTTGCGCTTCTATCAGAGTGAGGACCCTCATAGACATAATGCATTCCCTAGTCCCTTACCCTAACCTTAACCATCACAACTAGATGCCTAACCCTAACCATAAATTAAAAACCCAATTCTAACCCTAACCCTAAAACTAAGTCTTAACCGTGAAAAAGCAATTTTAAGGGGTGAAAAAAGTGAGAACCAGCCAAAATCCTCACTTTGTCAAGATGTCCGCACTTTGTAGGAATTATACGAATTTTGGTCCTCACTCTGCAGCAAGTACAAGAACACACACACACAGGTCTTTGTCACTTTGTCACTTGTGCTTCAAGCATCATCACCAACAGTCAACGTAAAAGCCAGAGTCATACAGACACATACAAATATTTATCTACAAATATTTATTTATCTACCGTTTTACTGTTTAACATATATGAGCTGCTGCCTGTACACACACGCACACACACGCGCATGTTTGCGCTTCTATCAAAGTTAGGACCCTCTTAGACATAATGCATTCCCTAACTCCCTTAAACCAGGTCTTAACCCTGAAAAGCCCTTTTAAGGGTGGAAAAAGGTTTCATACGATTTTTTGGTCCTCACTCTGCAGCAAGTACAAGAACACACACACACTCCTCCTGTATCAGCTCGTGTCTGTAGTAATCAGAAGTACTGCACGTTTTCTTCTTTATCAATCTGACTGACTCCTCTGACACTGATGCTCCTACAGAGTCAGAGAAATGACAACATTTACACTCATTCTGACCACACAGGGTGTACTGCTAAAAAACCACAGCTTAGACCAAGGTGTACTTGATTTTGACTTTTGTTTTGTATGGTTGACTTATTGATTTATTTGGAGAAAAGATGCCTACATGGTGATGCTTTTTATATTTCTATAAATGTTGTCGTTTTATTGTTTGGATCACAGGAAGAGAAGCTGCCACCAGAGTGGCGACTAATGGGGATCCGATTAATAAAGAATAAAGTGTACTTGATAAAGGCACGTGATTTATCTTGAATAAAACCGACCGTGATTCGTGATATTGTTGTGATAACTATTAAAATAAGAATCTCATTTAAAATGTACCTGTCTGTACATTTGATTAGAGTAATTGTTCTTTTTGTTTACAACTAATTTTCATTTCATCCTTTTGTTCCAGGTAAACAATGCACAACACCTGTGAAATACACAAACCAAAACGTATGACACTTCTTTCCAGAGCACTCCATGATTGAAAGTCGAGCAGAAAGAAGGGAATATGTGACACAGTAGACTGTAAACCAAAGCTACTCAGATATTAATAAGGGCAAAACGGGGGGATAAAAGTCTTATCCCATAAAGGAATATCAGAAAGCCACAGGATCTCCCAGTGGCACTTCAAAATAAATCACTATATGGTGGTGAGTTAAACAAGATTTTCAAGCCATTCACGTGAAAAAAATGGCAATCTTCTTCATTCATAATGATCCCGATACTGATACTAACAAGATGAGAAATAATATTTTACCATCTGTTATCTACGTTTCCCATTTTATTTAGAAAAAAGTTTCAGCAACAACAGCACAATTGCAGTATTTAAATATTAGGTTTATTGGTGTAAAAATTATCTTTAAATATGATTCTAATGAAGAAGTAAGAAAAATAAGAATCATAACAATAAAACGCACATTCAAGCGTCAAGTGATCAAAGCTCACAGAGAGACCCGCGTGTGACCGTTTGGGCCAGCTTTGCGACCCGAATCCTAATCTAACCTGAACCCAATTCTAACCCTAACCCTCAAAAAGAAATTTTAAGGGGTGACTGTGAGGATCCTCACAAAGATACCTATACAAGAACACACACGCACGCACACACTGGTTTCCATGACTTCAGAGGACATTGCTTTGACTTCCATTAATTTCCTGGAGACTAACTGACTTTAACCATAATTACTAGAGCCCTATCCCTAACCCTGACCCTAACTTTAACCTAACACTAACCTCAGCCTAACTTTAAAACATGTTTTTACTTTAAAATGGGGTCATTTACTTTACGGGGACTTGATTTTTGTCCCCATAAGGAAGACAAGTCCCCATAATGTGACTGTGGAAACAGATTTAGGTCCCCACAACATAAGGAAGACCGGGTACACACACGTTTGCGCTTATATCAAAGTGAAGACCCTCTTAGACATAATGCATTCCCTAGCTCCCTTAAACCAGGTCTTAACCCTGAAAAGCCCTTTTAAGAAGTGAGCACCAGACAAAATGTGCTCACTTTGTAGAGGTTATACGAGTTTTGGTCCTTACACGGCAACAAACACGAAAACACACACACACACGCAATGTGCGTGATCAAGCCTGCGGTGCTTCAGGTTCACGTTTTGTTCACGCACGGAACAATGGAATGAGAGGCTCGTGCATAGAACACAGTCCAGGTGCTTTTGAATCTATTATCCAACACACACATGAAAAAAGCCTGAAAAAAAGCCATTTAACCTTGTGGGAACCAGGCGCACGCGCACGTGCTTTTGGATCATTGATTCCACATCAGCTAATCCCTGCAGATCAGATGGTTTTCTGTAATTCCTCACTGTCACTCAGTGTGACGGAGCCTCCAGGTTCCTGTTCTTCTCAGTGGAAAGAAGAACAGGAAATCAAAGCGCCACATGTGCTGCCTCGATTAGATGCAGCTCGGCCGCCGCATCCGGACACTTGTGTCCGAGAAGATACACGAACCGATAAAGACTGAGGTAGACAGGGGGATGAGGGATGATGAGGAGGGGGCGTGTCATCCTGCCGTTACAGCGAAAAGCAGTGCCGGCACAAGTCTTCATGGGGCCTTCGCAGAATCTGATTTGGACTCCTCCTCCCACCACTGAGCCACCTGTGCTACTGATACCAATATACTGTAACACTAATGATAGTCAGAGTTACAAGGCAATTGCCTCGGGCCCTGAGTTGTGAGGACATGTCTGTGAGAGACCTCTTTGCCTCTTTCCCTCTTTGTCTCGAACCTCCGGAGACCCTGGAGACAGCTCTGATTATAGTTTTGTCATTTGTCACTCTTTCTTTTTTTAACCTTGCACTTTCACAGTTAAGCACTAACTGTGGTGATACTGAACCTGAATTGAAAAATAAAAACCTACACCAGCAGACATTGCATTTGCTGTAAACTAGTAAACCTGACTTTGGTTTTTAAAACTTCCAAAAGATGTGCCAATGTTCAACTGCAAAATAAATAATAAAAACAACTTAAGATAAACACCACTTAGATATCTCAATATATCTTTAAGAGTTAGTTCATGGTGGACAGGTACAATGTGAAACATGACTGCCAGCAGGGACACAGTGAACTGATTTTAGCCACTTCTCTTGGACATTCTTTAATTTCACAACTAGAGTGAGAGTAAGTTTTGTCAGTGAGGTAAATCTGAACAAAGAATTTCAAACAACAAAGTCACAAAATAACACATTTAATTTACTGATGGAGGCAGCAGTGGAACAACAACTCCTGTGTGCTGTGATGTAAAATTGTGAATTTCCTCTCTGAACTCTGGTGCGCAGAGAGCACGGTAGTGACACCAACTTTAGTTTCCAGTTAGAAAAAGTGTAACAGCGAAATAAAGTGACAAACAAAAGTAAACTTAGACTCATTGTGATGTCCTTTCCTCTAAGTACATAAACTTGAATAGATGGATCTGTGAGGCCAAATTCAATCAATTCAATAAATTCTCATTAAAGAATGTAATAATAATATTGTTGAATTCACATTTGAGATGTAATCTTTCATTTTTCTAAATACAGTAATTATGTAGGTTTGTTGAGTATTGGACTATTTAACATTTGCATGTAGAGGTATTGAAATGAATAAATAAGTTAGAAAGTAGACTTTTGCTTTTAAAACATTTGGCCTCCCCTTTTTTCACTTGAGCTGTACCTGTACAAGTATCTGTACAAGTTACTGAATAAAAAAATGCATCTGTACTAATAATAGTTATTCTGCAGATGGTTAACAAAGATTTTTTTCATGTACTCTGCAGATTAAATGAAATAACCTTACTTTTGTGTTCAAATGTCTTTGTGTGTGTGTGTTGCCTTCAGGTAAAATTTTATTTAAGTAAATGCCTTCATGTGTGAAAACACCAAATGACTCATCGCCTTCCACATGACGCCACCACCGCAGCCCCTGATGTCGATACCAGTCATCATGGTCACAAGTCATGCTGCAAGGATCACTCACTTGCTCAATCACATGGCAGTTATTTTAATTAAAAAATCTGTTTGTCTAATCTGTTTGATTTTCCTTTTTATACAAATAAAAAAACTATGTTTTTTTCAGCTTCTTTTTTCTTCGCTTGTCTTTTATCAGGAAACCAATAAAAACATGAATATCTTTGATTTGTTGACAAAAAAAGAAATTTGAAAAATGTATCCTTGTGATATTTAAAGACCAGATTAATCAAGAAAAATCAACAGATTAATAGATTATAAAAGCAATTACAGGTTGCAGCTAGTTACAACTTATCTAACAAGTTTTTAATTTGTTTGTGTTTATGAAGCCGGTATTATTAATTCAGTGGCATCAAATTTAAAATGATCTCAAGTGAAATGTAACATCTTCACTCCTGGGACTCTGCACCATAGCATTATCCCCAACCTCAATCATAACTGTTAACCTAATCTTAACCTAACAACAATCCACATATTAACCCCAACGTTAACTACCACCACAGAATTTAGGTTCTACCTCATTAGGACCAGGTTTTGGTCTCCATGAGGACTACTGGTCCCGACAAGGTCTGTGTATATCAGAAAAGGTCCTAAAGATGTAACAAATACAAGTACACACACACACACACACACACCACAAATAGAGTGTTGAGGTTTTACAACCAGCTTGTCAAAATTTGAATAAACAGTAACTGACTTTCACTTCACCATCTCAGCAAGCGCACACAAAAAAAATCACTGCAATACAAACTTCAACCCCAAAATTACCTTAATTTGAAATAATTATATATATATATATATATATTTATTTTAATAATACAAACCTGAATCTGAAGGAGCTTGAGGAGACTTTTAAAATTGTGTTTTTTCTATAGGAAATGATCAGAGGACGAGACTGACGTCTGAAACCCACGAGAAATCACTTCCTGAAAGTCAAATCTGAGCAGAGACTCTTCACAGAGGAAGGTGGTGCAATGTCCCACAGTCCCGTGAAGACATCAGCACCATGAATGAAGACGCAGCAGGCAGGCAGGGACTTAATCCAAGCTTTTTATTATGAATTCATCTCTTTCTGCCATTTGCTCACTCACTCAAACATATGAACACAGACACCGGATATGGGATATGACCACTGCTCCATAGTGTTGCCATGTGTGTGTCTTTGAATACACCACAGACTCCAAAGTGTCAAATGTTTCTCTCCCATTAAAACGAACACAATTCAGATTGTCCTCCATTCATGACGGGTATGTGTTCAACTTGGATATTTAAAGTCTCACACGTCCATGTCCCTTTTTTGTCAGAGTGAAACAGGCCTGTGGAGGAGGGGGATGATGATGATGATGATGATGATGATGATGGAAAAGCACTTTGGTTCAATGCCGTGATTCTTCCTCACCTTGTATTTCATCTCCCAGACACTCAGGTTTCCAACAGTAACAAAACTGTGTTGTCCAATTTTTCTGATACACAAAACATGAGATTTTAGAAGTGAAGTTGCGATGCAGTCACAAAACAGGAAATAAATTTGTCCCCTTATGTGTTTATTGTTCATGTTAAAGGTGCAGTGAGCAGGATTTTAATTTTGTAGCTGTTATTGATTAATGATTACACAAATAATTCAGGACAAAGCTCCTCAGTGGTGTCGTATCACCTGTGTTTAAGAGATGGTGCATTCCAACTTGGAATCTCAAAACAATCTCACCAATCCAATCCAAGATGGCTGCCACCATACAAACACTGTTACTTTTACCATTAACAGAACTTCTGTCATTTATTTTACAGTAAGTCAGTTGTGGACATAGCACAGTTTCATCTTTAACCAACCGACATGTTGCTACACTGTTTGTGTACAACAAATTATACATGTAAAATGTTGTTATTGACTGACATTGCTAAGAAAGTCTAGACCAAGATACATTTGCCTCCCAGGCTTTTTCTGACTTCTCAATTGGAATGCAGTAAACTGACATCACTCCTAGTTCTGACTTCTGATGTAAATGGAACACAGCATGTTTTGCTACTTATTTTGTATTGTTTATTTTTGTGTTTAGAAACTTTAAGTCCCAATGATGAGAACAAATTTGAAATTTCAAATTTAAAGCTGGGGTAGACAATAAAAGGCACTTTTGTGATTGGTCAATACAATACTATGGTGACAGGGTGCCACTTGTGTTTGGGAGGGGGTACTGAATGTGTCAAGTTATGGAAGAGTTGGATAATTTTTCATTTTACATTTGGAAGGTTTTTTTTAACTAAGAAAAGAGAACATGGAAATTTCAAAATTAAACGTAGGGTAAGGTAACATTATTGTTACGATCGATCGATAATTCCCTAATAATTCAGGAAAAGGCTCTTCAGTGGTGAGGCACCACCTGTGTTTGGAAGATGATACCGACTGTGGAGAATTATAGAAGCAGCAGCTTTGTTTCTTACAGAAGTGTATGAAGACCATATAAAGCAAAAAGTGTGTTTTCCATTTGGTAAAAAATATATCTACATTAGAGAAAGCAATTTTTTGAAGTCAAAATGACCATAAACAATAAGTTGAAATTTCATCATTCAGAAACCTCGACTTCTGCTCAGCACATACACATCCCTTCAGTGGAAAGGTTGCTATTCCTGCATAGGTGACAACTGCCTACACTGCAAAGAAAACTAACAAAGAAAAACAAGTCCATAGTCGATTCATCTTTTGAATATTTTCCTGTTCAGTTATTTGAATATTTTATTAATAAAATGAAAAAAGGGTGTAAAATTTCCTAGACCTCCAAATTCTGATGTCCAGACGGTTTATTTACAAACTGAAGGTATTCAAGTATTCAGGTTTCTCACAGATGAGCAGAGAACCAGAACATATTTACATTTAAGGAGATGGAATCACAGAAAAAAAAACTCCACTCCAAATTACTGATATTAAACAATAAGGAGATCCATCATCAAAATTTAGAAATTGATTAGTTAACCGATTAATGGAATAACCATTGCAGCCCTACAATAAATGCAACTAAATTAGTTAGCTTTTCAGAGATTGCCTAGTCTTCTGTCATATATGAAGCACATGCTTCTCTTCTGGTGGGAGGAGCTTAGAACAGAGGGTTGCGACATATTAAACCCTTCATGTTCCTGTATACTGCAACTTGAACTGCATCTCCTTCTTCCTCTCTATGCGACTTCACCTCATACACAGGATCTGTACTCATAACTAACCTATATACGTCCCTTTGTTTTATGAAGTGTACAATATATTTGAAAAGCCAGATATGCTAGGGAAACACTACCGGTCAAAAGTTTGGGTTCACTTTCTCATTGAATTCAATGAGAGGTAGTGTACATATATTCAAGTTCATAAGGAATCCAAAAAAGAAGAAACAACCATAATAACAAACATTTACATATCTACAATAATAAGCACACATCACATGGAGCTTGTGATACACCAGCCCCAGTGAAAAGGCATGCGGCAAACACTAAGGCCTAACAGTCGTCATTACCCACAAGTCAACACTGGCTGACTCAAGTGGCTTTGACCAAACTTAAACAATATATATGATGTAAATTATATTTATAACTGTATTTATTTATATTTATGTACAGTGGGCTGCAGAGTGTCTGAGACCATTATTGTACCTGAAGAGGAACTCTGCTTCGGACTGTAGGCCTCACTGTGTTTATGTATGCATGCACGCACACACACTCTCAATCACACACACTAGAGCTGTCACTTTTTCCCATCAGTGATTCAGATATCTGTTAGAAATTGAGGGCAAAGTTCAAACCTGAACCCTTAAAAAGAAAAAAAAGTAATTACACCATAGTGCAATAGAGGGCACTGTGAGCAAAGCTTAGTCTTGGATCCATTTTAAATGCCTTCTTGGCCCATCAGAAAAAATAAGAGAGTGATGATTTATTATTTTCTGTGATAAAATGGAGTAAACAAGCTAAAGCACCAATACCAAGTGTTTCAGGTTTTACACCGTAGATAGAAAAGTGATGACACAAATCTGCTCTCACATATTAGCTTTGCTGTTAGCTACACCCAAGTGAGGTGGCAGGAGAGGCATCAGACGCAAGCAGCGTGAATCTTAGTAAGAATAATAATAAATAACGTCCTCACATTTGTGTGCGTGTCTTTGAAGGAATAGCATGTTGTCTATTATTTGTTCGAACTTGATTTTAGGAAAAAGTGACATCCCTCACATACACACACCAATTAGTAACACCATTTTCCCATTTCTTTATATTCACCTTCTTTAAAAATTCTTCAAAAATATAAAACATCAATGAAGTGTGTGTGTGTTTGATCATTCCTTGCACTGTACCTACATGATGGGGTGATGGGAGAAGGGGGTGTGGTGTTAGGAGTGACAGACAGAAAGGCTCCGCACCTATCTCTCTTGCTTCTCTGATTTGTTCCACATAAGTTAATCCTCTGATGATGCAATTGCTGCACTTAGGAAGAAAACAAAAATGGAGGTAAAGAAAGAAAAACGACATCCACACGAGTGATTCTCGTGATATGAAATGTTAATGTGCTTTCCTTTTTTTTTTTTTTTTTTGTGACTGTTGAGCACCTCTAGCTGCTCACACAGCCGTAGTCTTGTGGCTGCCACTTTGAGGTACAGAAAGACGTAGTGCCTCGCTGTCCTCTTCCTCCTCCTCATCACTATCCGTGTCCCTGAGGTTGGGGCGCAGTCGGATGCGGCTGCCGCTCCTCTGCTGCAGCTCCTGGAGGGCAGGCACCTTGACTTCTTCTTCATCTGAAGACTGGTAAGACTTGTTGTGCCCTACATAGTGATTGATTATGTGGATCCCATCAAAAGTGGGTTGACTGGACAAAACCCTCTGCCCTTTCAAGCAGCATATCTGTAGGAGGAAGTACAATGAGGATTGTTTTACTTTATCAGAATAAAGATTAAACAACAAACAAAACATAGATGTGTAACTTCTGGGGGAGAAAACATGAACAAACATGTCATGAACAATTTCTGATATTTCTGTTTTATCACCGGGACAAATAAAATGTGATGTTTTTTTAAAAAATGAGTTTTTTGAAGTGTGGTTGCATGAGGTCCTAGCACAGTCAGCACAGACTGCAGTATGCACATCCCTGTGGCCAATAAGCAGTGAGAAACAGATGTTCTCTTCCTGACAATAATAATGAGAGGCTAACCTAATTAACTCCAAAGTCCATATACAAATTCAGCAATTTTACATCACAGCACACAGGAGTTTGTTTATCCACTGTTTGATCTCCATCAGTGAGATCAAACAACCACACTTCAAAAGACCCTAACTATGCTTTTAACAAATGGACACATTGGCGGCAAATCCCAGTGGCCCAGTTCAACACCAAAAGAGGATGAAGCTGTGGTTTTCTGATAAGGATATGGATAAGGATCCATAAAAAATTACAATGAATTATAAGATAATTTATATTGTGTATTCTGAAATTTCCTTTACAACTGAACAATTCATTATACATGAAAGGATTGAAAACAATGCCCTTTAATTTGGCAGATTTTAAATTGTTCATGAAGAAAGCAAATATGTGGATTAAGTGAAATTGAGAATGACTTATTCTTCTGTATTGTCCACACTATGATGATCTAAGAACACCTTCACTGAATGATATGTATGACAGAATGGAATAGTGGTTTGGGTTTGATGTACACAACTTGACTATTTAGGGCTCTAATTTCATAGACCAGGCCAGGCACAGCACAGGCGAGACACGGCGCACCTGCGCCAAGGGGGTGTGTCTAGGCGCATTTTGCAAGTTTCATGCACAGCGCAGGGGGTGCAGCTAGGCGCAAGTACTCTTCTGTCCCGCCTCTTTCCTACTTACTGGTAGGAAAGAGAGGGAGATAAGGCATGACTGGGTTTAACACAGTCTTCACTAATCAAATGAGCTCCTCTCCTCACCTTTAAATGTGCTGTGGCAAGGCGCAGTGTAAGTTTCATTTTGCCATGGACTACAGCTGCAGTGTCAGACGGAGGAAAACTGATGTTCTGGTCTGGGAGGTCCAAGCTTGCAATGGCTGAATATATGGTCACACAAACAGACCTCCACAGGCTGATGATGCAAAATGTTACCAATATTAATCAGGTTTGCCCTGACATACAAAGAACTGTCCAGTGTAAAAAAAAACAGTTCAATGATGTAAGAAGAAGGGCCAAACAAAAGCACCGGGGATGGCCCCTCCACCAGTGTGGCCATGAGCTCCGCGGAGGACATTGCGCCCTCCACCCTCTCAGCCATAAGCATCAAGGGCTTTGGTGGGATTGAGGTTGGCATTATGAGTAAGGTAAACATATTTTTCCACTGACAAAGACACTCCTGTTTAGTAACCTATATTTAAACCCCGTGTAATAAAAATAAGTAGTGTGCACAGATAACATACATATACCGTATGTAACAGGGATGAAATCAGAAGCACCTGTGCATAAAGGACACATTGCCAAGCTCATGGTATGGCCCTTGTCACTAGTGTTTGCATGTGAAATGAACTTGGTTTACCCAGCTGAATTATGATCATTATGATTGAGTAAATTGTGGCCAAAAATATATAAACAGGAACATTTAAGGACAGAGCTGTGCATCTCTCCACGCCCATGTGGTCTGCTGCTCTGCCTGCATGTTGTGTGGTACACAACATGCCACAAACAATGCAGAGATGAGAAAAGCCAAATATATCCTATTACCTGATGCCAAGGCTGTTTGTGGTTGGCTGAGAGAATTGTGAAGTCATTAGTTTGCATCACAGTTTTAGCTGTTAATGAAATTCCATTACCCGTGCCAACCACCTTTGATCTGACATCAGATGTGACAGGACAGTTGATATAGATATAAATGTATGTGCTGATTCAGATAGTTACTAAATAGTGGTTGTTGTGATTATTAATTGCACTGAAATGCACCTGACATTCTGTAAACCTGCCTGTGAGGTTTTGGTGATGTGTGCGCACTTTGTGCCAGTCAGCCAAATTACCACTAGACTGGTTGCGCTTCGCCCCTCGATGGTCTACGAAATTAGAGCCCGACCAGTTTGGAGCTGGCAAAAAAAACACACCTTCATCGCAGCCTTTTGGCACAAAATTATCAGCCAAGCTAAATCTGTCAACACCTCCCCCTTTTGCGCAGCCACACCCATTTCAGCTTTCCAAATTGCCAAATTCGCCGCGCACGGTGTTGTGCCGGACAAAATTACCACTGCACAAGCTGTGCCACCTTGCGCTGCGCCACAAAATTAGAGCCCTTAGAGTCAATTTATAGTGTCCAGTTGACCTCTGTATGTTTTTGGAATGTGGGAGGAAAAAGGAGAACCTGAAGTGTTACAAACACACACAAGGAGAGCATGCAAATTCCATACAGAACCGGTATTTAAACAAGCAATCTTCTTGCTTGTTGTAAGGCAACAGTGATAGCCTTATAGTGATAGCAGTGATACTGATAGCCACAATGTCAGACTCATTAGAAACACAAGTTTGTTCTAGCAAACAGACATGATATCAGTGTGTATTTAAATAGGATGGGGGACGCCAGATCAGATCCCATGTGATTACAAGACAGATGCAGGACGGCTGTCCAAGTTGACTAATGCTGGATGTTAATACCAGACCTGAATGGGGTCAAACAAACATGGGTGAGGGAGGACAGATAAAGGTCAGTACCAAAACAAGGTCAGGTTATGTGGCACAGGTGTATTCACTCATATGACTTGACCTGCCATACAGCAGACAGACATGTAGGAAGAGACATATTCAAAGTCTGGGTCAGAAAACACAGTCACAGAAAGAAGCCCACATTTACGTTCACTTCTCTACATTTCCTGTTATCATCATGCTGAAAGGAAAGTAGTAGGAAAGGTAGTCTATTCAAAAATGTGTCTGGCAACAGCAGTAAAAAGTTCCAGCAGGTTTTATTGCAAACTGTGATGAAGGAGGAGGAACAGGAAGGTGGTGGGCCTTCTGATGAAGCCACACATCACTTTCAGGCTTGTTCCCTGCAGACAATTGAGTTAGCATGATTCATAACAGACCACCTTCTACCCAAGATGACCACCAGGCAAGCCAAGAGAGAGGGGAAATGACTGTGACAGGTTAAGTTTAACCACAGTTCATGACACTTCAAGTCGTCAAGTTCAAAGACACCACTGTTAACACAAAATATTGTTCCTGTTGTTGGAAACTTTTTCCTTGTCGAAGCAGAGACCAGGGGAACGTTAGGAGATCTTTCAAGCAGAAGTTACTCTTTATTGAGAACTCACTGTGCGTCACTGTAATCATCCAAGTCTGACTATAGTTAAGCACTGTAGAGTTTAATACTTTTCAAGATAGAGGTGGAGACAATCTAAACAAAGCATGCAAATGCAGTACAGGAATCAGCCCAGTAACAGAATTTTCCCAGCCCTGATCTCATCGGAATAACAGTGTAGTTGAATGCATAGGTGCTAATCCAATCAGCCTGACAGTATCGCCCAGACCTTCACATTGTCATAGAGATCAAGGACACAGCCTGGCCTTAAGATTAGCATTCACATTTAACTTCTGACCCTGCCCAGTGATCAGGAAGCGCATAAAGACAAAAGGTTAATGTCTCAGTCACTTGGGCTGCCAGAGTTGATGTCATCATCTTTATCTCAAAATGTAAAACCCAATGTACATTACTTTTTAGTTTATATACTTTTATGTTGGAACCTAGATTTAAACATTTCTAAATTTGTAATCCAACATTGTCAACAACTGATCTGTGAGAAGCAAACAAGAAGCTGTTGACAAAGTCACTCACTCATATTTACTAGAGCCCTGCTAGAATGGGCTCTAGTAGAAGATGAGGAAGAAGAAGACCTGACGCAAAACAGTGCAGTGTGGGACACATTTTGAAAGCTTATTGCGGGCGCGGACGGGAGCTGGACTGCACAATGTGGGTGCGGGCGGGTGGGACAATAAACTGCAGTCCCGCAAACTAAATATGAGTGTCAAGTAAAATATACAAATGATTAATGTATGTCTATCATACATAATTTGTGCTGGATATTTTATTTGGCATTGATTAATATGTTACCAAGTTATCACTTAAGGAATTATGTGCACACGTGTTTTTTTTCCCAAGCCAATGAAAAGACCTTTTGTGAGAAAGAAAGCGAACGTCCCCATTTACAGGATTTGCGGGCGGGAGTGGGACAAAATATCGCAGATGCGGGCGGGTGCGGGACTCGCGCAGACCTCTATCTTCTACCACTTTATCCTCCACATGCCTAACCCCAGCTGACACAGGGCAAAAGGTGGGGTACACACTGGACAGGTTACCAGTCCACTGGAGGCCCACAAATATATATGTTATTATTATTATTGTAAATAGACTTCCAGTCAAAAGTTTGGACATACTTACTCTTAGTAAGTAAAGAATTATGGAGTAAAACATATAAACAGTCTCTCTCCACTTCTCTGGACATTTTTAGGCAGGTCTAAAAAATGGCATGATAACTATTAGCAGAACTCCTCCATAAATGCAGTAACCATATAAAAACCCTCAGTGAGCTTTATCATCAATTTACTGTTCACTAATGAGTATATGCACCTGCTCCTACACGACTGCCTTTGGTATTTCTAACTAGCTGAAATGTTGTGGTTCTGCAAGTGCGTCTTCCCAGTACACTGTATGCATGCAATATATTGTTATAATTGCATGGGTTTTACTACATTTCTCCTTGCAAAATGAACAAATTTAGCTGATAATTTGTAATAAACATGCCTCCTCTTATGGTCTACAAATTGTTACCTACTCTGAGGACATTATATTTTCATTGCATTTTGCATTAATGCCACACTGTGACAGCCACTTGTAGGTGATATCAGAGTGTTCGCACACAGTGTATAGCATCACCTCCACACAGGAAGTCTCGGGGCGTAGTTAACACTTCTACTAATCTTTTGGCTTCAAACAAAACCTTCTAGAAGGCTTGATCAAGAAAAAAAGAAAATCTGAATCTCTACCAGGAAAAGCAAAACGTAAACCACACTTGTGTGATTAGAAATAATGTGGTGACTCTCCCTTTGCCTCTCACCTCATGTTGTAGCTCTGCTATCTGGTCTTTGAGGTCACGGATGTACTGGCTTGAGTCGGTGTGGTTCAGTTGGCCCTGGACCTTCCCCTCTTCTTTCTGATGGTAGAAGAGATGAGATTGTTTGTGTTTTGTAAAAAAAAAAAGGCTGCAGGGTATCTGACAGATGAAAGTGAAGAAATATTTTACATGCAGTCAGTGATGACTGAGTTGTGCATGCCAAAAACCAGCCAGCCACAGACACAAAAAATATGGCTAACAGCACACTGAAAAAAATGATTTTAGCCAATTAAAAAAAGAGGCTGGTCTAATAAAATATATGCCTGCTCAAGTGACAGATATCGTAAGAATATGTGCAGCACTTTATATCACTATGAAGCTTTTCTGGCTGGAAATTAAAGTATTATTTTTTGCTTGGTAACTCATTCATGAGAAAATAAGCATTGTCCACACACAGATGTGAAATTGGTGAAATCTTTTGTTTCTGTTTACCTCAATAACAAAACTAAACATAAAGGCAGCAGTTGACCAGCAGTGCCGGTGTCCCTATGAGGTAAAAATGCTGATATTCTTTAGAGTTTACAAACTTGAGTTCCATGAAAGGAAAAGCCTATTTTTTTTTGATGTTGGAAGCCATGTTTTCACTGAAATAGAATTTCTGCATCTTAGGCTAGTTCTTGACATTCAGGGGGGCAAGTACTGTACAGTTGGTGTTTGTCTGTGTGTCAACTGAACTTCAGAACTGAATTACCATTTTGAATACCAAGACTCTGAGAAAACCCATTGTTATTAACTGGACAAACTGTGGTTTATGCTGGAGCCTAAACATTAAAACCACAGCACAACAACCTGTGAGAAAAATGACAGATGTCAAAAGGAAACAAGACATTTGTGTCACATTTGTGCCACATTGGCGCTTGATTCCCCCCAGGGCCCTGGGATTGAGAGACTGGTTGTTAGCCCTAACAGTTAAACAGCCTATATGATGTTTACTTTCCTTAGTGAAGAAGACATCTGCAGGGTTTGGAAACAAACACACACACACACATACACGTTCTGGTACAAACCTCAAATCACACCCTTGAACCTGCCAGTGGTACAGTGAGACCAGAAAAGATTGCATGCTGGAGTTTAGACCACAGGCTGCAGCACATGAACACAGATGAAGAGGGGAAGACATCAGGGGTGGGGTTTCAACGCACAGAGGCGACACTGAGTGCCCTGAACTATAGAAAGGCTGTTTGATTTGTGTTGTAAGTTTAGCGGGTCCCAGAAGATTTGAAAACGATTATTCCAAGAACCTGTTGTTTTTGAGGTTGAGCTGCTCCAAAACACTGCAACGACAATAGCTAGGCAGTTAATAACACTTCCTAAAGCTCAGCTGTGTGAATGAGCAGGTGTCAGACTGCAGCCATGGTCGCCAAATGTTTTATACATACACATGCTAAAAAAATGTCTTCCTTGTATTCTAGCAGCTTTACAGTCTCCTGAGTGTTGTTTAAGGCAAAACAGTCACATATTTACAACCATGTTGTTTTGTTTACTGCACTGTCATTTGGCAAAGATTTCATTAATCAACATAGAAAAGATTATCATCACATCTTAAAGGAGATTGTATGCAGGACATTGTGTTAGCCTGCCTTTTTTATGCTTTTTTATGCTAAGTGTTGAAAAGTAGCTGAAGCAGATGTGTGCAAACATGGCTGCAATCAGGAAAAAACAAAATGACCTAATAAATTCTGTCACCTCTATATAAAGAGTGCACTATCTTAAGGAAATGCAAACCCTTCATTGTTAAGAAAGCATTTAACAACAGAAAGGTGGTTTGTGTCACTTTGGAAAGTGCTTATTCTCCCACACCAAAGTCCATAGAGAAAATCAACCAATGATTTTAGCTCATAGGACACAGGAGCTGCTGGTCTACTCCTGCCTCATTAGTGAGTTTCACTTGGGTAAACCCAAATAAAGGCTTTTAAACACAGGAGTCAGAGACTAAAAATACTGAATACTGAAACTATTTCCTTTTTGTCAAAATTTGTGGGTATATGCCTTTTTTTGCTTGCTCATTGTGGAAACTATTGGGCTTTGGGCACAGTCTTTTATGATGTTTTACTTTTACTGTTACTTTTGATGATGTTTGTTCTCTTCTATACAGTAAAAGTCTTTTTTATAGCAATGACGTGCATTTACTCGGAGTCTGCAGAGGATGTGTGAATCTTTGCATCTTTGGTGTGAAATGATGATTATACTTTAACTATGATTGAACTTTGTGATTAATTTATCAGGAAGCTGCTGCTGCTTCTCAGTAAAGAGCAGATATGATTTAACAAATCTGAAATACAGTCATGCATCACTAGAGTTGTTTTTTTTTGGTAAGCAGCCGGCATGTGTAACAAGCCTATGACAAATAAAACCACTTTACATTACTTGGTTGAATACAAGCAAAGTGGAGTAAACATGATAATGTCTTGTAGCTGCTACAGCATTTAAGTCTCTGAGCATTTAGTCAAACCTCAAAATAAACCATGCACTTCACCTTTGGTAGAGTCTTTGCTTCAACATGAGAAACCACTTCCTCTCAGCACAGAGACTGTGGCACTGTGGCGTTAGTGGCACTGTGACAGTCACAGTCATAAACCTTTGAACGCTTTTCTTAAAGTGTCTTACAATATCACTATTTTTTAATTAGTTTTTAGATTATTTACTACTAATTATTACTACTAATTATAATTATTATCGTCTCAGGTAATGAGTTAAGAGGTGTAAAAAAAATGAGTGATTCGTGATTCTTATCTTTAAAAATTTTAAATCAATTCAAAATTTCTAAATAATCATAAAAGAAAACACTGCTTCAGTTTTGATTGCTATAGCTTGTTTCATTTCATTCAAAAGACCTATGCCTATACAGCATAGTAGAAAATGAAGGCTTCAGTTTTATGATTACAAGTGAGCCGAGGTATGTCATACCCTCACAGGTCAAAAATTGATTTTTAATTGATTTGTGACACAAGGAAATTGAACTTACAACTGAAGCTTACAATTCCAAAAGATTCGCACCTCTAGCAGTTACTCTCTAAAGAACTCAGTATCATGTACTGCAAACTTACACTAAAAAATTTTAAAAAAGACGAAACACTATACTTTAACGAGACTTACTAAATGCTGTGCAGACAGTTTCTACACTGTCAGAAGGCTAAAACCCACATTTGACATACAGTCTATGTTCAATATGCGCACCATGGCCCAAGTCACACATATACTCTCTCTGTGAACTTAAAATCTTTTGTTGGATTGACCTCAGTGACAAAGTGCAAAAGACAAGCAGCTCCACGAGCTACAAATACAGATTTGTAACCACCACCAAGCCCCACTAAACCAAACAAATACAAGTAAAATGTTCTCATGTGAAAACCAATCTGGAGTAGGCCTCTGCAGCCCATTTACTTAAGTCTTTTTATTAAAACAAATGAAAGTAAAGTGAATTTTATTAACCTACTCGACATACTAGTTCTTTACACAGAAAGTGATGAGCATAAGGGCAGTAGTGGTGAAGAGTTGATGCATGTTTTTTTGTTCTATCACTTGGTAACAAAACCTCAGACCACACTGTGAGATTGTTTCAGTGTGGAGAGGAAGAGGAGGAGGTTTTTCTCTGTAGGTGTCATGCTTATTTATAAATAGTCTGGGCCTTCAACTCAGACGATCTGGAAGCACCTGACACTCAGGAGAATATTTAACAATGCACAGCACCCTATTGTTATTGCTTACGTTTCTTCTTCTTTTTTCTTCCATACATTTTTTGGTCATTAATATCGCAAATACCTTTTAGTGCAATATATATCAAAACTCGAAGTAAGTAATAGCACGCAGAGTCCGACCAAGACTTGCCTCTGTTCCAACTTTTTTAGGTGTTGTTGCCATCAAATTCAAAATCAGCTGATATTTTTCATGAAATGAAATGTCAAATATCTCAGTTTCAACATCTGATATTTTTGTTATCTACTGGGAATAAAGTATGGGTTTAAAAGATTTGCAAATACATGCATTCTGTTTTATTTATATTTTACACACTGAATTAGGGTTGTAATAATGTAAGTGTCAGCATCCAAAGCAATGGAAAGTGACAGACATTTACAGTATTTTTAGGTTGACATTCTCTTCTAACTAATACAATAATCGTTAAACTGCATGTTTATGCACACACAGTGAAATCATACTGTTATGGAACACTACAATATAATAAGTAAGTTTGTGATTTAGTTGTGTTTTCAAATAAAGTTAATCATACGAAGAAGGTTGCAAAATAACCTAAGACACCATAGCATCCTCAGTTCTGACATACATTTAACATCAAATTACAGATGTAAGACAAACAGCAAAAGTCAGAGTTTGTTCACCACTGATCAGAGGTGGTGATGACTAAATTATCTTTCCACTAATTTCAAAAGAAAGTCCTGGAAAGTTCCCCAGTAGTAATTGTTTACAAGCACATATGTAGGCTAAAAAAGCAACAGAAACGCGTATTAGTTTTTTTTTATCTCTTGACATACGATATTTATAGACCTAAAGGGAATGTGAATTGTTTTTAAAACTGATTTGATCTGTTATCACCTGCTACTCCTGTTGAAGGTTGGTGTGTTGCTGTGTGAGAACAAGCCTGTATTTGTTATGGTCATCCTTTGTTATGTGTGACGTTACATTTGTTTTGGGGTAAACAGCGGTTCCTTCAATCCTGCTTATTGAGATTTGCCCCTAAATGTAGTTTATTTTCTGTCAATAATTCATATCATGACTAAAAAAAGTGTTCAGTTAACATCTATCCATAAATACAAACAGGAAAAATTTGTATTTCTACTTGCAAAAAAAATGCAAAAAAGCATATAAATAGAGGTTGTTGCCAAAAAACTGGGCGTAAGGCTTCAAAAGTATATCTTATTGGGATTTAAAGTTGGAAAACGTGTGTTTTAGTGGAGTTTGTTAAAAAATGTTGACATACTTTTTTAACTCCATACAAAAACACAGCACTGTCCATGTCCAGTGCAGCTTTGGTACCTAAAATGGTTTCTAATCAACACGTAAATGTTTATGTCAGAAATAAATATTCCACTAATCATAATCTTACAGACTGTGTGGGTGTAGTTTGACTGGATTCGATCAGCACAGATGTCTCCATGGTGACAAGAGCAAACAACACACCAACTGCTGTCAGATTACAGCACAGTAGAGCACATGAAACTCTTCAGTTAATTCAAAATGCTGCAGTACGAGCTCTAACGGGAACTGGTAAGAGAGACCACATCACCCCAGTGTTAGCTTCTCTACACTGGCTCCCTGTACAGTTTAGAATTCAATTTAAAATCCTCCTCCTCACGTACAAAGCACTTAATGATCAGGCCCCATCATATCTTAAAGATTTAATTTCACCTTATCAGCCTAACAGATCACTACGGTCCCAAAACGCAGGTTTACTTGTAGTTCCCAGAGTCCATAAAAGTAGAATGGGAGGCAGAGCCCAACTGCCAATGTCGGTTCGGGAGGCGGACACTGTCTCTGTATTTAAAGTTAGACTTAAAACCTTCCTTTTTGATAAAGCTTATAGTTAGAGCTGGCTCAGGGAAACCTGAACCATCTCTTAGTTATGCTGCTATAGACCTAGACTGCTGGGGGATTTCCTGTGGTGCACTCACACTCACACTCTCTCACACTCAGGGTATGAATGTGACTTAATTATGTGTCATTAACCTTTTTTTTTCTCCCTTCCCAAGTCTATGTCTCTCCCTCTGTCCTCATCTTGCAGGCTGCAGGATACAGATCCAGTTTGGATGATATTATTATTATTATCAGTAACAATAATACTGCTGTCATTGTTACTATGCTCTGATTAAAAGTTCATCAGTATAGTTTCTTATCAATAATCTCTGAGGGACATGGTTGCACCAGTTTGGTTAATTTTTATGTGTCAGCTACAGTCCCCCATTTTCCTCTCACCCCAACCGGTCGAGGCAGATGACCGCACATCTTTGAGTCTGGTTCTGTCAGAGATTTCTTCCTGTTAAAAGGGAGTTTTTTTCTCTTCACTGATGCCTAGTGCTTGCTCATTGTGTGAACTGTTGGGTTTCTTTTCTCTCTGTAATATTGTAAAGATTTTGGCCTTATTATGTACAGTGCCTTGAGATAATGTATGTTGTGATTTGGCGCTATACAAATAAAATTGAATTGAAAATTGAATTGAATGAAGAAATTTGTCACTGTCAATCAAACATTCACACATAGGATTGTTGTGTTTATTTATCATAAAATGACAATTACTGAACAAAATGAACAGACTGATCATTTACTGAAAATTAACATTGTCACTATACACACTCCTGTTCAAAAAGAGAAGAAAATTCAAGGCCCGGTGCAGAATCAGTGGTCTGATGTTGAGAGTGTGTGGGGACTTTACCTCAATCTCGAGCTCTGAGATCTGTTGTTGGAGTTCAGCCATAGCAGCAATGTTGTCAGCTTCCCTCAGCCTCACAGCCATCACCTCCTCTTTACTCTGCAGATGAAAAAAAGTTACAGGTAAACCACAAAAAACCTATTAAGCAAAAGCAAAGGTGACATTATTTTAACAACAGCTCTACACAGGCTCGAAGAACAGATGGGAAGCAGCACAAAAACATTTATATTAGTATTGACCGTACACTTAGATACTTAAAGATATTACATATAACATTTCTGCACTAGAATATCTAAAAATCACAAGTTTAATGATATTGTTATTTCAGTGGTGCACTTAAATTAGCCAAAAGTTTTCCAAATCCATATGAATAAGTAGGATTCATATAGATTTTTGGGGAAAGTGCAGTTTTTTAAAAATATCCATATCTTTTCATCATACAGAATGAGGCAATATTGTTATATGTTATATTATTTATGGGGCATTAAAATCATACTCTTAGAGCCTTTTTTGTTTAAACAAAACAAAATAAAAAAAATTGCTCCATAACAGCTGTGGAACTATCAGAAAAATGATCCCCTGCTCCAAGTTCGTGCTCACTCTCTGCATTAAATAAAAAGCTCTCTCTCTCTCTCTCATTGAGCAGTAGTAGTGTGAAGTTGAAGTTGCAATCACAAACGTCAAACTGATTGTTAGAAAATATTGTTTTCTATGAAGACACAAGCTGGATTTTTGCAGAGGTGGAAGTAGAGCCTCATAGTAACCTTACAGTTGTGATGAGTCCTGTAGCATGCTGTGTCTGAGGAGCACCCAAACATTATTTACATGATTGATTACACAGCAGTGTATAGTTGAAACTGTTGAAACTGTGCAACTGTCTGTAATAAAAGTACCTGTGTGACATTTACCACATGTGGCTTTGACTTAGAACTGTCTTTTTTGATATTTTAATACACCAGTGTAGCAGCTAGCACTGTTGCCTTAAAGCAAGAAGGCTGCCAGTTCAAATCCTGGTTAGACCAAGGGTGTGCATCTTATTAAGTAGATGTGTGTGTGTTTTCTCTGGGTTCTGCAGGTTTCCTCTCACAGAGATTAATTAGACACACATAACTTAAGACCTAGTTTGGTGTAATAAAGCAGTGTGGAATCCTGAGAATTGTTTTTAAGATAAGAGTTGGTACTTCAGCTTCCTCCCACAGACCATTTCATTTTGGTCGACCTTTATTGACATCATCTTGTTTATTCACTTCAGCTATAGTGAACTGACCATGGAGGCTTTACAGGACATTAAATTTAATAGAATACTTGTCTCTCCTACATATTCTCCTACATATTACACACTGCTAGCTGCATTACTTCCTGTTACCTTCATGTCTACTGCAAAACACAGAGCAAATTCACAAGTACATTTGTATAACACTGCAAAAATTGGTATTAGTTTAGCCAATCTGTTGTCTTTTGTTTTTCATTTCATAGTATTTATTAGTAACTAATATAACACAACTAACTCATTGTCATTTGCTGTGTGTTCTGCCTGTTATTTTCCACCACTTTATCCTACACATAAAAGTTGTGGTGAAGGGAGCTTAAGTCAATCCCACCTGACATAGGGCGAAAGGCGGGTACACCCTTAAGAGTGTCCAGGTAACCTAATATGCATGTTTTTAGACTGTAGAAAGAAACTATAGTACCACTAAACAATTCCCTTGATTCCACACTGCTTCATGACATCAAACTAGGTCTTATGTTATGTGTGTCTAATAAACGTCTGCGTGTTTTTCACTTTGGAAGGATCTGGTCTTAAAGAGGACATTCACTGGAAAATCAAATTTCTGATGTTTTTTTGGTGTGTCCCCATGTCCTTCCTTCCTTATCTAAACATCACTAAAGTGTCATAATAAACACTTCAGCCACTTCTGAGAAAAAAGGGCTTCTCTGTTTACCTGAGCTTGAGCAAGTGGTTTTGAAAAGCTGAGTTTAGTTATGTAACTAGCACATTTGCTGTGCAACGAACCCTCCCCCAACAGCTACTACTGGTCATGGGCATAAACATTCAACCTGAAGAAGAAGAAGCACTGCAGAGCAGTCAGTCAGCTGGTAGCTGGCCAATCACAAGCAAGTGGGAATGCACTTGGTAGCTGGCCAATCACAAGAGACTCAGTGTTCTGGGGGGGCGGGCATTAGCTCAGAAACAGAATGCCTGAGCAGAAGCTGGCAGAGAGCAGCAATAAATTGACTTAATCTGAAGAGACTATGAAGTTTTTTACCATAAATATTATTTATTTAATCTAAGTAGACATCAGTAATCTTGATTTTTGGTTAAAAAAGACCATTCTGTGTGATCATTAAGAGGCTAAAACTGGTAAGATATGTTTGTGCTTTTTAGTTGCTGTTTGAGGTTGCTCACTCATTTTCTCACTCACTCATTTTCTACTGCTTTATCCACTAAGGGTCACAGGGGCGCTGGTGCCTATCTCCAGCTAACATAGGGTACACCCTGGACAGGTCGCCAGTCCATCACAGGGCCACATAGAGACAGACAACCATTCACTCTCACATTCATACCTGTCCAAGTCCCCAAATCTACATGTTTTTGGACTGTGGAGAGACTGTGGAGACTGTGGAGAAGGCCCCTTGTTCCAACCGGGTTGGGAACCCGGGACCTCCTGCTGCAAAGGCAAGAGTGCTAACCACTACACTAACCCTGTTTGAAGCTGAACCTGTTAAAAATGTTTTTTGTTTTGTTTTCTCCTTTTGTGAAGGTGGGTTTCACTTTTTTTTGACCTTTCTAAGGTGATAAAATGTTTGTTTATTTTCTAGTTCTGGATGTATCACTCTTGCACAGGGAGTTTCCTGAGAGATGAGAAGTGTTAAATAGAAGCAGCAGCAGCAGATGCATCAGCACACAGATATTATCATCATAGCACATCCCTTCTAGTCTTGGCTGATGAGGCTACACACTGATTTTATACATTTTTACAGCTACCCTGATTCAGAAGAGAAAATGTACCTCAACTTATTTTTCTAAATACTCTGAGGTTGTAGACTGACAGATGATACCACATCAGAGCTGTAGTGGTTTGCCCCAGTGTTGCAAACAAGCGTCACACTTATACACACATGTACCAACCTTGCATTCAATCTCAGCCTGTCTCCGCTTGATCTCTTGCAGTTGCACATGCAGATCTCGATTTTGGGCCGTCAGTGTTTTCACACGGTCATGAAGATTACTACTCTCCTGCTCCGCACGGCGCAGCTGGTTGCTGTGAATCTGGCTCTGTGATCAGAAATGTAACTTTTAAAATAACTGATTTACAATTTACATTTAAAAACATTTTATTGGCACATTTCCAGTATTCAGATGCAGGGTATTGGTGACATTGAACTGAGTAGTAGGGTAGGTGAATGCTGCCACCCAAAGGCTGATTTGCAGCAGTACAGGTAGGGAATTCACTCCTTACCAGCATTTTTACTATTAGACATGCTCTGATTTCACACTGATTTCCATTTACAGGTGCAGCCCAAACATAATCATGGAAAAGCAAAACATTTCTGTTAGAAGCACAGATTTCATGTCTTTTTGCATTAATATTCATAATTAAAGTTTGCAGTTCATGAAAGTAAAAAAAAAAAAAATCAAGAATTTCAAAATGTTTAAATGATATCATAATTTACTCAACATGAACTAATCTTATATTTTTCTTGGCTATGGGCTGTAAAAATCAAAATCAGATTTTAAAAGTTGCTTCTTGCATTTTGGTAATGTGTAACGAGTCAGATTTCTTTTAAATAACTGACCTGAAATATTGATTTTTTTTTCCATGAAATTTTAAATTTTCATTACTACATACCTGTGATTATCAGACTATGAAAAGTAAAAATCTGACGATGCAGGCTTACAGCATTAATCTGAAGAACAAATGGGCTCAGTGAGGTTAAAGTGGTTAGAAGGCTTATGTTCATATTGTGGCTGAGACCATTGCCACCCACTATACAACAATGGGGTAAAAGAATCATGAAGGTGCAGTTGATATAGAAAATAACAGCAGACCACCATGCAATTTTTGACAGTTGGACTTCTGAAATACAACATTTGGATTAAATGAACAGATTAAACCAGACACTGCTACTATTTCCATCCTGCATTTGTGAGACCTTTGACTTTTTGGTGTACAAGAAGGCACAAAAAAAAAAAACATAACACAGAACACGTGAAGCATTAACACGCCTAGCCAGAACACCCCCCCGCCCCCACACACACACAAAAAAAAACTAGACAGGGTCTCTATATCACAATTTCATAAGTTTCACAAGTAGGATGATGTAAAGTCTGACCTGTGTTTCCAGCTCCAAGGTCCTCTGCCGTGTTTCTCGGAGTTCTGCCTGAGCCTCTGCCTCACGCAACCTCACGCTCATCAGTTCATCCTGTAGCTCACTCAACGTATTCTTCTTTGGCGTGTCCTTCCAGCGGCTGGCAGTGCGTGCCAAGTGACGCTAAGGAAAGACATCTTGATTCAGTCCACCTTTCCCCTCACATACTAAATGAATATATTTCACATATGTGAATAGTTGTGATGTGTTGGTGCTCACCTGCCAGTGCTCCTCCAAGTCTCTGACCTGCTGTCGAAGCTCCTTCAGACCAGTCACTGCCTCCGCTTCCCGCAACTTCACCCCGATCAGCTCCTCTTGTAGTCGTGCCACATTGGTGTCATCTGGTAGAGATGTGTTCCTCTACAGAAAGAATGTATGAATTAAAAGATAAGATGCCTCTATTGTCATTGCTTGTTACACACAATGACATTAAGGTACACTGTCCAAAGCATTACTTAAAAGATAACATATAAAGAAGTAACACTAAAAGAGAAAAGTTAAATTTAACACAAATCCTGATTGTATCTAATCAGAATAGGTGTTAGTTTGACTCATAGTGTGACACTATGATATTTACTGTGTAAGAAGAAGGCAGAGGAACGATCACTTCATCATTTTAGAGGTATAACATTGATGTTCCTAGATGTTCACTTTCACAATCGCAGTCTGTGATTTACATTGTTACACCATGGAAGCCGGTTCTGATTGAGTATCAGGAAGTGCTGGAAGTCGTGCCCATAATTCACGCAAGGTATCAAAGGGGATAGGAAGAAGGTGGATAATGACAGTTCTGAGTTATAAAAATCAACTAAAGTGCAGTGTAGAATGAAGCCAATGGATGGCAGCAGAGGCCATTCGACAAGATGCTAAAGGTCCAAAATGCAGCTGTTGCTGTAAATTCTGCGTAGAATATGAAAATTATTCAAAATAACTGCATATTAAAAGGCCTTGTATTTGTGACATAGTACCTGACAACACAACAAGAGCGAAGCAGTTCACTTGTGAAAAGCTTGTGTCTGAGTATTGCAACATTAATTTTGGGATAGTTAGAATAGTCAGTGTTAGGTAGTGGTGTAGTGTGGTCTACTGTAGTGAGTATACTCTCACCCCTGTGGACACAGTATCCTTTAAACTTGCTGTGGATTTGGGGCCAGACTTTTGAAAGCACTTAAATGTGATGCTTTCTTCTGACAAATGTACTACAATTATAGCTCATTCAGAGATCATGGCAAAGAGAGAGAAATGAAGCTCCTTCATAGATCCATCTTCATATGACAATGATTCTGCACTGTCCCTTTCTTACTGTATATCATGCGCAACTAATGCACTAAAACAGACACAGGATACATAACTAAGCGATGATGTGTAATTGTAGCTAACCAAACTTATTTAGAACTTCAGCCTAAGAAAACACACCTTTTCCATATCCAGGATCTTGTCTTGCATTTCTTTGAGTGCACACTGGGATTCTGCCTCCTTCAGTCGGGCCTGCACCAGCTCCCGCTCTAGCTGCAGAACAGACTCCTCAGAATACCGAGGGGCTCCTTTCTATAACAAGCAGGACAGGTGAGTGAGCAGAGACAGAGTCAACACCTGTGTTTGCACAAAGTGGGGATTTAAGGGACAGTTCAGTTTTTCTAAACACATAATCAGTGCTGAATGCACCATGCATGTTTTTCATGCTAGGTACCAGATTGCTTGCTTTCAGTATAACATGTCTGCCAGTGGGATACAAGAAAAAACAAATTTTTATCTTATCATTAGACAGCCTTTTTTCACTTAGAAACGGAAGTTTGTTTCACTTTGTACACCGCACACTCCCTATACTAAAGCCCATATTCTTAAGGTCATGCATTAAACCTATAACATTTATTAGATGAGCCTTTAGATAAGTGGCTCAAATTGGTGCAGTCACCACTGCCTATGTGTTAGTACCTCATACAACCATATTTCTGTGGTTCAAAATGTGAACTATACTACTACTTGAGAAAAATGTTTGGCCTCCACTACTAAAGAGCAGAACCCAAAAATGACCCCAGTACAAGAAATTTTATAACTGTAAGTAATTTACAAATTATATCTGCATGTCTCATCCAGTTGATATCAACCACTTTGTCTGTCACTTTCACATCAAGAATTCACGATTGCTCTTTGTAAAACATGACAACAAATTATGTAGAACATGATAATGCCTGCATATTGTTATCTGGAATCCAACCATTAATAATTGACAAGGTCAAGAAGATGTGTTATGTGCACAGGGTGTAAAAATCTTACTCCTTACAAATTCATTCACTCATGACTGCGCATGGTGGCTAAAGTGTTTAGAACTCCATGTCCCCTTAGCAACTCATGCATACTAAAACAGATTGTTACCAAATGCTGATGATGTGTGGCATAAAAGAAGCCACTTATGCTTAAACAATGTTGCTGGGCAATATGTGCCACAAGAACAGAGGGGAAAATGTTAACATTAACACATCCAGACTCCAGTGACAACACATTCTTAGTTGTAGCAGACCACATAATTGCCAAGTGCAAAACAAACTATGCAATGATGAAAGCTCGTCAGGGCGAATTGTGCGGTTAAATCTTGTCAATATCGACAGGAGCTCTGCTAATGGCTTTAGGTTTGACCCAGTACAATGAATGTGCCACCTTCCATTGATGAGAGAGATCACTGTGATTGAATGTGAGAGTGAATAGTTGTTCATCTTCTTGTGTTGGCCCTGTGATGGACTGGTACCCTGTCCAGGGTATACCCCACCTTTCACCCTATGTCAACTGAGATTGGCTTCAGCAACCCTGCAACCCTCAAGAGGAGGATAAAGCAGTAGACTTAATGAATACAGACTACCGCCTCCTACTGTTTAAGGAAATACACACACTGCCTGGCAAAAAAAAAAAGCCGCCACCTGGATTTAACTAACCAAACAGGTTAGAGCCTCCTATTTGACAACGGTCTAGGTTCAGCAACATTATGTGCCAAAGAATGAGGTCAGCTGACTACCTGAATATACTGAATGACCAGGTTATTCCATCAATGAATTTTTTTCTTCCCTGATGGCTCAGGCATATTCCAAGATGACAATGCCAGGATTCATTGGGCTCAAATTGTGAAAGAGTGGTTTAACACAATTCCTTTATCTTTGATGACATGTCATGACTTATATATATATATATATATATACACACACACACACACACATGCATTTCTTACATATAGACCTTTTAAGAAAAGCAGATTTCTTACACCAGTCAGGCATAACATGATTGCTCAACTGGGTCAGAGCATCAAAACTGTAGCTTCTGTGGGTTGTTCCTGGTCTAATTTGGTCTGTATCTATCAAAGTGGTCGATGTGGTCTAATCCCACTTACGAGCCACTGTTGAAAAAGTAAAAGCTGTCAGAATACACAGTGCATCGCAATTTGTTACGTATGGGGCTGCATAGCCAGGGACCACTCTGGGAGGCAATGCTGACCCCTGTCCACTGCTGAATGCACCAAACATGGGCATGTGAGCATCAGAACTGGACCACAGAGCAATAGTAGAAGATTGCCTGATCAGATGAATCACATTTTCTTTTACATCACAGAGGATGGCTGGGTGCATGCGTATTGCTTACCTGCAAAACAGATGGGACCAGGATGCACTATAGAAAGAAGGCAAGCTGGTAGAGGCAGTGTGATGCTTTGGGCAATGTTCTGCTGGTAATCCTGGATGTTATTTTGAGACGTACCTCCTACCTAAGCATTGCTGCAGACTATGTATACCCTTTCATGGAAACAGTATTCCCTGAAGGCTACGGCCTCTTTCAGCAGGACAGGTGCCGTGTCACAAAGCAAGAATGTTTCAGAAATGGTTTAAGGAGCACAACAAGGAGTTTTAGGTGTTGACTTGACTCCAAATTCCCCAGATCTCCATCTAATCTAGCATCTGTGAGATGTGCTAGAGAAACAAGTCTGACCCCTGGAGGCCAAACCTCACAACTAACAGGACTTAAAGGATCTGCTGCTAACATCTTGATGTCAGATACCACAGCACATCTCCAAAAAAAAAAAAAAATAGGCCTAATCTTCCACAGCAACAACCTGCCACTTGGGGACTCCAAAGCCCTCCTTACCACTTGTGGCTGCTGCTGAAGCTGCCTGATGGTTTTCCTGGCCTGTTCCAGCTGAGCACTGGCCTCCTCGCTCTGCTGTTTGACTGTGGCCAGCTCCCGCTTGACCAGGTAGTTCTCCTCTGCCTCCTGAGCTCGAGTCACTTGTCCCTTTGTACATAACCAACCAAGAATGGGTGTGAGGTGAGGTGAGCAAGATAGGAAGTGAAAGGAAGAGGGAGGAATATGTGGGCAGATCAGAAAAGAAGACAAGGGATTGGGTTTTTTTTGGAGGACATGCTTGTGATATTTTTCCAATCTTGTGGTGTGTCATTTACATTTTAATATCTGATTGTGATTTGTGAATCTTTCTCTTTTTCATGCATGTATTACCTCCACCAAGGATGTTATGTTCATTTTCATTTCTGTTTGCTTTTAGTATTAAATGCACTTTCAGTCAAGAACAAAATCAATTAATTTAATTCTCTGATATTTTCACAAAAATGACCAAAACTAAATCTGAATAGTTTTTTTTTCTTTTGGACAATATCTTTGGATAATTCTATGTGAAAAATGTGAAAGTGAAAAAATGGACGAGTGTAACAGAGCCAAAGAAGCTCATGTTAGTTATTGGAGCAGATCTGATAAACTAATGGATCCAGAAATGTTTTGTGTTAATTTGCTTATTATAGCGACACACAGTATAGCCTTGGCAGAGGTAAGCACTCTCCCTTCTAATGCAAGATCTTTATAAGTTTTTATAATCTTGTTTAGTTCTTAAAGCTGGGGTAGGCAAGAAATAACTAGACAACTGTCCCATGATTGGAGACTGACCAATCAGAGTAGGAGAGCACACCCTATTGACTGTTCTACTAAGCAGCTGTATGTACAGTACACGTCTATTCAGGGTTACTGTTTTACAGTAGCACTGGTAAAAACGGTCAATGCTGCAAAGCAACCCAATCTACATACCATTCACATTAGAACTCGGAGCTGGGAGTGACGTCAAATTTGAGTTCACCAAGTTTCAGAGAGAAGTCGCAAATAACCATGGATGTCCCGGGCTACCTACTTTTAGCAATACCAGTCAGTAACAATGCCCTACATGTCCATGGATAAAAGTTTTCATGTATTTTATGTAGTAAACAAAAAGTGTGAAAGGCTGTGTAAGGGCTATTTGACCAAGGAGAGTGATGCATCTTTACTTACTGAATAAAGCAAAAGAAGAGTCGCCACAGTAACTCGACTGAACTAATATTGTGCAGCAGAAACATCATATAATCCATTCTATACACCTGTGTTCAGTCGCACCTGTCTAAAATTGTATGTTATATTTTATGTCTAGAACACAATGTGACCAGTCCAGAGTGTAACCCCACCTTTCATCCTATGTCAGCTGAGATTGGCTCCAGCTTCCCTATGACCCTCATGTTGAGGATAAAGCAGCAGACAATGAATGAATCAAAGTTGGGTTTAGGACTGTCTAATGTAATGGCAGTGCTTCCACTGAAAAAGAAACCTTCACCGTAATGATTACAAATGCTGCAGGAAGACTGATATCCTTTGTGTTTAAACAACAGAATTCTTAGGCACAACTTTCTTTCCATTTTAACCTCTATTTAACAGTTACATAAATGAAAATGAACCAAAATTAATTAAAGCATTTTTCAAAGTTCAGTTTCCTTGTATCGCTTTACCAAAAAATGTTCTCGATGTGCCCCTAAATCTTTTAAGGACATGTGCTCAGAGGGAAAAAAGTCAGTGTTCAAGCCCTGCCTAAAGGTGAGACTTAGTGAGTATTACAACAAACAAGTCCTCAGCTCATCCCTTGCCCAAGTTTTTGTTGTCTGCATTGTGGGCCTCTGCTTCAAAATGCACATGCTCTGGCTGGTTTGTCCATTCAGGCTACTGTAGAAACATGGTAGTAAAATGAAAATTATTTTTATATTAAAGCTACCGGGGCCCACGGTTGCCTTTGCAGCAAGAGGTCCCGGGGTTCACAACCCGGTTGGAACAAGGGGGCCTTCGGCAAGGAGTTTGCATGTTCTCCCGTGGTGCGTGGGCTCTCACCGGGTACTCCGGCTTCCTCCCACAGTCCAAAAACATGCAGATTTGGGGACTCTCTGTCTCTATGTGGCCCTGTGATGGACTGGCGACCTGTCCAGGATGTACCCTGCCTCTCGCCCTATGTTAGCTGGAGATAGGCACCAGCGCCCCCCACGACCCCCAGTGGATAAAGTGGTAGAAAATGAGTGAGAGAGTAAAGCTATTACATACTTGTAGAAATGTACTTATAGGTTGTATATTTAATTTCTGCCAACAAACTCCTCAAAACTTTGTGGAGTGTCAGAAAATAAAGGCGACAAAATGTGTCAATATTGGTGGAGAATTTCATAGGGGGTCAGGTCATCTGTACATACAAAGCATGTCAGTCCGTGCTCATCCAGTGTGAAAAGCCTGGGACAGAGAGACTCCATCCCTAAAAATTTAACGACCTGAAGAAAAGACTAAACAATCAAAAGTTTTTCTTGTGATCCTGTCTAGCCCAGCTTTAGTTGAGATAATCAAAATAATAATAAAGACTGTGTTAGATTCTGTATTATTACCATGTTTTCACTGATCATGCACAGTTAAGAGATATTAAAGAAAGAAGGAAGCTGCAAGAGAAGTAAAACAGGAAAAGATAAGATGAGGAAAATACCTGGATCAATCTATCTGCCAAGGAAGCACTTTCCTACAAAACAGAAACATCAACAAGAGACAGCAGAGAGAGAGACACACACACACAATCCAGAGGACAGTTAAAAGCACACAAGAACAACTGATTGTTTTATAGAAGAAAAAGCAATGTTCATTTTCCCTCTTGAAATATTTGTTTACAGGCTGCAGTGTGTTGTTTACATTCAGGGGTGGAAAAGGAACATTACATGCAGGTGTGGAAATAAAGGTGCAAATGAGCTGGTGACAGAGTGAAGAAATGAGTAGTGCTGACAACACAATGACAAGATTTGGACAAAAACAGTGCAGGACAGTTCTAGTTAAAGATGAGAGGGAAATGTGGTGCAAAAGGCAAGCAATTTTGGGCTTTGATTGTTATTTTTCCAATCAAAACCTTTTAACGGTTTCAGGTAGTGAAGCCATAAATGGTTCAGGGAGTTTAGTGACAAGAGTCACATCAGAGAGCAGCAGGCCTAAACTGGTTTTCTGAAATGATAGACTTGGTTAGTGTTTGTCCCTGTGGGAAGATGCCGAGGAGCGGCAAGACACCCTTGTTCTCCACGGCAAACCTCATGCATGTTGCCTTCAGCTGACAGCAGTAGTCATGCCCATTCACACAGATGCAAAATGTGCAGAATGATACACACAGTGCAAGTTGGCATGCAGTAGGGCTGGGCGATATGAGAGAAAAAAAAATCATACTTTTTAAAAATAGCATTTAATATATATATCACTATAAATCAAATCAATGTCAAGCTTAAGATGTTTGAGCTTCTCAAAGCAGAGTGACAATATACTCTAAACAAATACACTATCTGCAATACAAGCTTAAAATATGGTTAATAACTTTCATTTATGACTGGTTTGGCTTTTTCATGTTAAATGGATGTTAAGGACATATATTTATGTGGTTGGAAACAATGAAATTATATACAGTACATATCAGTATTAATCAATATATATAATATTTAATTCATTATGATGATTATCAACACAACAGCCTCTAAAACCAGGGAACGTCACCACAGATATCTTACAATATGACGATATCCAAAATCTAAGATTATATCTTGTCTCATGACACGATATAGATATAATATTGATATACTGCCCAGTCCTAGCATGCAGTGCTTTGTATCAGTTACATTTTCATATTTCACACAGGCTTTTAGAGTCACTGCTGCAGTTCTAAGATTTCACAACATGAAGCTATTTCAGGCTACAGAAGTGGAAGATCATCAAAATGTTGCGACACTCGAAGCTTGAAACCAGCTTCTTTTTCTGATCAGCTACAGTCAACACACCAGTCAACAATGGCTGCACATGTAAATGAACAACTTTCAACTGACACAGCCCAGTTAGTGAAAGACGGGACTCCGTCATATGGAAAAGATGCATGATGAATGTGCATTCACAGCTGGATGGGTTAATGTAATGTTGCCATGAACAGCGAGCAGAATGAGATCAGTTTGTCTGTGGCAAACACTCACTTTCTCAAGTGTGTCTATCCTCTGCTTCAGGAGTCTGTTCTCTGTCCGTAGCCTCTGTACAAAGTTCATTTACACAAAAAAGTAATGTTAAACAAAAATAATACACATCATAACCTACACCTCACACTTAACATCTGGAATATCTTCACTCACTTTTATCTCCACCTGCTCCTCCATCTCTTTAGTTTTGATTGTAGTGTAATCCTTCTCTAATCTGGAAAGAAAAGTCAAAAATCATTAGCAATAATATCATAAAATTATAATAAAAACAGGGATGAATATCTTATTTTCAAAAAAACTTTTGAAATCTGTACATTAATTCTTTAATACCTACAAATATTAAAGATATCTGTAGGGCTGCAATGATCAACTGATTCATCTGTTAAATAATCAATTACTAAATTAATTGTCAACTAATTTCCTGAAGCTGAAAAAAAGTTCTTTTCAGCATCTTAAAAGTTAATATGTTCTGGTTACTTTGCTCCACATAAAGAAATGAAGACATTTAAAAACATCATTATTTTAAGGTTTGTAAAACATTTTTCAGTTTTTAGTTTTTTTTAATGGACCAAACTTTTACTTAATTAACCAAGAAAATAATCAGGTTCACTATTTATAAAAACAATTGTAAGTTGCAGCCCTAGATATTTGTGATCATAACAACAATATTTATCATAATATAATATGTATAATATGATTTTTAATACTAGTGTAATAAAGTACTAAAATCTCAACATTTAAAGTTTTAAATTACACTGACAAGAAAGAAAGTAAGGAAAAAAGGATTTCCCTATAGCAGCTGCCAAATCATATTTTTCTTTTACAACACCAATTACAATATAGTCGGGACGCTGTGTAAAATGTAAATAAAAACAGGATTTAATGATTTGCAAATCTCATAAACCTATATTTTATTCCCAATAGAACATAAACAATATATAAGATGTTAAAACTGAGGCATTTTATCATCAAAACTGAGGCATTTTATCATCAAAACTGAGGCATTTTATCATTTCATAAAAAATATCAGCAACACATCTCAAAAGAGTTGGAACAAAGACAACAAAAGGCTGGAAAGTAAATGGTACAAATCAAAATTACTGGAGGAGCATTAAACAATTAATTAGGTTAACTATCAACAGGTCACTAACATGATATAAAAGGAGAATTTCAGGTAGGCAGAGCCTGTAAAGATGAACAGAGGTAAAGATGAACAGAGGTTCACCAATCCCCGACAAACTGCATCTAAAAACTGTGGAACAATATCAGATTAGACAATTCCCCTGCGGGAAACCGTGAGAGGGATGCAGTGTGCTGTGTGCATGTTGAATCAAAACTTTGAGTATTTTCTTGGAATAATCCTTTAAATCTTTTTCTGTTCACCCTAATTAGCTCATGTGAATCAGGTGTGTGTGGGTGGGGGTGTGTGTGGGTGGGGGTGGGTGTTGGGGGCACACACAGGTGCATCCAATTAAGGTTGCCATGGTGATGAGGCCAAAATGTGTGTGCGTGCCTGCGTGTGTATCAGACTTGCTGAGTCACAGTGAGAAATGGAGAGAAGCCGCCAAACCAGGGTCCAAAAAAACGTAGGTCCTATTGAAAAACCGAACACATCGTGAGCGTCCTGAGACCCGCCTGAACAAGACGGTGTAAAATTTGTGTAGATATCTTAAAAAATGTGGCCACAATAGCGAGAGAAATAGTGCTTCGGTCTGATATTTTGAGAAGACTGAGGCGAAATAATATAATGGCCGTGAATGGAGAGGTTTTTAGACTTCCTTCGGCTCCGATGCTTGCTGAACATAAAGTATAAGTCTGACAGCTTCCAAAGTTACATCACAAGAACCCCAAGAGATTTTCCAACGTTTTGATTCATTTTTATGTCTGTGGGACCAAAGACTTGGGATTTACATCGAGTTGTTCGTGAAAGTTTTGTGTCTGGATTTTCCTTCGCCGCACTCTGATGATGCAATCGCCTCATTCTAGTCACGCAATGCACACCCATTATAAACTCTAAATTTCTTCAAAATTGATCATGACAATTAAAGGTTGATTGATTAAAAACTATTCAACCGATCAAAAAGTTGAATACAACATCAGTAGAGGAGACCTGTGTCTACATTTTAAAATTTGAATGGCCGAAAGTATGCCAGAGCAGTTGATGTTTGAAAATGGTAGAAAATTTGCGAATTTTTTTGGCTACTCCAATGCATGAAGATGGAAGGAATAAATAATAGCACACCGAGTGCGATCGAGCTGCTCGTTTTGATATATTATTTGTTGGTGTGCGACAAAGTGTGATTGAGTTATTAGCGACCGAAAATCGTACGGAAGAAATTGAATAAGAAGAAAAAACGCGCACAATAACAATAGTGTGCTGTGCAAGCACTGCATCCCTAAAAAGCGCAGGACAATAACAAAAGTGTGCTGTGCGAGCACTGCATCCCTAAAAAAGTTCCTCAATGGAAAAAAAAAATGAGAACAGTTTGAACACTATCCCTGTATGGTTCATGTGAAGTTAATTAGAAATTTTAGAAATTAGAAATTTTTAAAATAAACTTAAATAACATTTGCAATTTGCAAATCATTGCATTCTGTTTTATTTACATTTTACATACCGTCCCAACTGTTTTGGAATTGGAGTTGTAAATGCATGGACAAAAGTAAATTACATAAAATAAGAATATGACAGGCTCTTACTTTTTCATCTTCTTGGCATTGTATTTGACCTGATACGCGGCCTGGATGACCTTATCTGGGCCACTATCCAGCTGGTGTGGGATGACTCTCTGAAAGTGCTGGAGTTGAGTGAGAAAACACAGACGGGGTAAGTTCACACACACACACACACACACCTACGTATAAACCTGCTTTTTCCAAACTCGTGACAAAAACTATGTAGTGATTAACTGGGTGTGTTGGGGGTTCCCCCCCGAATGGTGCTGTACATATTGCTCCAGAAATGAGAGCTGCTTGAATGAATGAATGATGTGTTGTGTGGAGGTTACAGTTAGAGGTTAGAGGTCAGTTAGAGGTCCCGCCCGCTCCAGCAAAGAATTGTAATTTTCAGTCCCGCTCCCGCCCGCAAATCCCGTAAGATGGGGACGTTTGCTTTCTTTCTCACGAAAGGTCTTTTCATTGGCTTGGAAAAAAGAAACACGCACGCACATAATTCCTTAAGTGGTAACTTGGTAACATATTAATCAATGCCAAATAAAGTATCCAGCACAAATTATGTATGATAGGCATACATTAATCATTTGTATATTTCACTTTACACTTATATTTAGTTTGCGGGACTGCAGTTTATCATCCCACCCGCCCGTTCCCACATTGTGCAGTCCAGCTCCCGCCCGCGCCCGCAATAAGCTTTCAAAATGTGTCCCGCGCCGCACTGTTTTGCGTTGGGTGCAGGGCTCTAGTTACAGTTATAGTGATATACAGTATATATACCTGTAACATTCCCTCCATATCGAGCTGGATGAGTTCAGTCTGGTTCATCTGGAGAATGGCCAGTCCCACACGGAAAACTATCTCCAAACCCTGAGGAGATAGGTTAACATAGAGGAGTTACTGCAGATTTTTTTTTTTCCCCAGGGAACACCTCTTTCATTTTAAGCCTAATTATTTGTGTGTTATCGTGGAAGTTCAGGAAAAATCTGGTCTCAATGGAATAATAATAACAATATACTATATTTATAAGGGCCTTTTAAAACACTCATCAAGGAAACTTTACAGAGACAAAACAGTACAATAAAACAATAGAGAAGGATGACACAGTAAACAGAAAATGGAAGTGATACAACAGAGAGTAAGCTATTTTGAACAGGTGAGTTTTGAATATGGATTTAAAGAGGGGAAGAGAGTTACAGATGTCTGGTGGGAGTGAATTCCACAGATGGGAAGCAGAGCGGCTGAATGGTCTGCTCCCCATTGTGCTGAGGCAGGCAGAGGGCACGGTGAGCTGAATGGAAGAGGAGGGTCCGAGGGAGTGGGAGGAGGTAATGATGTGGAGGAAGTTGAGCGATAAGGAGAGTGTGAGGTTGTGGATGGCCTTGAACGCATACAGGAGGATTGTGAATTGGACTGATGATGCAGGCAGGTGAATTCTGGACCAGTTGAAATTTATAGAGGGATTTGTTAGGGAGACCAAAGAGGAAAGAGTTGCAGTTGTCGGGAGGTGACGAGGATGTAAACAAGGACAAAAGTAGTAAGGGGGTAAGGAAAGAATCAATCAAAGAAATGATTTACAGTACCTTGCAAAAGTCTTAGGCCACCACCAGCTTTGTTGTTTTTATGTCAATTTTGTGATCATTGGCATTTGGATTGAAAAGATGTCACTAAAAGTCAGTCTTATACTATATGATCAAACTGTCAATGGGTTGCAACATGTGTATGTAATGCTCAAACATGTCTTGAGTAAACCAGGTATAATAGAGCTTTTTCACAGCAGCTGTTTGTTGGCATGAAATAGTAGGAGGTTTTACCAATAACATTAGGGTTCCATTCCAGGTTTTAAAGAGTCATGGTTGTGTTATTGTTCAAGTGTAAATGTAGACCACACTAAATATTTGATATTATAGAAGCATTTTTGTTGTTTGTTTTTTCTGAAAGAGATGTTATTTTCAAACTGCATATGTGTTTCTCCATATTTTCAGGATGTGTTCCAATAAAGTGATTGAGAAATAATTGTTCAGTATGGTCATTATAGCATTGCTAAAACAATAAATCTAATGGTACCCTAAGACTTATGCACAGTACTGCATGTTGTATAGATGAGAATATATAGACCGGGTAATATTATTTAAGTGGGACTGGAATGATAGTAAGGAAGTTGAGGATGACACCCAGACTCTTAATCAGAGGGGAGGGAGAAACTGAGGAGCTGTCAATGGTGAGGGAAAAACTGTCACATTAGATGTCAATTTAATGCTGATCAAGAGGATTTCTGTTCTTTCACTACATAATTTAAGGAAATTAGAGGTGAACCAGGATTTTATTTCAGATAAGCAGTATGCATTATTGAGATTCCACTCACTGTAACTATTAGTGAGTGTTTATTTCTCCAGCAGGTGGCGCTAATAGAAAACTTGTTAGAGACAACTGCATTCAATTCAATTCACCAGCATCTGTTAGAAACTTATCTTTAAAGGGACAGGGAAGAGCCAACGAAAGGGATTTTGTTTCACTTTATTGAACTGTGGAATATATTTGCATTTTGCTGCATGTTTCATTATGGGTCCATATAAAAAACTGCGGGCCTATTTTAGCGTGTACAACTTCCAAATGTGTACAACAAGATACAAATGAAGATCTGACCAGCTCAAACTTTTATAATGTTTATAGAGATGCTGATATAGAAGAATATCCAAATGGATTTTGGAGCAGAGTTGGATCAAATATTATGTGAATGTGCATTTCTGCACATTTGAGCTTCTTAACAGCACTCGCGAGCGAACATAATGTGTACTACTTCATCGCATGACACATGTATCATGTGATACAAGTGAGTGATGTTGATGCAGCTTGGAGTCTATATTCAATATATTTGATGCTGGACTTGACAATCCCTAACTAAAAGCCTTTGTACAATATTTAGTTTATTCCAAACCATTTCCAGGCCGGGAAAACTGTTTTTCTAATTTCTAATTTCATTTCTAACTTTCACTCATTGATACAGCTCATCTTTCATACGACACAGCCGTCCGAGCAATGTGGGTTAAGTGTCTTACCCAAGTTGAAAGATGACTCATTCTGAATTACCATCACCCCAGATGCAGCTGCTTTAATTAACTGGTAAATGACTGTTTAATTATTGCTGCCTTGTGCTTTGCTCTTATATGTATTTATTGTTTTCCACTGTCATTACTTTTTTTTTTCCAATTTGCTAATGCATTATTTCATTTCAATTTCAAACTGATGACGACATTGAGTCATCAGTTTGTCTATTCTATTCTATTCTATTTAGATTTGCATTATTGACAGTTTGACTTAAAGTTGTGGCCAAAGTGACATATAGTTAAGTGCAATGACAAGATAGGAAAAGGCAATTAAGTAGATAATAAACATGAGAAAAAAGCAGCAGATCAACTTAAGAGTGTGAGTATGTCCTCTAGACAGTGAACAAACATAGAACAATGCAAATAATTCTTCACAGACTGATAAAAACACAAAGGTCATATTTCTTTTATATCTTTTTAACTGACCTCACACATGAAGATATCAAAAATTCTTGTGGCGACAGGCAGAGGGAAAGATGTGAGGAAGATGGTGAGGAACCAAGAGGAGGCGTACATTGAAGTGTGAAAGCTCTGAGCCTGGAAATGCATATGCAGCTCTGGCAGTTGCTCCTGCGAGATTAAAAAAAAAACATACAGGCTCCATCCACACAGAAATGTTTTAATTCAAAACAAAAAGATAAGACACATGTTTCAGTATCAGTGCTTCAACAGATAAAAAGGCATGAATATTCGACATAATGCTAGGCATATGCATGTTGGTGTAAAATGGAAAAGGATTTTCACTTTATTACAAATTTTTTTTTACAAAATGTCTCTTTTTAATCTCTGTAAATAGGTAAATTGTTAGATTTACCCATGTACATAAAGATAATTAGATTGCTCTCTCTGCACTGAATGGGACTACATACAATTTAGTTGTAATTTTTATTTAATGACAATGAGATGACAAAAAGATTCTGAAAAGAAATTAAGGTATTTATTAGATGGAGGTGACACTAAAAGTAAGCAGCTTTTTCAAACTAACATTTTATGTGCTCCTAGCATATAAAAATCCTAAATAGTGTGGATTATTATTATTACTCCTTTATTTAACCACATAAAAACCCATTGAGATCAAGATCTCTTTCACAAGGGTGACCTGGCTAAGAAGTCAGCAGCACATGTCATCACTTGGATGGCAAGTGTAGTAGAAGCAATGTGTTTTAAAATTAAAATAGTATTTTTTTTTATTATTTATTTTGTTATATTTACTACTTCTTTTTCCTCCTGGAGATTTTTTATCTCTCATTTCTTTTCATTCCTTTTATCTTTTTTACACATTTAATACTCTTTATTTATTTTATGCTTGCTTTTTGTTTTAAACAATTTCCAGTTTATTATGGATTGTCTTTTTATTATTCTGTATTGATTTCATATGATTCTGCCTCTGTGTTGTTTTTAAGTTTGTTGTTTTCAAATGTTCCTTTACAGGACCTTGAATGTGTGAAAGCTGCTCTGTAAATAAATCTACTTTACCTCCTAGAAAAGAAATCTAAAATACCTCCTAGCAACCTCTACAGAGTTGACTACAGAGTGTGGGGTGTCTACCTGGATCATGCACTCAAACTGGTACATGCAGAGTCCCAGCTCAGCCATGCTGGGTTTGAAGAGCTCCCGTAATCTGTAGCCTTGCATCAACTTCACAAACACACAGAAAGCCTCTTCCTCTGGCATCTAGGAAAATAAACAACCTTAAAATCTTAAGTTGATCATCTCAAAACCTTTGCAGGCAGCAGAGAAATCAGTCTGTTTATGTATGTGGTAAAGGTGGATTATTACCTGCATTAGTAGTAGCCCGACAATGAACGCACTCCCTTGACAGTAGCCGACCTCACGGTCCACCAGAGAATAAGCCTGAGAAGTAACGACAATAAGTAAACACAACAAAAGTCCAGTATAGACTCAGTTGCCCAACAGTTTTACCCTGAAAATGCTGATAAATTAATGTTTTATACTGGCACAGAGAAGGTTTTGATTCTCTGCTCACTCCGTTTATAAGTTTAGATGTGTTATTTGTTAACTTGTGTGCATAAGGAGTATGCAAAGTCAGCTGTGTGCAAGACACCATATTTAAGTAACATCATACAAACATCAAAAATGTCCGTGTGTATCTGCATACATTGTTATCAATTTATCGAATACAGTTTTGGTCTGCAGACACAAATGGAGACTCACCTTCATGACATTGAAGAGAACTTCCTGCCCAAGGCTGTCCTTCTCCTTGAAGAACTCATGTTCAGGATAAGTGCGGGCGATGTCTCTGCGAATCAGCTTCTCACAGGGTGAGGTCATCTTCAGGAGTTCCGAGTACTGGTCTTTGATGGGCATATTTTGGGCATTACACAGCAGCTGCCACACTATTGCCCGAAAGTGGTGAGGAATCCCTTTTCTGACAAGATCCTAGATGGAGAAACAAAAAGATACTTGATGAAATTGATACTAAACTGGATTATGAAGACATTAATGATTAATTTACAGGGACATTTGAGGGCTGTCATTGTTAATTTCTGGATGTGAAAGATACATAAAAACTGTCCTCATAGGGAAACTATTTTCCAATGAGTCAAGTCTTCAGGGTACACACGACACTTCTACCATTCATCATACGGTATATGTACCAGTCATATCACTATGGTAGTATGACAATTATCCTTAAAAATTGTGGACTAAAAGGGGGATTTCAAAAACATTCTATCATAAGCAAATACCATTAGTTCTGCATCCTCATCTTTGTAGTTATTGTATTTTTAATAAGACTTACAACCCAATTCCAAAAAAGTTGGGACAATGATATGCACATCTCATAAAGCCGTATTTTATCCCCAATAGAACATTAACAACATATTAGATGTAAACATATTTCAAGGGTGATCTAGTGGTGCTGTGGCTAGACCTGGCCAATGCCTGTGGCTCATTGCCCCACAAGTTGGTCCTCGAAACATTGGGGAGGCAGCATTTTCCAGGTGCTGTAAGAGATCTCATCCAGGACTACTATAACGATTTCAGCCTAAGAGTCTCTGCAGGTTCAGTAACATCAGAGTGACACAGATTGGAGCTAGGAATCATCACAGGCTGTATCATCTCAGTGATCCTATTTGCTCTAGCAATGAACATGTTGGTGAAATCGGCCGAACCAGAATGCAGAGGTCCCAAGTCCAAGTCTGGGATCTGCCAACTGCCAATACGCACCTTCATGGATGACCTGACAGTAACCACAGTGTCAGTGCCTGGAGACAGATGGATCCTGGCAGGGCTGGAAAGGCTGATGGGCCAGGATGTCATTTAAACCAACAAAATCAAGATGGCTGGTTTTGAAGAAGGGTAGAGTGGCAGACCACTCCCAACCATCTATGAGAAGCCAATAAAGAGTCTGGGGAAGTTCTTTGACAGCAGCCTTAGGGATACAGCCAGAACACCTGTGAGGAACTGGAGGGACGGCTAAAGGATGTTGACAAGTCTGGCCTTCCAGGAAAATTCAAGGCATGGATTTATCAACATGCAATTCTGCCAAGAATATTTGGAAAGGCAAGCTAACCGCTATCTTAGGAGACGGTTAGGACTGCCAAAGAGCTTGAGCAACATCGCCCTCTATGGAAACACCAGCAAGCTTACACTCCCCATGGAATCTATCAAGGAGGAGTTTAAAGTGTTGCGTGCAAGGGAGGTGCTGAAACTCCGTGAGTCATCAGACCCCAAGGTTTCTGGGGCAGGGGTAGCAGTCAAGACCAGTAGAAAACGGAGAGCAAAAGCTGCAGTGGTACAGGTACAGAGTCACGGCTACACCATGGAGCCCTGGTGGCAACAGTGGCCAGAGGAAGGACTGGACTAGGAACTTTTGCTCCCTGTTTTGACAAAGCCTGGGGAAAGGAGCGGAGGCAGTTAGTCCAGAATGAGGTGAGAGCGGCCACTGAAGAGGAGAGGTCCAAGTGGGAATGAAACAACAAGGCATCTGGACAATTTGGGAAAAAGTTGTGGAAAGAAAGATCACATGGGCTGACCTAGTTCAAGCTGTCTATGATGTCCTTCCCAGTCCATCCAACCTGCACTGCTGGGGCTTGGCCGATACACCATCATGCACCCTCTGCCAAAAGAAGTGAACATTTGAGCATATATTGAGTTGCTTCCCAAAAACTGGTGATGGCTGGTACCAATGGCGGCACGATCAGGTGCTCAAGACAATCGCAGAGAGCATTGGTAGTGCCATCACCAGCTGCTGCAAGTCCGAACCCATGAAGCAAGCCACCGACTTCATCAGAGGTGGGGAGAAGCCAAGAACATGTAAAGCAAAAACAGGGCTTCATCACACTGCACAGGACTGGCAGTTGTCAGTGGATTTGGGCAGACAATTCAAGTTCCTGCAGCATTGCTCCTGGTCTCTCTTCTGTCTCTATCTCACCTCCCTCTTTTTTTTTCTGTCCCCCCTTTCTGTCCCCTGCCTCTCCCCTGTGCCCCCATTTTCCTCTCACACCAACCGGTAGAGGCAGATGACCGCACATCTTTGAGCCTGCTTCTGTCAGAGATTTCTTATAGTTAATAGGGATTTGTTTCTCTCCACTGATGCCTAGTGTTTCCTCATTGTGTGAACTGTTGAACTGAACTCATTGTATGAACTGTTTCTTTTGTCTCTGTAATATTGAAAAGGTTTTGGTCTTACTATGTACAGTGCCTTGAGATAATGTATGTTGTGATTTGGCGCTATACAAATAAAATTTAATTGAATTTAATTGAATGTTGCTGAGACCACCCTCAGACCTGACATTGTCCTGGTGTCAGAAATAACAAAGACCATGGTCATGCTGGAGCTCACGGTGCCATGGGAAGAGTGAGCCTATGGGTGCAAGAAGAGGAAGTATGTCAGCCTGGTCAGCAACTGCCACAGAAAAGGCTGGAAGGATAGGTGCCTGCCAGTGGAGGTTGGGTGCAGCACTCTGCATCACAGGTGATAGTAGGAGGAGGGCCATTTATAACAGCACAGAGGTGGCATCTACATGGCTCTGGGTAAAGAGGGCAGATCCATGGTTAAGCGCTGCTAGGGCACAAGCTGAGGCCTGATCAGCCTCAGCTTTGTCACTTGAGTGAGGGTGCCTGATGTTTGAAAGACCCAAAACACAAAATGACCTGAGGTAACATCTCTGAAGGTGTGCCCTAGCTTTGCATCAGAAAATGACTACAAAAGCTAATTTGAATTTGAGGGCAGCAACACAGCATCACACCAAGACATGCAGTCTGAGCTAGCCAGATGTTACTTGTGGTCCAAAAAACCCATTTCAAGACACGAGGTGATTGCTCCTTTGAAGCTGTAGCACCTAGGCTGTGGGATGTTGTCCTTCTTTCCCTTTGCTGCCTAGATACCTAGATGATATTTTTAAAAAGCAGTTAAAGACTTACCTTTTTAAACTAGCTTTTAGTTAGACAGGGGTTTTATACTGTTTTAATGTACAGTATATTGTAATCCTGCTGGTATTTTATGCAATTTACTTGTATTGCCTTATGAAGCACTTTGTGATTCCATATCTGTGAAAGGTGCAATATAAATAAAATTTACTTTATTACTTATACATCTCAAAAAAGTTGGAACAGAGCCAACACAAGGTATAATATCATTAAAAATTTCAGAGAATCAGAGGGGCTAGGGCCTTGGTTAGGGTGACCCACCCATCTTTTGATCCAGAGCAACCAGGAAGGTGAGGAAGTATCTTGTTGCTTCTGGGGTGATCAGGATGGAGCAAGAGGAATACAGACTAAAGTCTGTAGCCCAAGGCCAACAGGGAGAGGGACAGACAAGGGGTAGCTGCAGGGGTTGGCAAAAAGACTGCCCTGCCACCAGGAAATGTTCCAGGATAAGAGGCAAAACACCAAGGAGCGGTGGTCCCAGGCTGATGACCCTGCACCGACCAACTTGGGTATGTGGTGCAACTTAGGCCTGACTCGGGGAAACAGACGTCCCTGCCATGCATAGTCCTCCAAAGGCACCATTGGAGGTGTGACAGGCCTAGAGCTAGATCTCAGCAGGAATACCATCATCACCGTTCAGCTTAACAAATCAAAATTTTTTTATAAATAATAAACACAATTTCCATGTGTATTTCTTTATTGTTTTGTGAAATAAAAGTTTAGCTAGTGGCAAACATAAATGAAGATACCTTTTAAGATAAGGTTTTATTGTTAAATTTATAAATAGGAAATCTTACATTTGAATGGAAAAAGTGTATGAGTATAATACTGGCCTTCTGGTGAAAAAGTGCAACACATGTATTTTATTTCTTTGCAGATAAAGGATCTGTGGGTGTGCACAGTGTGCATTTTGTCAGTGAGGAACTTGGTACCAAGATTTTTTTTCATGCATTAGTGCTGATACAACTTGATTAGGCAATCTCCTGTGCTGACAGGGAACACTGGTCTTTCCTGCTGCGATAAGACAGTGTGTGCATGTCTGTGAATGTTTGTACATGCATCTGGTCAGTCCAGGGAGCATCTGGAGCAGAGGTCCACCAACACAGGCTTCAGCAGGAGACTCCGCTCTCTTCTCCGAGGCCAGAAAATACAGACCAGCCTTTGTACTGGAAGAATGCATTGTGATATTTCTTCAGTATTTGTAGACAAAAGATGCTCTCTGAGCAAAAATCACTTCTTTAATTCCCACTCATTCTTAATGAGTCATAATAAGCTTTATATAACATGAACACTCCAGTACTTTAAACAGATACAGTGGGGCAAAGAAGTATTTAGTCAGCCACCAACTGTGCAAGTTCTCCCACTTAAAAAGATGAGAGAGGCCTATAATTTTCATCATAGGTATACCTCAACTATGAGAGACAGAATAGGGGGAAAGAATCCAGGAAATCACATTGTAGGATTTTTAATGAAATCATTGGTAAATTCCTCAGTAAAATAAGTATTTGGTCAATAACAAACGTTCATCTCAATACTTTGTTATATACCCTTTGTTGGCAATGACAGAGGTCAAACATTTTCTGTAAGTCTTCATGAGGTTTTCATACACTGTTGCTGGTATTTTGGCCCATTTCTCCATGCAGATCTCCTCTAGAGCAGTGATGTTTTGGGGCTGTCGCTGGGCAACACAGACTTTCAACTCCCTCCAAAGATTCTCTATGGGGTTGAGATCTGAAGACTGGCTAGGCCACTCCAGGACCTTGAAATGCTTCTTACGAAGCCACTCCTTCGTAGCCCGGGCGGGGTGTTTGGAATCATTGTCATGCTGAAAGACCCAGCCACGTTTCATCTTCAATGCCCTTGCTGATGGAAGGAGGTTTTCACTCAAAATGTCACAATACATGGCCCCATTCATTCTTTCCTTTATATGGATCAGTCATCCTGGTCCCTTTGCAGAAAAACAGCCCCAAAGCATGATGTTTCCACCCCCATGCTTCACAGTAGGTATGGTGTTCTTTGGATGCAACTCAGCATTCTTTCTCCTCCAAACACGACAAGTTGAGTTTTCACCAAATAAATCTATTTTGGTTTCATCGGATCATATGACGTTATCCCAATCCTCTTCTGGATCATCCAAATACTCTCTAGCAAACTTCAGACGGGCCTGGACATGTACTGGCTTAAGCAGGGGGACACGTCTGGCACTGCAGGATTTGAGTCCCTGGCGGCGTAGTGTTACTGATGGTAGCCTTTGTTACTTTGGTCCGAGCTCTCTGCAGGTCATTCACTAGTTCCCCCCCGTGTGGTTCTGGGATTTTTGCTCACCGTTCTTGTGATCATTTTGACCCCACGGGGTGAGACCTTACATGGAGCCCCAGATCAAGGGAGATTATCAGTGTTCTTGATATCTTCCATTTTCTAATAATTGTTCCCACAGTTGATTTCTTCACACCAAGCTGCTTACCTAATGCAGATTCAGTCTTCCCAGCCTGGTGCAGGTCTACAATTTTGTTTCTGGTGTCCTTTGACAGCTCTTTGGTCTTGGCCAAAGTGGAGTTTGGAGTGTGACTTTTTGAGGTTGTGGACAGGTGTCTTTTATACTGATAACGAGTTCAAACTGGTGCCATTAATACAGGTAACGAGTGGAGGACAGAGGAGCCTCTTAAAGAAGAAGTTACAGGTCTGTGAGAGCCAGAAATCTTGGTTCTTTGTAGGTGACCAAATACTTATTTTACCGAGGAATTTGCCAATTAATTCATTAAAAATCCTACAATGTGATTTCCTGGACCCCCCCCCCCCCCCCCCCCTTCCTCACCTCGACTCGGCCAGGCTCCGACTCTGTCTCATAGTTAAAGTATACCTATGATGAAAATTATAGGCCTCTCTCATCTTTTTAAGTGGGAGAACTTGCACAATTGGTGGCTGACTAAATACGTTTTTGCCCCACTGTATACAGTATGTATCAAATAAATTGTATCCAGTCCTCTTGAACAACACATCAGAGGTTCTGCTGACAAGCAAAGAAATCCCAAGGTTCCTCCCTCAAACGACAGAAACTGTGAACCTTTGTATTTCTCCCTCAGTCGTTATGATTCACATCCCTGACAAGCTGCATATCTGATCATTACTACTTCTGTTAAATTACATAACAACACCCAGACATGTTCATAGGTCCTTTGCAACAACTTCCCCATTTACACAGGCAGTAAACAGAAGATATAAACCCTGGACCTGCAGCAGAGACACACCTTTACCACCCATTGGCACACAACATATTTGTGCTACCACAACTTTATTAGTGGTGGGACAAAATATGACTAATACAGTTGGATAATCATAACTGGGGCTGCAACAATAGACTATTTTCATTACAATTATTACATTACATTATGTATTATTTTCTTGATTAATCAATTATTCTGTTTGGTCCATACAGAGATTCCACAACCTAAAAACGACAAAAATCTCAAATAAACCATGTAGATTTTTTCTGTCACAAAAAACAGCATATATACAAAGGGGTGTCAAACTTAAAATTACAACGTTTGTGTCCAAGGGCCAGTCAAACACGGAGGAGACAGTGTTATGTATGGCTGCCAGTGAGCCAGACTCACTTGTGTTTATTGATGTGACTACTGAGGTAGTAGGAAAGGTTTCAAAACATTTCCATCCACAGATGGATAATGAGCCAAAACAAACTGCAAAAGAAACACAAGAGCTTTTGAAGGTAATGAAATGGAATGTTCATTCAGTGCTAAAACCCTGGAAAATTTAATCACTTGTGAGGTCCACGCTTGTTGAGAGTAGAGGAAAAGCTTCAATATGCATTCAGGAAACTTAACTTTCTTAATTTAGTTAAACTTTGTTAATTTCGTCACTTCTGCAAGCATACAAGCAGTCCACTAAACAAATACCGACTGCTGCTGCCACCTTGTGGTAATACATGCACCACATATTGGTCGTCATTGGAGAAGAAAGACATTTTGTAATCAAAGCAACCACTGATAAAACACTGCTCATTTAAAAAAAAAAAAATATATATATATATATACACACACACACACACACACACACACACACACACATATATATATATATATATATACACACACACACACACACACACACATATATATATATATATAAAATCAAAGATACATGCTCTAACTAATCGAATAATCAAATAGTCATGCCCATGCCTGCTGCAAACCCTGCACCTTACAATTTTAATTTTGTATTCTTTAGTTACAAAGAGTTTTTACTAAATATCATAAAATCACTATATCAAGTCTACCCCTGAAATCTATATCCACACATATTTTGCATGTAAATGGATTAAAAAACGATGGCCAAACAACCTGGTGGTGGCTCTGAGCATGAAGTTCGAGAGTCCCTCTGAAGCTGAGCAAATAAATAAATAAATAAATGGCACATAATGAAGTTTCCTGATATTGTTATTGATGACCTAACCAATGATTTGAAAAGTGAAGAAAAAGCAGAACTAACATCTAAACATCTAAACCAGGTGGTCAAACACAGCATGAGCAGATTATCTTCACACTACCACAGACAGTCAGTGGACACAGAGTTATCACAAGACTTAAGAAGGTAACAGCAAAAACTCACTGCAATGTCACTGAAAAATGACTTGTAAAGCAAGTAAATATTATAACGATAGGGCCATTGTAGCATTTAGGCTAGAGCTCAACACAAATGCCTGTGAGATACATATGTGGGGATCACCTGAACTACACAAAATGTTTAAATATTACTCCCCACCATCACCACATCCACAAACATACATACACACACACTTATGACCCCATGCAACCGACCATCGCTGCTCATCCAATACTCCACAAATGTTGCGATTTTCTTAACTTTATGAAGAGTAATAATTTTTACATTATTAATAGTGCTGCTAGTGTTAGAGTCTTAATGACTTATAGCAGTCAATCAGTAGAGAGTGATGAAATAAACACTCCGCTTAAAGTGCACCGACTTTCTGTTGTTTATATAAAATGTAATAACGTTATATGCAGTAATCGTTTGTCAATGCAAACATTTTTGTTTCTTGAAACACAAGTCTGTCAACTTGAATGGAATTGCAACAATATTCAATTTACATATAACTGATGAGGAAGAGGATCACTGAAGCGCATCTCTGCATGTGTACAAGCCGAGTGTGCATGTCTATGCGTTTCTACATATATCATGTTTGAACACGTACTAACAGTTTGAACTCAAACTTTTAATCCCATGTTTGAATATACACTCAAAATTTGAATAAAAAGTAACAGTCCTATTGTAGAGAAATGTTATTCCTGTCAAATGGACAGTTATCAAAAATGCAGATAAAATTATTGGTTGAAAACTAAATTCATCAAGTTATAGCTCTGCTTCTTTAACTGTTCTCTTCAGCAGAAAGGTAAAAATCTGTCTCGGTGCGCTTTTACTGCAGTCGTGCTGAGCTAAGCTCTTAAGCAGGTTGGGATGAGATTCAGCCCTCACTTGAAAGGAAGTCATTATCAGAAGTCTCACCTTTAGTTGCTTCTCCTTCTTCTTGCGCACCTCCTCCCACTCGTTGACAATTCGACCCCAGAGAATCCACGAGTCCTCCTCCAGGTGGGAGAGGTTGGAAGAGGCGGAGGAGCTGGACACAAGGGAGGAGCCACTGTTCCGTCGGGAGCCATTCATCGAGCGCAGTGACTTGCTGTCTGTCTCCAACAACCTGTGGGGGATAAAAAAGATTGAAATTTTTCAAATGTACTAGACCTATGTAGAAGTCTTACCTATAGTTTTAGATTATGTTGGCTGTTTCAGACTTTTTCCAAACACATCAAACTCATGACATTCTCAGGTCCTATTATTATGGCTGAATACTGGCAAGAACCTTATACTACCATATACTGTGATCAGGATAGTACACGAAAAGCAATCTAGTGCAAACGTGATCGGTCGTTTATGAAACATATTGCAATCACAATGTCTGTTAACATAATCACAATATAAGGTTTTTTTGACCAAAATAGTCAGGGTTTTTTTTTTTTACCAACAAAGGTATGAGAGAGAGAGTAGAATTTAATCATTTAAATTCTACTAGCTTCTCAATGGGCCTCTGAAAAAAACCTATCCAGTAGGGTTGGGTGAAATATTTCCTGACTAATTATTTCTACTTCATAGGGTGTGTTCATCCACAGTCAACTTCTAATGTGATTTAATGGGAATTAAATGCTCAATTTTCCAAGTACAAACTGTGATTCTCAGCAGGCTAATACTGCCTACAGAATCTAATCTTGACAGAATAACCTGATCAAGGATCAGTATTGGGGGAAACCAAGCAGCAGCGTCTCCAAACCCATGCAGCAAAGAGCGGCTCAGAAAAAAACACAAAGGCTCCGACACCTGATCTCGGAAAAACAACCGAGGCCTCCACACTGGAACTGGTAACGTCACTGGGCTTGCTCCAAGAATGGCTAGGGTTACAGCCAAATTTGGGTTGTGTGGGAGGGAGTGAAATGAATGGCTGGAAAGAGCAGCCTGCAAAGACAGTCTCTCACATGGAGATAAAACACTAGTTAAAAGGAGAGTCTTCTTTAAATTTGTATTTCACAGTTTTTGAAGCATCGAGTTAACTTGTCACATGCACTTCCACTGCTTTGCTACATATAAACCTAAACATAGAGCTCTTCTAATAATTAACTGGCAGACAAACACAAGGATGAAGCTGAAGGACAACATGCAAAATACTGAAAAAATTTTGAAATATTGGCAGTGATTAAGGATACACTATACTGGACTTTTTATACTACTGGACACTATACTGGACATGCCAATATATTGTCCATGCTTTGGCCAATAATCGATACTGATGCCGATATACTGTATATAGGTAATTTATTTTTTTCTGTAGTGAAATTTTAATACTCATGTTGCAGCAGAGGTTGATATGAATTTTCTCCATTGTGCAAAATAAACATAAAAATCCTGCCCACTGTTTCAGTCATTAGTCATAGTGGAGGGATCTTGGCGTGTTTGCCGCTTTACAATGATAGAATCTAAAGCAAATATCTGTTGATACCGATATGGTGCTGATAATACTGTGCATCCCAAGAAGCAATAAAAAAGAAATTCTGATTATTTTCTGAGGTACTAAGAAGTAAGATTAGGAAGAACTAAGAATAAAGAATCAATCACTTTCAAATAGAAATTGTAACTTAAATCAATGCAGTTAGCAAATTGCAAAGTACTCACTTAGTACTTTTGATTGTTCTTTGTTCTATGCTTTTTTTAAAAAATGAAAAACAATTACACAGCAAAATTTGATTTCAGTAGATTACAGTACACAGTAATTTCAGACAGTATCTCATGTGGTAATGCTCCATCACTGCTAATGCTGTAATGAAGCTTGGACCGAAAAAATATATATACACATAGACGCATAAACTAAATTCAAATCACAATCTCCTAAATTATCATAAAAACTGCAATTAGATATTTTACCCAAATCTTTCAGGCCTAAATAAAACAAAAGGCAAAATAAGAAGAAGTACACTCTTTTTCCAACTGTGTTACAACTACATGACTTTGTATAGCAGCTCATAGAATCTGCAAAACCAGGCACAAATGCCATAAACCTTACCAAGATAAACTCATGATGAACTCCTCACATCATGCACTCCTCACAGTTTGTAGGAATTACAAGAAAGTGTCATGTCTGATTTACAGACAGCAGTAGTCCATGAAGGAATTCCTAAGCTGTGTGACACCAATGACTGCTGTTTGACTTTATCTGATCTGTAGGGTACAAAGTCCTCACCAAAAACACAAACACTGTAAGCAAACAAGATTCACCCCACAAAGTCCTCCTCACTTTTGTTACACCTGACTTCCAAATGCCTCATAGACAAATTTGAAGATTTGTGTGTACAAATTTGAAGATTTGTGTGTACAAATTTGAAGATTTGTGTGTACAAATTTGAAGATTTGTGTGTCTGCTGGCAATTAGCAGGTTGCTACAGGGTCAGTTGGGAAAAAAAGAAGACTGCACTGTCTGTCAGAAGCAATGTGTGGACAGGAAGTAGAGAAATGTGCCATGTGAAAAGGTCCAGTTGTGGCTCTGAGCCTTGTGACTTCTGTTCACTTCTGTTGTCAGATGTTGAAACAGACATTTAGTACTGCTGCATCCAAACCCTCCACTAATTCTATAATTTGTCACTAAAAGACTTGTGCTAATTTCTGCACAATTTCCAAAAAATTACCTCAGTCCAGAAAAAGTCAATTCACTGCAGGATTGAAAAAAATATTAATTTACAAATAAATAAAAAGACCTATAAATATCTAAAAAACAAAATCACTAACATTCACCTTTTGTTTGCAGCGGGAAAGGATATAATCAGCACTCACTCCTGTGTCAAACGACATAGCAGTAGTCTTTACAAGGTCCTATCCACACAGAAATGTAACTAAATGTAAACAATCTTTTTCTTTCTTGCTTTGAAAAAGTTTTCCATAAATGCAGCATTTTTTCAGGAAATAACCCACATGCAACCCTCCAAAATTACTCTGAAGTAGTACATATAGAAATTGAGGATGAAATTATAAGCCCTCGATGAAAATTTGATTGTGTTTTCAAGTATCTCCTAAGGCCAACGTGGAAAAAGATTATTCATACTGGAAGCATGTCCTTTGGTCAGATGAGACCAAACTAGAGCTTTTTGTCCATAGAGACATTGCTTATGTTTGGAGAAAGAAGGGAGAGGCCTATAACCCAAAAAACACATCTCCACAGTGAAACACAGTGGTGTGAGTATTATGCTGTGGGGATGTTTCAGTGTGTCTGGAACTAGGAATCTCGTCAAGGTGGAAGGAATCATGAAGAAAGAAGGATTGTGAAGATTTTGAAAGAAAACCTGAAGCAGTCAGCAGCAAAACTGGGTCTGGATCATCGTTTTGTCTTCCAACATGACAACAACACAAACAGCGGCTGTGCTAGAGTTTTTGGCTGTCCTTCATTTTGACGGATAGGGTTGTAAAAAAATCCATCATAATCTATTTTTATCTGTTATTTTAATTTAGAACTTTTTATGATTATGAAATATAGTCCATCGAATAGTATTTAATTTTCAGAAACAATCCCGACAATAATAACACATTTCAGAAACAGAACTTCAGCAATTCAGTGTTTTAAATTTTGACAGTGGAGGGAGGCACAAATACAATGCAGGGCAATGTCTTGGCAAAGAAGGAATTAGACAACCACACTTACAAGTGAGTAAACAATTTACAAGAAGTTAAAGAGTACTCAGATGACCATCTGTAACCTGCCCTCGGGGCCCTAAATGAAGTGAAACCTTCCTCAATATACATACCGTAAATTCCGCTCTATAAGTCGCTACTTTTTTCCCATGCTTTGACCCCTGCGGCTTATGGTGCGATGCGGCTTATTTATGGATTTTTATGATTTCCTCAATCACCCCACTGGGATAAATCAAGTTTTCTGAATCTGAATGGATATGGAATGGAAGGCGCTCGAGCAGCGCGAGAGCAAGACAGGTTGAAGAGATACTGTAATGCGTCGAGGAACACGCTAGTTTAATTGTGTTTTGAACAGTCTTTGTACGCTTCATGTACACATGCTCGTTATGGATAACACACAAGGAAATACTTGTGATGCAGCTTTTAAGTTAAAGGCGATAGACTTGGCTGTCCAATAAGGAAACAATCAATGAATCAATGGTGAGACGATGGAGACGCAGCACGAAGTACTAACTCAGTGCAAAAAGAGGACAAAAGCTTCCAACTTAAAAACGTTCGTGAAGACTGGGTGAACACACAGAGAGCAGACGGCCGAGGTGTTTCCACCGTGCAGATCCGCCTGAAAGCCAAAACAATCGGCACCTAAATGAAGATTGAAGGTTTTACAGGTGGACCATCGTGGTGTTTCAGATTTATGAGACGAATAAGCCTGTCCGTCAGGGCACGGACAACTCTGTGTCAGCAACTCCCTCCCGACTACGAGGAAAAAATTACAAACTTCCGCAAATTCACTCAAACGAAGATAGCAGAGAATACCATCAGACCAGACAACATCATAAACATGGATGAAGTCCCTTTGACGTTTGACCTGCCTCTCACTAGGACTGTTAACAAGAAAGGTGACTCCTCCGTCACGCTGAAAACAACTGGTCATTAGAGAACGCATTTCACTCGTGTTCTGAGCTGCGCAGCATCTGGACAAAAGCTTCCACCAATGGTGATTTTAAGCAGATCACTATGCCAAATGAAAAACTCCTGAAAGAAATTGTTGTGAAAGTCAACGCTAAAGGGTGGATGATTGAAAGCTTAACGAAGGAATGGCTGACGGAGTGCTACGGAAAGCATCCGGGTAAATTTTTTCTCTTTGCATTGCTTGATTTGGACAGCATGAGGGCCCATATAACGGATTCTGTGAAAGCAGACATCAAGAGGACAAACTCAATTCCGGCTTTGATTCCTGGGGGCACAACCAAGTATTTGCAGCCACTCGACATCTGTGTGAATCGTGCATTTAAAGTGGCAGAGTGGGAGGCTTGGATGACTAGCTGTGAGAAATCATTCACAAAAACTGTCTGCCAGTGGGTCCTGACAGCATGGAGCAGTGTGAAAACATCCACGATCACCAACGGGTTTCGTAAGGCTGGACTGCTGCGCGACGAATAGGACAGCACAAGCACAAATTGTGTGTGACGAAGACATTCTGAAGCTGTTCAAATCCGACACTGAAGACGACAACTTCAGTGCTTTTAGTGCGCAGGAAGAAGATGAAGAGAGCAATCAATGACTTTTGTGAAAGGCTAACGATCAACAGCTGGTAGGCTTATTTGGTTATTTTTTTAACCGCGTGTTACTGTAATGTCATTTTACTGCTGTTCGGAATAAAGCCGGTATGGTTATCTAATTTTACTGCTGTATTACAGCTGTGTTACTGCCATGTTTAGTAATTAAACATTTAAAATAAATTTAATGTGTGCCATCTTTCTGTGTACCATGAAGATCTCATGTTTCAGCGTGGCCACCTGCGGCTTATAGTCAGGTGCAGCTTATATGTGTATTTTTTCTTACATTTTATGAAATTTGGGTGGTGCGGCTTATAGTCAGGTGCGCTCTATAGTGTGGATGTTAACGGTATATTAATATACATATATACATATATCTATATTGCCCAACCCTACATGAAACCCATCTGCAAATAAAGTCTGTGCTCTGCCAGCGTCAATCTCTGCTTACCTGTTTTGTTCCTCCAGCTTGGCAAGTAGTTCCACATCATCTGGACTGAGCTGCGCCGGTGAGGATGGTGACAGGGCAGGTGAGGACAGAGACGAAGAGGTAGTGGTGGACGGCAGGGACATGGGTGTGGCTACCTGGCTAGCCATCTGAGTGACTGTGTGGGACACAGAGTTCTTTACCCATGAGAGAGTAGAACTCAGCTTACCAGCAACCTTGTCTGTCGCCACCTGTGGAAGATGGAGAATACTTTTAAACCCATTAATAAAAACTTTACTTTTTAGCTAATAATTCTTAAACCCAACTATAATCTTGTATCGCTTCATCCTCTACATGAGGGTCGCGGGGGTCGCTGGTGCCTAATCCCAGCTGACATAGGGCAAGAGGCAGGGTACACCCTGGACACGTCACCAGTCCATTGCAGGACCACATAGAGACAAACAACTATTAACTTTCACATTCACACCTATGGGCAATTTGGAGTGCCCAATTGGCCTAATCCCTAAATCTGCATGTTTTCAGACAGTGAGAGGAAACTGGAGAACCCTGAGAAAATCCACGCACAGACAGGGAGAAAATGCAAACTCCATGCAGAAAGGCCCTTGTTCCGACCAGGTCGCGAACTCGGGTCTTCTTGCTGCAACTGTAACAATAACAATAATAATAATAATTTAATTGAACGTCATAATTATTTGAAACTTGCATAAAGTTAATTCACGAAGCATTTAATCCCAGTTAAAACTGTAAGAGAAAGAAATTTCTTAACATCATTACATCTCACAAGTCACACAGATACAATTTGTATCGGCCAAATCAGTAAATAGGCTTAATTTTCAAACTCAGGAAAGGCAAGTAAATTTGTCTGTACCTGATACCATCACTACTTTTTTACTATTTTTCTTACATGTATTGTAAGAATATTTACCAGTAAAAGTATGCTGTGTGAGGACTGAATTCCAAACTTAACGCCCTCTTGTTACCATCCTGTCGCCGTCAACAGGATTTAGCATGCGTACTTCTCATTACCATAACTCCTAGACTGTCTGTGATATTGAGAAAATTCAAAAACTACTGGAAAGCAGAGAAATTTAGCTGTAATTCCTGAACGGTTGGTGAAAAAAAACTTCGAAAAAATTCAAACGGTTTCTGAAACTAGAAAATGAGAGCTTTCCAAAGGTGTATGACCGGATGCACCGGATGACCACAAAAACTGAACAATTGTAAATTTCACTGTTTACTACCACACCATATAGTGCTTTATTACTTGTTTATTATTGGCCATCCACACGACCTACTTTTGTCAGAGAGGCGAGGTGTTTCATCCACACGGAAACAGCATTTTAGGAGACCTGAAACAGTAATTTTGAAAACGCCTACCAGAGTAGGAAAATCTCAAAACACCTGCCTTGAGTTTCCATGTAGACAGTGAATACACTACTTTAGGAAAACAACGATATCAAAGTCCCACCTCTCCTTTGTGCTGGCATTCACTGTCCCTATCTTCTTCGCCATTGTCTCCATCATACTCGTGTTTGGCGATTGTTTGACAGTGTTGCCAACTACTAAAACTAAAGACAGCCTGAAAAGACACAAGATCTCACTAGAACATGTCCTGTTCTCAGAAACTTCACAGAAAGGGTTGAATATTAACAGTGAAACAAATCCATAAAATCAAGTGAAGAGAAAACAAAAACTGGTTTCACAGACACTCTGCACATCCACAGCTTACACTTGCTGCTGCTGTATGTATGCTGTACCTCTGTATGTGTGTCCAACCTTCTGCCCACAGTTAATACAGTTAGATGAAGTTCACTTGTGTGGCAGAACTAAAGATTTCCTTCTCAGAAAGTATTTACAGTTATGACAGAAAGTCGCTAGATTTGTTGCTAGTCGCTTTATTGTCAAAATGTTTGGTCTGTTTGCTTTGTAATAACTTCAATTTTTGTTCTTTATTCCCCTTTCTTTCCCCTGGTTCAGTTAATTGTGTCTCCATTTCTATTATTATATCTATAAAGTGTATCATGTCTTCTGCTCCATGTTTTGGTGCAGCGTTTCAGTGCCACGTACAGGCCTGGCATATGTACTACAGCATTTTGTCGTGTCAGGGGGTTCCGTGTGGATGGAGACATTTCCTGAAATGATGTCGTCTTTATTGAAAAATTTTCTAAAACGGTGAAGGGATGTTTCGTGTCGTCATTACCGTGTCAATGAGGCCGTAGTCGTACTGTTGTCAGTGAGACTGTTTGGGAGTTTTATACATATTTCCTTTTTCATGTTGTTTGTCTGAGGAGTTACTTAAAAATTAGTTTGTAGAAACCATCATGTTTTTTGTGGTGGGTGACGGTGGACAAAATGATGGGAGATGGGAGGGGGCATCAAATTCCAATGTTGCTTAGGGCACGAAAATGCATAAGGCAGGCCCTGTAGCATAAAGCATGTAAGAGTACCAATAATGTACACAGTCAATGTACAAACTTCTCACTCTGCCTCACTCACTCACTTACTCACTCAATATGAGCGGACACACACACTCAACTACACTGGAGCACTCACTCATGCATTAAAAAAATACCACTGTATACTGAAAAGGATGAAATTTAGAAAAACACAGTGATATAAATTTTCAGTCGTACTGCCCTACACTAGCTGTGCTTAGAGCCACCAAGTACCACTACTCACATAGACGTCGCGGATGCAGCTGAAACACGTCGGAGATTCAGTACATTTACATTTCTGTTTAATTTGGAATAAACAAATATGGAATGGACCTCCGACCACCTCCTAAAGAGGTTTGGCAGATCAGATAACAATCTGTCCTCTGGTGCATTTACACCTGTATTTACTCACTTTGAATTTGACGCCTGCATCACTTTCATCACCAAAAAAAAGTTCCGACGGGGCATGTTAACCACTGTGTTACAACACCAAAAAGACATGAGGACAATAAATTTTGAAATGTCAATTATTAAAACAAATTTAAAGATAAATATATGAATATAAATATAGATTTTTGCTCTTGACAAAAAGTTGACAAAATTAGTGAACTGGTAGTTTCTAAATTCTTGACGGGCAGAAAATGACAAAATCACACAGAAACATTATTTAAATGTTTAAAGCAATGCTGTCTCAGACTGTGTTCACACGATGCATAAACACATCAACATATACTGATATAGCGCTATTGAATTAATGCACAGAATGCCCTGCCAAGAAGCCAAAAAAACAAAAACAAAAAATCAATCAAAGATCATATCAAAACAAACATTTTGGTTGATGATGAATCTTTGATAAAGATGTCCTGATTTCTTCTTTGTCAAAGCAATGTGTATATGAATCCATAATCCTATAAAATCATACTGATCTTTTCCATATAAAAGCATGACATGTTCAGTTTTGAATTGGGCATTTACACATGTAGTGTAGTAAAACACAAAAATGTTTTCATTTAGGGTGTATGTATCATAAATGCTAGTGTTTATTTATGTTACATTACACATTCTGACACAGGCTTCTGTGGGTTTTAATGCTTGTTCACAGTCTGTTCTGAAATAAAAACAGGAAGTTGGCATACACCAAATTTTTACTGTTTTCCTGACAACACCCTGTTCTAGACCCATCACTGTGGGGTGTCGGTGGAAGGGGGGCATATTCAGTGACCTCCATCAGCATGATGACATGTGAGCTAAGCTATCAGATCCCACATCCTATGGTATAGTTCCAAGAGGATGACTACATTACATCAACATGGATGAATGATGTCATGACAACAAACCCAAAAAAGGATGTGGCTCAATATAAAGCAAAACAATAAAAAGACAATTTGAAAGTATTAGAAATTAACCATAATCATGACTGTAGATTCTGACTCTATGTTCTTGAACAACAAAGACTTTAACTACATGATTTTAAGACACTGTTTGTGATTGTAATCATGTTTTAAATAATGAAGTTTTTAATTGCAGCATACTATATGTGTTTTGCATTAAATAGCCAGGGAAAAAAAAATAAAAAATCTCTATCATCATGAGATTTAAAGAGATCTTTGTAATACAGAACAACCAATCAGTGTCCATGGTATATTCTCACATGATGTTATGAGCATTACAATAATAGTCAATAGGGATTATTAGAACTCAAATCAGGACCAAATACACAATAAAATACTATTTGAATATTCAGTGGCATTATTTAATGAATATTCAAAAATCCTAAACTCCAGAGTGTTAGAGATAGTAAAAGTAATGCAGGGTTCACTGAGTGTTGAGCTAATGGGAGCAGCTAACTAGACACTGGTAAATTTCATTACTTTTGAGGGATCTACAGCCGTTGAGCTAAGTCGAGCATCCTCAAGATGCATTCAAGACACCTTGTAAACTTCATTACTTCTGCAAACACACATGAGGTCCACTAACTAAATGCTGGCTGTTACTGCCCCATTGTAATATTAGATGCATCACAAACTAGGTAGTAGAAAGGTTTGTAAATATTAAACTAATACATTTTTGAACTCATAAATGCAATCATTAATAAAACATTTATTTTGTAACTTGACATGCAACAAATAGTCACAGTAACTGACCAACCTAAGCAAATAATCAAATAATTGAATTCTCATGCCATCATTAATTACTCTAACTTCTTCTTCACTGATTGCAGAGAGTGTTTTTTGTATATATTGTAATCTTCTATCCCTTTTATGTGATTTTACAAATGGAACTGCTATAATAAAACACTTGAAAATAGCAGTTCCAGTTTAATTGTTTGATTACCACGTGGACAAATACGATTTCATGACATATTTTTACCACTGCAATATTTTTTTTGCATCTGAACTGTCATTTCCCTGAAAACAATTGTTATGACTGCCATTGTATTGTTTTGTGTGAGATTGTTTCTTTTCATTTTGTTCTCCTCTGAATGATTGGTTTGCTGTGTCATCCAAGTGTGTGTATGCAAATAGGTGTGTGCGAGCACAAAGACTCCTTTGAGCTGCTGCTAATTGGTTTGCCTCCATCATTACATCTGCCTTATAATCAGGAAAGATGGAATGCTGAAAACAAGGGCAAATCACTGAGCTTCCACCAGACCCAACCAGACACTTTCTTCTGACATGTAATTCTATGTTAATTCTTAGGACTTTGTAGGGATGGACAGCCACTTTTTTGGCCCTGTTTTTACTGTTTGTGTTTAATTAGGCAGGCAATTTGCTGTATTTTAATTTTTAAAATCATCAGGTAAGATGTGTTTAGTTAGATTGGTTTGTTATATTACAAACAAAAACATTTTTAATTTTCTGAAGAGCAAAATTTTTTTGGGTGCTTGTTGGGGTGGCCGTGGTTGGCAGTCAGCTGCAGAGGGAGCAGGTGTGGAGAGAGCTCAGGAAAGTAGTTACAGGTGAGCTGACTGACACATCTGGTGCCAGTTTGTAATCATGCTCTCCCTTTATATGCAGTAGCTGGCTGGACCTGGTGAGGTAGGACTAAACACACACAGCACTGAATGTTTGAGTTTATTTTATGTGTCCAGTTGTTATTAAAGATTCTTAATGTACCAGCAAAAAAACATTGTGCCAGGAGAACTCACGGCGGTAGCAAAACCTGCTACAATGCTGTTTCGTCACAAAATAACACTCAAATAACAAGATATGGATACTGCATTTGGTCATTTAAGGTGTTAAATATTATGTCCTTTTGTTTGTCTGTTGGGGCCCCATGTAAAATGTAAATAAAAACAGAATGCAGTGATTTGCAAATCTCATAAAATCATATTTTATTCCCAGTAGAACACAAATGACATAAAATGTTTTTTTTACCATTATATAAAAAATATTTGCTTATTTTCACCAATAGAAAACATCTGGCACATCATGAAACAAAAAAATCCAGCAACAAAGGCCTAGGACTGATGAGCAGGTAGAATCCATTCCTTTCCTAAAAGTCCAGCAAATTGTCTCCTTCATTTCCTAGATGTTTACAGACAGTTTACAGACAGAAGAAGGGATGCTACACAATGGTAAACATCAAACTTGAGATGTGCTGCTGCTGCCAAAGTCAAAATGAGCTAATATGTTTCATGAAATGGTAAAATGTCTCAGTTTCTATGTTGTATGTTATGTTCTACTGGAAATAACATGGGTTTATGAGATTTGCAAATTATTCTGTTTTTATTTACATTTTACACACTGTCCCAAGGTTTTTGTAACTGGGGTTGTGATGGATTTTAACTTTTAACACACTTTCTGGGGATGTAGGTTATGGCCAAAGGAAAGTATGTTATAATGGTGGTGACCTTTACATGGGTCTGGATTAAGGGGTGGCCCTGGTGGAAGTTTGTGCTCTCCGAGTACTTTCTCTAGTTAAACATGTAACTGAATTCAGTCACACACCCAACAAATAAAGCTTGAACACACACACACACACACACACACAGACAGAGACAGAGGTTGTATTTATGACCTCGGGTGAGTCACGACTTGAAACTGTCATTAAACAAATAACAGGTTCCGCATCTGTACTTATTCTCCACAGAATAAGACTATCTAAGGTGAGCAGAGCAAACTCTTACTCATTCAGGTGTTAGTCAGCACATTTCACACCCAAACAGCCAGCAATGTGGCACCTACCTTCCAATTAATCCATTCAATTACAGAATACAACACTAATCTCTGCAAGGAAAAGAGGCATCTACCTGGACGTACAAATTATTACATTTTTATAAAATGTTTTAAATAAACAATGCCACATTTTATGAATGCTTTTTCCATCACCCAAGCTCTTCTATCTGGACTGAGTCAAACTAGCTTTTTTGGTGCTCTTTCCCTGTGAAAGCAATGATGAATATAGGAGCATTTTGTGTTTACTTGTGTTGTCTTTGACTAATATTTAAATTAGTTTGATGATCTGAAACATTTAAGTGTGACAAACATGCAAAAAAATAAGAAATCGGGAAAGAGGCAAACACTTTTTCACACCACTGTATACAAACTGTTGTAATTCCTACACGTTCACCTGATTTGGATGTAAATACCCTCAAATTAAAGCTGAAAGTCTGCAGTTAAAGCACATCTTGTTCATTTTATTTCAAATCCATTATGGTGGTGTATAGAGCCAAAAAAGATTAGAATTGTGTTGATGTCCCAATATTTATGGACCTGACTGTAAATGTAGTCTGAACACCATGTATAACTACATGAATTGGTGATTTCCTTATTTTTGTGGAAATTAAATCTTACTCATATTTTTAGATGTTTAAAATAAAACTCTCTAATCTTGGATGAGACTGTATACAATATTATCTATAAATTGTTTATGCTGAATTTCTATAATTGGAATCAACATAAATGAGAAAATTGTTTGCATTTCTATTTCATGTGAGATGCTTGAAAACATGTACAATCGTAGCGGTTAATTAGGGGGGCTGCATCTTTCCAGTCATTCAACTACCTTTTGATCCTCAGTAATTTTTTGTGGTAACATAAGACTCTTTAACCTGTTTTTCAAAATATTGTGAAATATTAGAACATTTAGTGGCATTTTTGGGAACGCAAATATTTGTGTAATGTTAAAGAGTAACTAAAACTAAACAGTTAGGACAAAAGAAGTGCTTGCTCAAATAGATGCCAATGCCAAGCCAACAGTCACTTGAGGGGTCTGAATACCTTCTGCACACAGCCCCCCACCCAAAGTACCTGAATATGTGCCAAAATTTCCCAGGTAAAGTCCCAGGTAAATGACAAAAGTTCCTGCAGTGGAAAAGGGCCTACTGACAGTAGTACATAGAAATGCAAGGCTTACGTTTTGCGATTTTCCCACCCTGGTAGGGGTTAAAAAAAATGTTTCCAGTCCCCCAAAACGCCCGTTCTGTGTGTTTGCAATAGCAATACAATTTTAAAACGTATGCATTTTCACCTACTTCCCTTAGGGGCCCTGAGAAGCAGAGATCGCACAGCTACTAAAATCCACAGCAGGGCAAGAGGAAAATGCCTCAGAGAAACAACATTAAGGCAGATGAGGAACTGAAACAGACCAAAGTACAGAGAAGCATTTCCTTTCTCTGAATTCAAAATGCAAAATACCCACTCTGATGTACAACAGAGGAGGGAAGCGTGACTTTAACAAAATACTCAGCTGGAAAAAAATGTAGTTTGTTTCCATCCGAATTTGTACAGTCATCATCCAAGGCCAAAAAAAAAGACAGACCTGTCTCACTTTTCACTGTTTTCCTCTTTTCTTTTTTAACATGTAACTTATGATTTTATTTATGAGTCAGAAAAGACGCGTCTCTCAGGGCGAGAGAGAGAGAGAGAGAGAGAGAGAGAGAGAGAGAGAGAGAGAGAGAGAGACCATCTTTTGGGAAACACACTGTTGGCCATGAGCTATGTGAGGGAAATAGAACATGGCCCTGACTTACAACACACTCACACTGAAAGGCCTTCCACTTCACACAGATGGAAGCTCACATTTACCCAATGTACAACCAGCATTTCAATGGATTTGCTGGAGATTATACTTTATTCTGTAGCCACATAATGAGATCTACAAATATGGGCAAATATTTAACCCTGCACAAAAATCACACAAATGTGACTATTTTCAATTAATTGTGGGAAAACTAAATGTGATTGTATTAAGGTACTGAGACCTACGAAAACATGGATGCTTCCTCTCAGGGAAAGCATGGCAGACAACAGGGAAACAAGGACAAACAGATTCTACCTACATAACAAAAGGCTCACCACATAAAATCTATGCCTGCTTAAACTGACAGTATCGCAGAGTATTTTTGCCTCTTTACCCTGCTGTTTGACAGTCTTTTCAAACTGGAAACTGAAGTTTGTAAACCTCTAACTCTCCTGTACCAAGGTCCATAGAGAAAATCAGCATTTTTAGCCCATGGGGACTCAGAGGTTACACTGCTGCATCGTCCGATGGGTTTGTGTCACTTCTTCAAATCCTAGTGAAGGGTTTCAAACACCAAAGTCACAATAACAAAGTTTCTCACTGATCTGTGGAAGCAGCAGTGGATCAACAACTCCTTGAAGTAAAATTGTGAATTTTCTCTGTGGACTTTAGTGCAAGAAGAACCTTGTTAATAAAACCAGTTTCAACTCATACAAGGCTATCTATCTAGATAAAGTGGCAAAAATACTACAGATTTGCTTTTGCAGAAAGACAGTGAGGCTCATTTTTAGGCATCACATACAACCACACAAAATGGAACTCTCCCTTTAAATATCAGATGACTATGTGTTTAAATATTAAAAATAATAATCTGTTAAAATGTGTTATGTCTTCCAGATTGTTCTGTTCTTTATATGCAATAACTACAACTACTACATGAACAGGTCTTATCTCATATAACATTTTCATGTTTTGCTTTCATCAGGAATGATACAAGAAAGAAAGACAGGGACATTTCAGTATAACCGCAAATCCAGTGAAGGCATTCACATTTTAAGTCATCTTATACAGATAATTTAACTTAAAGAACTGATCTGACTATACAGTCATGCCTTTAGGTCTTTACATCTCAATTCAACACCTGCTTTCTGTCATAACTTGAACAAGTCCTGACAAGCATGTCCTTCAGCATGGCCACTTCTACTCTCACAAGAAAGTGGTGTCCAAAAGTCTGAATGAGCCCTCAAATCAGATGGAAGATGGATTCCATACCCCAATCTACAGCTTACTGTTGTTTTTTAACAGGTGCCATAAAAGTGAAGGGTTGTGTATGGTGTACATTAAAGGAGCATGGTCCATAACCACCCAGGAAACAAATTTCACACCATGGCAAAGTGACCAACTACTCATAAGAGAAATCGTCCAGGTTTATTATGAGCTAAATCTTGACAGATTTGTTCTTAAAACAAAGCAATAAATGATAATTTATAATTAGTAACAGTACTTTTCTGTTTATGAGACTTATATTTATTATCTCTACAAAATCTAACATATTCCAAGTCACAGGTGATTTAATTATTATACAGCGATATAATTACATATCTAAATCTCATATCTAAAAATCACTAAAGTGTCACAATAAACACTTCAGCCACTTCTGAGAAAGAAGGGCTTCTCTGTTTACCTGCTCTCGAGCAAGTGGTTTTGAAAAGTCAAGTTTAGTTTACATGTCCACATGTCTTGGAAACTCGGGTGAAGGGAGGGGCGGAGCTGTCAACTGATCACCACCTGGTGGTGAGTTGGCTCCGATGGTGGGGGAGGATGCCGATCAGACCTGGTAGACACAAACGTATTGTGAGGGTCTGCTGGGAACGCCTGGCGGAGTCTTCTGTCAGGATGAGTTTCAACTCCCACCTCCGGCAGAACTGCGAACACATTCTGGGGGAGGTGGGAGACATCGAGTCTGAATAGGCCATGTTTTGTGCCTCCATTATTGAGGCGGCCGTAAGGTGGTCGGTGCCTGCGGTAACCCCCGAACCCGTTGGTGGACTCCAGCGGTAAGGGATATCATCAAGCTGTGAAGAAGGAGTCCTGACGGGCCTCTCTGGCCTGTGGGACTCCAGAGGCAGCTGACAGGTACCGGCAGGCCAAGCAGAATGCAGCTTTGGTGGTCACTGAGGCAAAAACTCTGACGTGAGAGGAGTTCGGTGAGACCATGGAGAACAATTTCTGTGCGGCTTCGAGGTCAACCATCCGGCGTCTTAGGAGGGGGAAGCAGTGCACTGTCAACACTGTGTACAGTGGAGATGGGGTGCTGCTGACCTCGCCAGGGCTGCCCTTTGTCACCGATCCTGTTCATAACCTTTATGGACAAGATTTCTAGATGCAGCCAGGGCGTTGAATGGATCCGATTCGGTGGGCTCAGGATTGGGTCCCTGCTTTTTGCAGATGACATGGTCCTGTTTGGTTTATCGGGTCGTGATCTTCAGCTCTCACTGGAGTGGTTCGCAACCGGATGTGAAGCGGCCGGGATGAGAATCAGCACCTCCAAATTTGAGACCCTCTCCGGGTTGGGGATGAGATCCTGTCTCAAGTGGAGGAGTTTAAGTATCTCGGGGTCTTGTTGACAAGTGAGGGGAGAATGGAGCAGGAGATTGACAGGCGGATCGGTGCAGCATCTGCAGTAATGCAGGCTCTGCATTGGTCTATCATGGTGAAGAAAGACTTGATTTACAGGTTGATCTACGTTCCTACCCTCAACTATGGTCATGAGCTGTGGGCAATGACCGAAAAAACTAGATCGCGAATACAAGCAGCCGAAATGAGTTTCCTCCGCAGGGTGTCCGGGCTCTCTCTTAGAGATAGGGTGAGAAGCTTGGTCATCCGGGAGGGGCTCAGAGTAGAACCGCTGCTCCTCCGCATCGAGAGGAACGAGATGAGGTGGCTTGGGCATCTGGTCAGGATGCCTCCTGGACGCCTCCCTGATGAGGTGTTCCTGGCACGTCCCACTGGGAGGAGGCCCTGTGGACGACCCAGGACTCACTGGAGAGACTACGTCTCTCGGCTGGCCTGGGAACACCTCGGGATTCCCCCAGAAGAGCTAGAAGAAGTGGCCGGGGAGAGGGAAGTCTGGGCTTCTCTGCTTAAGCTGCTGCCCCCGCAACCTCAGATAAGCAGCAGAAAATGGATGGATGATGGATGGAGTTTAGTTATGTAACTAGCACATTTGCTGTGCACCAAACCCTCCCCCCAACAGCTACTACCGGTCATGGGCATGAACATTTAACGTGAAGAAGAAGAAGAAGCACTGCAGAGCAGTCTGTCAGCTGGTAGCTGGCCAATCACAAGTGAGTGGGAATGCACTTGGAAGCTGGCCAATCACAAGAGACTGGGGGGCAGGCATTAGCTCAGAAACAGAGTGCCTGTTCAGAGGCTGGCAAAGAGCAGCAATAAACTGACTTAATCTGAAGAGACTATGAGGTTTTTACCATAAATATTTATTTTATCTAAGTAGACATTGGTAATTTCGATTTTTGGTTCTAAAAGACTCTTCTATGTGACAGCTGTGGATCAATTTAGTCATTTGATCCAATCAATTTAGTCAATTGATCCACAGAGGTCCAGAGTTCAGCTCAGGAAATATCAGTTTGGCCAAGATTCCGTGCCCAAAGATTCTTTATGAGTTGCAAACTAAAAATGTAGTGACTATTTTTGAGTATTGTGATTTATTTATCAAATGTAGCTCTTGGAAATGGCCAGTTTATGGGTTTCCAAGATATGTTAGATGTTCCACAATTTCTAATAAAGATTCCTATTCTAAACAAGGTCACAGGAGTTTGTCATCCTTGAAAAGTAAATCCCACTAACAACATTATGGGAACCACAGATCAATGAAATGTTGCAGTGTTTGAATCAACATGCAATGAGTTTGAATCATGAAATCAAATATTTACAACATCACAGCCAACAACATCAGGCTTTTGGCTTTATACATATACATCCAGGCTCCAAAGACACTCCAGCAGTGGTGTTAAGCTGTGTTAGATTTATCTTCCTCTGTGTTTCTATTCACAGAGCTGCAGTGCTGTTGCACCCTGGAGGTCACTTGTGTTTCAAACAAAAGAAGGCTTTGGTTTAAACACAGACATTTATACTACAAATCTGTTTAAACTCTTTGCTTTGTATTCTCATGACTATCCCTGACATTTTGGTGTACAAGCAATAATAGGAGGAGCAGTGGGTGCTTTGGATAGACACAGGAGAAGTTCCTGCTCCTTTTTTAGCTTTGTAGTAATGTAAGCCTAAATGGACATCCAGCCACTTTTAAAAGGCATCACTGTATGTCTAACAGGGAGCTCTAAAGAGGAAATCAACATGCTCACAGAACAAATATATATATTTGCAGACATTATTTCAACATTTATCTGTTTTATAAACATTGTTAACCTTGCACATCTTTCAAAAAATACTAGCCTTTTAATTATAGTATCTGTTAGTTTTGTCATAGATCAGTCTTCTTATTACTGATTTATATTTTTTGATTGTTATGTACTGTGACACTGAGCTGGTTTAACCCAGCACTTTAGTATTTACTTGGGTTTTATTGTGACTTATTATTTGTTGACTGGACTACATTGTATTGCCTCTCTTGCGTTATCTGTACAGTAATGATTTTATGTGCCAATTTTCTTGCATTTAAATACATTACATCGTCTCCCTTCACAGCTCAGACAGCCTTGTATCGTGTAACTGTTTTAAAGATATTGTGTAATTTGATTGGCTGCAAACGAATTTTGCAGGAAAACGCTTACAGTACTGGGGTTTTGTCTTCCAGAACATAACCACAGCCATTTGTAAACTAATTAAATGCAACATTAAAAACACGTAACAACACTTAGTAACAACACCAAGTTGTGAATTAAGATAATATCGACTCTTAATATGTGTTAGAGTGATGATAAGGTTCTTTACTTACATAATGTCACATCAGACATGGACAGCTACAGAGTAAGAGTTGCTCCATTTAAGTTAAGAATCCATTTCAGTGATTAGACGGAGCCCCCCCCCCCCCCCCCCCCCCCCCCGCCCACACAACAACCCCCCCCCCCCCCCAAAAAAAAAGAAACAATACAAAAAAACCTTTTACCTTGAAATGTTTTCACCGAGCCGCAACAAATGTCGCCTGCTTCCCATGCACCAAAAGTACGATCACACTGTTATGAAGAAAAACTGTGTTTTTCTTCCAATTACTTTAGACGAAGCCATTTGCCGTACAGCCGGAGATAGGAGACACTCTAGCCTAGCTTAGCCTAGCCTAGCTAGGATTACAGTTGAACGCTAGCCAGCGCTGACTGTTCTAGTCCGTTCCCAACTGACTTCCCGGGTCAGCCCATGCAGTACCCGTGATACGTGTCCACAAATATCTGCGGAGCTCAGACACAACGGCCTACCAAGTGTTTACATCACAATGGGCATGCGCAGGCACAGGCTCCCCACTGGACAAATACTGACACCTAGTGTTCACTATCAGCAACTGCAATTTCAGTTCACTATTAGCAACTACACATCAGTTTTATTATTGTCTTCTTCTTCTTCTTCTTCTTCTTAGAAAGTGAAACATTCCTTGAAGGGAAGTAGCCTTGTTTTTTGTTAATGAATTTATCTTTTATATTTATTTTACAGTATATTTATATCAGGAGTAGGATCATTCTGGACCGCAATTTACAGTAGCCCACAACAGACAAAATAAACCTGTTTTGAGTTTTGATGCCAGCTAAAGACTACATAGTTTTCAACACACTTGGAAGAGAGAGCTGAGGTGGGTTGAACTTTTTTCCCAACACTTTTTTCACAGTTAATTAAAATTTCAGACATTTTTTATATATACTTTTGTTACTCTAATGTATGTCCTTATTTTTATTTATTGTCTATGTAAATTTAACGTGTCACTAAGAATTTGATTACTGGTAGTGATGATGTTGCATTGTTATGAACGACTGTTTTGAAATACTGAATATGACATTAAAGAATCTTTAATCTTGGTATAAATTTATAACTGCTGAGAAACAAAAAGGTACTGTTAGTTTAAAAAAACAATTTTATTCTAGTAATTGTGGTGTTGATGCGATTTGCATTAATAGCTGTGTATCACAAACCATTAAACATCTACTAAAATTTTCTCAATTTGCATAGTTTTATCCTATTTTAAATTTCATAGCAAAAGCTAAGGCGTTAGCTTGTGTATATATAAAGCATGGGTGTAACCCAATGAAACTATTCCAGTTATTTTGCCATAACTTGTGTTCTTAAAGGAGGCATCTTTCCATGTCTCATTAACTGACATTAAAATCAGGTGTGGTTGCAGTAAACCCATAAGAGTCAAGACACAGTGTCCACCACCACCTACAGACAATGATCTCAATGTGTGGATTACTGTATTTTTTATTTTATATCTGTCCCCAACTTTATATATTTTATATATTCAATATTTTGTGATGACTCATCCATCAGTCTAGAATCCAAACTACAAACAAAACTACAGTAACCCTCGACCCTTCAGTGACCTCTAAATCTTCGAGCTAATTTTGTCTTTCTTATTTTAGAGCAGTGACTGCTCTAGACAGTGGTGAATGACATAACCACATGTGAACATGTTCCACAATCACACAACTCATTTACAGTTGTGTCAAGGTTCCATGCCTTTTCAGCATTTGGGGTGAGATATTGTAACATTTCCAAATAACACAACTTCCACTTTCATTTTTTTCCACTTCAGTAGCCAAGCCCCTTTTACCTGTTTAAAGGCAGGCATGGGTCACAACTGAAAGACGGTGTAAGCACTCAAGCACTCAAAAAATAATAAATAAATAAAATAACAGCCACATATTGGAATTTGGCATCAAGACCTGCAGTGTAAATGCAGTCTTTTTCATTTCATCAACAACCTCAAAGGCCCAGCACTTTGAGATTGTCATATTTTCTATGGTGAATGGGACTTATCAGATCTATCTGAACCTTAGAGAATCTTACCTGAAGTTCATTGCTGAGGGAAAATAAAAATCAATTCTTCTGTTGAAGTAGATTAAAGGTTCAAATTTGGCAACTGATCCTCCTCAAATATGTTGTCCTCATTGTAGAAAAAGGAAACACCATTACATCAAAATTACACAAATATTCCAATTAGGTACAAATTAATAAAAGATGATAACTCCGAATCTGTTGAGAAGTATTTTAACAGCAAACAGCAGTTCTTCCCTCACACCCATACTAACTCAAAACTGAATTGAAGTCTGATGCTCTGATGAAAATGGGACGATGGCAGCAATCTTGATTTACATTCCAAAACCTACTCTTCAGGTTTGACTTCACAGCAGTGACGCAGAGCTTTTGTTAGACACTCCTCTGTTCTTAAAGGTGGATGAAAAAAAAGAGCAGAGGAGGTGAAACCATGACGTCTACAGGCCTCACACACACACACCATCATCATCTATGTGTTGTACTGAGAGTAGTATAGAGAGAGTATAATATAGTATGACCTCCGTGTGTGTGTGTGTGTGTGTGTGTGTGTGTGTGCATTTGTATTTGTTTCCACTTTAGGACATATTCTGACATAAACACTGACCAGTAGTCCTCATGGAGACCAAAACCTGGTCCATTTCTGAGGAACTGGGTAAGTTTAGGGCTAAGATTTGAATTGTAGTTAGGTGAGAATTAGGGTTAGGTATTACTGTTTAGAGCTAAATTGAGGGATAACACTTGTTCAACATGTTCATTTAATATAAGACAATGCAGAGTCATGTGAAGTAAACAAAGGAACAAATGTGTGTGTGTGTGTTGATGGATCTCACAACCCTGTCACACACACATACTCTGTCACAATGGGTGTAATTTTGTATTAATTATGCATATATAACTCCATTGTTTTTTTTCAACAATGTGTTTGTGGGGGCACATATACAGTACATCACAATATAAATTGAATTACCAATCAATCATTAAAATGAATCACTCCTAATACAAAAACACATGTAGATGAATTTAGATTCAGTCCTGCTAATGGTGTAGCCTGGTCAGATAAGATTTAAGTCACTGAAATACGTGTGCGATTAGGTCACAGAGGAGTGTGTGTTGCCTTTCTGCAAAAAGAGCCAAGTTTACAGTGTGGTTGGAACAGGGGCCTTTCTGCATGGAGTTGCATATTCTCCCCATGTGCGTGGGTTTTCTCTGGGTTCTTTGGTTTCCTCCTCTCTTAATTCAGATTTAGTTCCACAAAAATCGCTCAGTGGATATATATATGTTAAAGTTTGCCTCAAGCATACAAGTAAATGCATTAATTCATATTGTTTCAATATAGTAGGTTTATGTTGGTATGATGATTTGCTTTGCAAACTCTTCTAAATTACTTAATTTTAATTTTAACTTATGTGTGTAACTTTTGTCATAGGTTTCTTTTGTTTATTTATTCAGCCTGTGTTTGGTCTTTATGAACAGAAATGATGTAACATTATATGTATGCTGTGTCCTTCATTTTTAAACAGGCTCTATTGTGACTATCCAAAATTAAAATTAATGGTGGTTTTAGGATTGCTTTTAACTCAATTCCAGAAAAAATAAAACATTTTGTGAAGGTTATTCTCTTGAGGTTCCCAGTTATTGCCATTATTACCATGCTAATTGAATAGAGCTTAACATAACAGGCTTTCACCTGGTTGTCGGTAAAAACTGTTGTGCTCCCCACCACCATTCCACTCATACTGATTTCTACCTTATTTCACCTGGTGCTGGGAGGTTAGTGGGTGGTTACCAATTAAACAAAAAACAGAACTATACTACACCCTTGTGGTCAAAATAAAGTACTTTCCATAAACGAAGAATGGCTCCTACACACCGGCCCCATAATTCTGTTGGTGTGCACTTACAATTTCATAATTACACACATTTCAAAAAGAGCCAAAAATGTATATGTGTAAATCTTTTTTCTTCATCAGTCAGAAGTCAGTGTTCATATTTAGTTTTTAATATCAGTCCTTAACTACATGCCTCCAGTAACATGCAAAGCTTTTATGATAGGTCTTTCCAGAAAGCCTGTCTTGGTTTTAAGCTGAACTGACCGGACAACTCCTCTCCAGTCTGGAATGGTTTTGGTCACTTTGCCCACAGCCAGGAGAAGAGGGGTCCATGATAATAACAATGTAATTAACAGAAAAGTTCCTTCGTGGCTTTGTCCATTTTTGTCTCTCTTGTAGCAGTGGAATATACTCCTTTACCCACCGTTTCCAAAATAAATCTGACAGATACTGAACCTGTCTCCATCTCTGTTTAATGTACAAGTCATTTTCATCAAAAAGTCCAGGAGGAAGAAGTGGTTTGTCCTTCAGCAGCAGAATGTGATTCTATTCCTCTTTTTGCTAAAGCACTTTGTATTTTGCTTTTATCCAGGTTTCTGAGACCGTCCCTTAGCTCTCTTTCTGCTCCAACAAAATTTGTACCATTGTCCGACGTGAGGTTGGAGACTTGTCCACATTGACACATAAACTGTTGAATGGCATTTATGCATGAATCTGTAGTGAGTGAGTGGACTACTTCAAGATGTACTGCTCGACTAGTCATGCATGTGAAGACCACTCCATATCTGTTGACCAGGTTGCGACCTCTCTTGATTTCAATAGGTGCAAAATAATCCACCCCTACATTACTGAATGGTGGCAAATCTGGCAAGATTCCTTCAACTGGAAGGTCAGACATTTTCTGTTCTCCAACTCTCCCCTGAAGACGACGGCAGATAACGCAGTCAGCAATGATTTTTCAGAGTTTGCATTTGTAATACAATAGGTTTTTCGAAGAGCAGATATCATATGATTAAGTTTAGCATGACCCACTTGCTTGTGAATGTGTTGGAAAATAAGTTTAGAATTGATCCTTAGACAGAATTATGGGATGTTGCCTCAGGCATGGAAGCCTTTCTCAGACAGCCTCCTACTCTTAACAGCCCATCTTGGAGTACGGGATCCAACCTGTAGAAGTCACTGTTGGTCTGCACAGATGATGCTCCTTTCTTCAAGAGAGATTTCCTTTTCAAATCTTTGCTGTTGACACAGAGGAACAATTGCCATTTCTGCATTGTGTAAATCATCGCGGGTCAATGGTTGACCCTTTATATTTGCTTTGCGGTTCTGCTGTCTTTTATTCTTATTGCATGAATGCTCATGAGTTGATTTACCTTGTTTTCTTAGCTCTTGAAGGAGATCTTTTAAACTTCAAAAGCCAAGCAACTGAAGTTTTGAGTGTTTCCCAATGTGAAAAGTAGTTATGAAGTTTGTTCGTAGCATTGGATTCATCCTTAACAACACAAACAATAACCATGATGTCTTGTTTGACCTCAGGGTTATCCAAAGTGACAGCAGGTTTATTCACCTCCTGTTTTGGCCAATTCTTTTCATCAGTCAACAGAAACTTGATGATAGTCCTCTTGAAGCCTGTGAAGATGACAAAATTCCATGGCATGTACATGGACGACTTTCAAGTGCAATCTTGAATATCATCCACGTAGAAGTTTTGGTTGATTTGTCTGTAGCACTTTGTCACTGTAATGAGCCGTGTTGTCATCAGCAACTCTTCTTAATGCATAACTGGCACAGCTCGGTGATGATCCAAAGAGATAAGGACCTTGTAACAGCTGGCTGTTCAAGGATGTGCCCTTGTAACTTGCTTCACAATCAAACACAACTCTTAATGTTTTCTTCTTAGGGTGATACACCCCATGATGTTGAATGTACCAGATTTTGCCTTTAGTGCCATTTAGTTGTTGCTGAAGCACCTGCTCCGCATAACCATTTTTAATCACATCATTAAGGAAGTGGACATACTCCTGATATTCCTTGTTCCTCTGAAACTTTCTGTTCAAGCTCACATTCAAGACATGTTCAGCAATGCACCGATTGTTCGGCATTTTCTGAGATCTTTTTCTGTTATAATGTTGTGTCTTATAGCTGGCATGGCTTGCTGAGTGAGAACCTCAGGTAAGTCTAAAAACCTGTTGTCATTATAACCAGCTACTTCCAGTCCGGTCAGAAGTCTTGACAATTTGTGCTTGTCCCATAGTTCGCAGGAAAATGTGTGTTTGGATGCTGTCCATGTTTAGCTGCCTCATCAGGGGTTCTGTACAAAAGGTAGCTGAGCTTCCTGGATCCAGGAAAGTGTAAAATGTCAAAGTGTAAGATGTGTATTACCATTCTTAGCCTTTACTTGCACAGGTACATTTAAAAGAACACATTCCTGTTTACCGGCCCCAGTATGAGCACAGGTCTGCTGAGGGACAACAGCGTTGTTTGGCTGTTCAGAGGTTCTGAATTTAGCTGCAATGTGAAGCATTGTGGGATGCTTGGAGTTGCATACATTACATGTTAAACGATTTTGGCAACTCTTGCTGACATGACCTGATTTTAGACAACAAAACAAACACCACTCTGCCTTAAAAGATCAAGTCTCTCACGATGCATCTTGTTCTTAATTTGTACACAATCTTCTACTGTGTGATCCTCTTCACATATGCAACATGATGTAGTCTTGCTTTTTGATATGGAGAAGGCATAGGAGATCGGCGTTTCTGTAAAATTTATATCTGCTGAAGTGCTGACAGCTGCCACAGTTGCAGGATTTTTATTTCTGGTTGAACGTTTTGTGGGAAATTTTCCTTTAGATGTGACAGTCTGCATGTCTTGTATGTTACCAAAAACAGGATCAGAGAGAATTTTGATCTATTCTAGAAAATTGATCAAATCAGAGAGAAAACTCTGCTTCCACATCTCTCCTGTAGGTCACAGGTTGCTGCTCTCGATCTTTTTATTAATTTGTGTGGACGTTTCATTACAACCTGTTTCAGGTCTGATGGTACATTCATCTCTGCCATGTACTGTAGCTTATTAAACTAATTTAAAAGGTTCTCAACACTGCATGAGTTGTTATTTTAGCAGAGACAGACATTTAACAGATTACCAAACTGCAACTTGATTTTGGATGCTTGGTTAAAGCTCTTTGTAGATTTTCAAGTAGAAGTGAAACACCTTTTGCAGTTAATTTTCTCTTTTTTTCAACATCACTTTTGGCAGCACACCCCTCAGAAATAACATTTTCAACATCAGCCTTTTCTTCCATTTCAAAACTGTTAATATGTCAACATGTGAAGTCAGCAGCAGAACAATATCAGTTGTTCACAGGTGATAATTAATTCCTCCAGTTTCCAATAAATTTTTCCATTTCATATACGTCAATGATATCCAATTCCAAAATCCAAAGCATCAACACAGTCCAGTTCACAGCCCAGTCTCTTAAATCACTCAGACAGGCTCAGTTTTTCCACAGTTTTATTTTATCTGTTGTGTCTCATTTACCTTTGTCATCTGCAGCACTGTCTGGAGAAGAGAGGAGGTATTTCCAATATCCATGGCTCCTTGATCCAAGCAGTAGCCTCCTTCCAATAATGCCTTTTTCCTCCATGCAGGGAACAGTTGTGTTATGAAACAGCCATAGTTGGGCGTACTTGTGTTTGACTATCCAAAATGAAACTTAATCAGTCACATAATGGTGGTTTTAGAATTGCTTTTAACTCAATTCCAGAAAAAATAAAATACTTTGTGAAGGTTATTCTCTTTTGGGTGAGGTTCTCATTTATTGCCATTATTACCATGCTGTTTGAATAGAGCTTAACATAACAGGCTTTCATCTGGTTGTCGGTAAAAACTGTTGTGCTCCCCACCATCATTCCACTCATACTGATTTCGACCTTATTTCATACACCTAGTGCTGGGAGGTTAGTGGGTGGTCACCAATTAAACAAAAAACAGAACTAAACTACACCCTTGCGGTGCTTCCCACAAACGAAGAATGGCTCCTACAGGCTCTGTCAAGCAAAACTATCAGTTTGACCTGTCTAAGAGAGAATTTATGTATACAGCAGCACAGCAGGGAGAGGCAAGGGCAAGAATAGTTTATCCTGTCAAACTGCTGAGTGATTCAAGGCATAATACACAATTATGAAAATTGTTAATGTGGGCAGAGCCATTCTGCCTTGTTTGCATTGTAAGCTTCCACTTCAACATGACAAAAATCTATCTATTCTATTATAAAAACATGTGGGTGCAAGATGGTGACCCCTGTAAAGCGAGACCCTAATTCTGAAGCTATGAAAACCAAATTATATTATTTAAGTTATTACACACTTACATAAACATACTTCTGAGTAGTATATTACATTTGTACAGATATTACATTTCTACAGACAGTGTGGTTATTACAGTCAGTAGCCACCCCAGCTCGGCAGGGGACAGTGTGGTACAAATTTCCGTATCATGGCGCATCCTGTGACAAGCTATTTACTGAGCATGCGCACGATGTTCTTCCTTTTTCCCGTGCAGCGGAGTCAATCGCCAGTCTTTGGCTCCGTCCTCCTTAGTAAGGAGACGAAAAGACTGCAAAATGGTTGGTAATCCATCCCAATACGTGGCTATGTTCGCAGCGGAGATGTCAATGTTATGCACTGTGTGATCAGATGTTTGAAAACATGTTGCTGATGTTCAGATGAAGTTCGATTCAATACCGCTAATGCTCAGCCGGGCTATGCTCAAACGTGGCCTAATGGCTGCTCTCACAAACTCACCGTTTCCTGTAGTGTGTTGGCCGCTTTAATGTCGTTTTAGCACTGATAGGTGACTACTGACTCAATAGCTTCACATCCCATTAAATTATTTTTAAGTTTCATTAGCCTGAATACTTGACGTGAAGCCTGTATAGCAGCCATGCTATCGTTAATTTCCAATGGCAGAAACTGCTAATGCTAGCCCTGTGGAGTGTGTTGGCTCTCTGGACAGTGACAGCCCGTTAGCGTGACTTTCTTCATAAGTTTCACATTTACATTAGACTGACTGCCACTGTTGCTGCTCTGAATATAATGAGTGGGTGTTTAATCTTCTGCAGGGTTTTGTCAAAGTGGTGAAGAATAAGGCCTACTTCAAGAGGTACCAGGTCAAGTTCAGACGGAGGAGAGGTGAGATTACTATTCTCCTCACTCTCAAACTGCTTCTTTCAGTGGTCAGTATGAAACTAAAGTGTTTATGCATTTTTTTCTATTCTTCCAGAGGGAAAGACTGACTTCTTTGCTCGTAAGCGCCTGGTTGTTCAGGATAAGAACAAGTACAACACACCCAAGTACCGGATGATTGTCCGCTTTTCAAACAGGGACATCATCTGCCAGGTGAGTACTTTTTTCAGTTGATTAGTACTAACACACATTTTGGGACCCTTCTGTTGGGGAATCTAGCCCAATGGTTTGTGACCTGAACACTGCAGTCTCTTAACTGACATATGATCATCACTTCTGGCCAACACTTTGATTGAAATGAGGAAAGATTTTAGGACTTTTTTTTCTCACTGATAGTTTAGTGTAGATGGTATATTACACTCTATATATAGTTCATGCAGTTATTGCCTTTTAGCCTAAACCAGATTATGGTTTACTGTCCTAACTGGTGTGCCGTGAGCTGAACTGTGCTATTATTGCATGGTGGAAATGACTTTATACCTATAATGCCCTTTGTATACCGACGGTGGTGCATATTGACAACTGTCAGCACATTTGTAAATTAAATGAATATTTTTAGACTAGAGTTTTAGACACTGTTGCACTCATAACTGTAATCAGTCCACATTATTTTCAAAATGTCAAAATGGCTGCTGTGAGAAAGACCAATTGAAATTAATTTTGAGATCGATGCACCCATGCTATTCACATTAGTCTGTGTAGTTATATTTAAAACATTGACGTTTACAGATAATGACCTGGTGGTCACTTTAGTATAAGAATTATTTATGTATTTACAGTACTAAAGAAGAGAGCAGCATACACTCCTCTCATAAGGATGTTGGTCTGGACAGTTTCAGAATTTTGAGGAAAATAATTTGTCTAGTCAGTTTACATTGTGATTGGTTGGTTGTGTACCTGTTGGAAGAGAGCCTTTTTTAAAAAAATCAGCTTTGGCAAAGGTTAGGGCGTTAAAAGAAATAATAAATTGTTACAAAATTTTGTTGCAGAAGTCATTTTCTGATGCATTGCAATTCTCTTAAAACAATTATGAAACAGCCCTGGTTGGACGTACAGATGCCTAACCTATCTCACTCTTGTCCTTATGTGTTCCTACATCCTTATATTCAATACACCTTAACCAATAGGCTGGTTAAACATCACACAGTGTAAATGTGTGCATCACCTCGGACGCTTTAGCAAAGATGGCATGAGTGAGAGCTATTGCTAAAATGTAAAATCTGACCACCACAATCTGCATTAAAAATGTCAGTTTTGTTTATACATCCCAACATCACAAAAGCAATTTGCCTTGTAGGGCTTTAGTCTGTTCAACAAGTGACACCCTCTGCCCTTTAGAAAAGCTCCACAAAAACCCTTGTAAAGGGGAAAAATGGGAGAAGTCTCAGCAAAGAGTCGCAGAGGTGGGATCCCTCTCCCAGGACAGAGCATTTCAAAAATTTATATGAATGACAATTATGATGTGCCAATTGCCCCAACGCCGTCTGGAGTTGGTTCCAGCTACACATGTGACCTTTAAGAAAGGACAAGCAGCTGATGATGGGTGGATGAGGATAATATTAATGTTGGTAGTAATGAGTAGCTATATAATATATAGTAATATTTTCTCCGTTGGAGCTGTGGTGTTGAAGTTTTGGAATCAGTGATACCTGTAAAATGAGGGAGAAAGCAAAGTTAGTGTCATGATAAAGTGGGATAAAGAAGACGGAGGGATGAGAGAGACACAGAACACGGAAGGCCAGAGAGATTTGGCTGCATAATGGCTCTTACCCATCAGCCTAGGTCTATGGCAGCATAACTAAGTGATGTTCATTTGAACCAGTGCTAAATATAAGCTTTAATAAAGACAGATGGTGAACTTCAAATGTAGGTACAGTGTCTGCATCCCACATCCAAAGTGGGAGCTGGTTCCACAGGAGAGAGGAGCTTGGTAGCTGAAAGCACTGCCTCCCCTTCTACTCTTTGAGACTCTGGGAACCACAGGCAGGCCTCCATTTTCAGAGTGGAGTTGTCTATTTGGGTGGTTAAGATTTAATATCTTTGAGATATCATGGTGCCTAATCACTGAGTGCTTTAAATGTGGTACGGAGGATTTTAAATTGAACTCTAAATTGTATAGGGAGCTAGTGTAAAGAGCACAGCAATGGAGTGATGTGATCTCTCTTCCTAGTACCCTTCAGTTCGTGTGCTGTTCTGAACCAACTGTAGACTTTTAAAACTTTTTGGAGCATTTTGATAATGCATTACAGTCCAAGACATGAACCCATTAATATGAACAAACTGGTATAAGATTTCAACCAGTTTAAATCTAAGTAGTCTAATGAGTATATTTGTCCGACACCAACATGACACCCCACATTCCACCTTTGCTGTCTGCACCCGTGCGCTGTGGTCACACTGGATGCAGTGTGAATTTTCATGCCGCAAGTTACAATGGTGACAGTGCTTCATGGGCTGTGAAGAGAAGAACACAAATTAGCTAATCTGTGTTTAGGGGAGGAGGAGGAAAGGAAAAATGATTAGTAATGATGATTCTCTAGCTACGTATTGATAAGTGTATTGGAAACACTGGAAATGTTTAGTGCACGTCACATTCTAGAGCCCTCTCATATATAGTAGATGATGAAAGGGACATGGCCCACGTCTGGTATTGAGTGATCATAGGAAAATTAAATATAATTAGAAAATGGTCAAAATTGGCGGTTATCGGGAAAAACCAATACATTTTAACATTTATGACATAGGTCAGCATAACTGAACTGAGTGGGTTTATTAACATGTACAATAAAACAAGTAGAGGTCACTACGCACATGAAAAAAATGTAGAAATTGACACTCAATATCTATATGAATATTGAAACTACCCATAATTACACTGTCTGTAAGAACTCAGGAAGTCAGAACTCGCATAGGAGTTCAGAGTAAGGACCAGGTGGATGGTAGACAGTAACTACCTGGACAGGTTGGTGAAAATTCTAGTTTGGATGTTTTAGTCTAAGTAAGACTTTCACTTTAATTTAGATTTAATTGATAAATTGCTGCAACCCCCCCCCCCCCCCCTTGCTTGTGTTTCATGGAATATGTGTATTAATAGGAGTAAACACTGAGTGTGGCACTAAGTGTGGAAAATCTGCTAGTAACGTTGACTTCCTGGTAGTGTCTTCTGCCTAGGACTACACTTCTTGCCATGAACAGTCACCCACTGGTCTTCTGGCTGCTTGAGAGCTGCTGGGAGAGCTAGGAAAGCTACAGAAACAGAACAGCCTGCACTGGCAACAGGGGACTGGCTAGCAGCAACTGTTGACTTAGCTTTTGTGGTGGGGAACCAGACTTCTAAACATACTAGCCTATTCTCCATAGCTGTAAGTAAACTACACTTATTAGACATACTGTTAACATTAAAGGAAGTAGAGGAATAACTGAACATCTTGCAGACAGAGCAAAAGTGAGCAGGAGAGTGAGGAGGGGAGAGAAAGAAGACATTGCCAAATAGCTAGCTTGCTAGGCTAGTGAACCAAGGGGGTGAAAACCAGTGATTTGATAGGTAAGTAAGTAAAGAATGGTGAGGTACCTAAAGATTCCCACTACTACTGGATACAGACTATAACTTTTGAATTGTGTCAAATGTTTTGTGTCTTTAGAATACTGTCTTGTGCGTATGTTGGTGTCAGTTGTCTGTGTGGTGAATGTGATAACTTCATGAACCTGTGACTGTGTTCCAGATTGCCTATGCCAAGATAGAGGGTGATATGATTGTGTGTGCTGCTTACTCACATGAGCTGCCAAAATACGGCATCAGCGTGGGCTTGACTAACTACGCAGCAGCCTACTGCACTGGTCTGCTGTTGGCCCGCAGAGTAAGTATAAATCTGGTTGCACATCAAACACCAGTAACCTATCAAACATCTGAACACAAAGTCAGAATTGTGATTTGTGTTGATGATTAAACCTCAAAAGTAGTTTTATCTTTCTGTCATCAGCTGCTGAACAAGTTTGGCCTCGATAAGGTGTACGAGGGCCAGGTGGAGGTGACGGGTGATGAGTTTAATGTGGAGAGCATTGATGGTCAGCCTGGAGCTTTCACCTGCTACTTGGACGCTGGTCTGGCAAGAACCACCACAGGCAACAAGGTGTTCGGGGCTCTGAAGGGGGCCGTAGACGGAGGCCTGTCCATCCCACACAGGTAATCCTGTCAACCTCTCAACATGTAGATACATAAGAAAAGGATATGAGAAAATCTGATTTCACATCACAGCATACAAGAGTTGTTGATCCATTGCTGCCGCCACTTAATGGTTAGTTCATACATGCTATTTTGTAGCTTCAGATTTAGCTAAAATAATTGCTTCTCTCTTCAGACTCTAGTGTGGGAGATTCACTCAGTCACTCATTTTCTACCGCTTTATTCACTGAGGGTCGTGGGGGTGTGTGTGTGGGAGATTGTTTTAACAAATTATCAGATGTTTTGACTGAGAAAAGGTTCACTGTCTTTATAGTGAGAATCGTCAAACACACACTTCAGTTTCTACATCTCTAAAGTTGGAATACTATCAAATTTGTGATCATCCTTCTTACAAACCACGTCTCTGCATGATGCCTGAAGCAGTTCCACCTGGATTTTCTATCAAAATATGTCTGAAAATGCAAATAATTGCAAATATTGCAATGTAGAACAAAATCTAATATTGGCTGAAGCTTTCTGTACGCATCACTTATGTATACAAATTCAAGCCTTGCAAGAAGTATCAGTTTTATTATTGAAAACACTGAAATTACAGGAAAACAAACTGACAGTACAAAAGCTTTATTTAAACTTACTCCTAATCTCCATTTTGCTTTTGATTGCCTTATCGGAGAACCGAAGGTCTTTTGGCCTAAGTGCCTGTACACACTTTATTACATGAAAAAATACTGTGTTGGGGAAACTCGAAGCAGCTTGTATCAATTGCAGCAATTTGAGTTAAAAATGAGAAGCATCTCTGTTTCATCCTGGGCTCGGTTTACTTTTTCAGCATTGGAGATTAAAGCTGGAGTCTTGGAAATAAAAGATCTAGTCACTGGTTTAGACTAACAGTTCTTAATTTAAATAGTATGTCCCATATTTTATTCAAACTTTTTGTCACATTTCATGCAATTAAGTTTTACTTGAGTTTTATATGGTTACTGTATTTTAGCTTTCAGCAGATTAAAAGGATGTCTGTATACCTTTCTTACTGGGGTGAAATGAGTTGATTGAATTCTTATACTTTTAAGATCAGTGATTCCCAAACTTTTTACAGTCCTATAACCCTGCAGACATTTGACCTCCAGGCTACATGGCTACATGTCCCCCCCACCCCACCGTTAACAGCACATGGCACTGCCTTTCACTTACAGCTTGAGCGTGCTGTTGTTGACTAAATATGGGGACACATTTATCACAGTTCAAGTGTTAGTTTGCAATGTGTATATATAGTACTATTGATATTTTGTCCTCACTCCATTCAAAAGTACTCAGCCCCATCATACCCCACAGGGTATGATCACATACCCTGATATATAGTACATTAGAGAAGTGTTTCTGATTTTCCTTCAGGTACCACCAGAGGAAGCTCATGTACTGCTGTTGGTACACGTACCACAGTTTGAGAACCATGGCTGTAGATCATTTAAATGGCAGTAGTGAACTATTATGCCATTAATTCTCAGGATTTATCCATACCGTTTCTTCCAGCACCAAGCGCTTCCCTGGATATGACACAGAGAGCAAAGAGTTCAATGCAGAGGTCCATCGCAAGCACATCATGGGCATCAACGTATCGGAGTACATGAGCTACCTGATGGAGGACGACGAGGAAGCTTACAAGAAGCAGTTCTCCCGCTTCATCAAGAATGGTGTCACCCCTGATGCGGTGAGTCCACCTTATGCATTATTCATTCAGTTTTTATCTTTCCACCAGGGCTTGGTGATATGGCAGAAGATCACAACATATTTTCTCTTATTGTATTATTTTGATTTTTACCACAATTATTTTTTTTTTAGTACTACCAGTTTTAGAGCCTCTGTACTGAAAACAGTTTACTAACATATAAAGCAAATTGCATTGACAAGATGAATATAAAAAAACAACAAAAAACACATGCACTGCACTCCAGCACACCACTATTTCTGCTCCCCCAATACATCAGATATCAGTTTTCATAACTTTTAACAATTTGATATACCAGTTTATATGCAAAACCTTTTTTATTTTTTTTTAATTATATGCATTTTTATGTACTGCAAGACTGGTATATGGGGAAATAATGTGATATCCAGGCCTTTCACCAATACAAAGCACTTGGTGCATCATTAAATTTTGTAGATCTTTGGTCATACTGCCCAGCACTAAAGTGCACTCAGTACAGTAGGATGGAATGAACATTGGGAAATTAGACAATAGTAAGTAACTCTAACAGCTTCGAACGGCTCAGTTTGAGAAAAACGCGAGTAAACTCAAAAACTCAATAAGACCCTAGACTAGAGGTTTGATTCATGTAGAAAAAAATTCAAAATTAACTAATTAACATAACATATTTAAATTACTCAGCCCTGTCCAACATTGTAAACAAAACAAAGGGCTTTTATTATGAATGAACGACCTGTCTCAAATACAGCTTTTCTAAATAATGTGAGTGACTGTGCGTAAGCTTGTGTATATTTGTGTGCAGTAAGAAAGAGATCTGTATACTTCAGTCAAGCAACTTGTTGATCTTGAGGAAAACATGCATGTTTCTATCTATCTATATATATATATATATATATATATATGACACACACACACACACTTTGTACAGCACCTCTCTCCACCAAAGCTGAGGGCGTCTCTCTACCGTAGCCCCACAATCTTCAAGATGCTGTGGCTGACATGATCATTATGATTGGAAACCTTATGGGCGCCCTCTGCTGGACTCTAACTGATACTACTTAAATCTGAAATGGCAGCATTTGAGCAGTGTGAAATTTAACATCTTACTTTTGAAGTTGAACTTTTTTATATCTAAATTTAGGCCCATCTTTTACACAGCTGTGATTTTTAGATCACTGATTAAATAGCCTTTCATGACATTGACATTTGCATTAAAGTATAGTTCAGAGCCATGGCCCATGTCTACAACCATGCCATTTAACTATTGTATCTTTTTTCCACTTTTGAGAAAAGCTTTCTTTGACCAGTTGATAAAAATCTATTAATATAAAAATTCAACAACTAACTCAAGCCAAACAACTTGTCCATTAGGAGATTTTTGATAGTGAAGTATTGGTACAGGAAGGAAGGCATAAGGGTTCAACCCATCAACAAAATTGTTGAAAGCCTGTGTGATGTTTCAGTTCTTTTTTACTGAAAATATTCTTGTGCATTGCATATGAGTGCATATTTCCAGATGAGAGAAGAAAAGTTAAATGCTTTAGTACACTTTATTCTAAACTTATAACTGGCATTAAAGTTGTCTTAAATCAGGTCCTATCCAACTTTATTTGTAAAGCACTTTAAATCAACCACACTGGACCAAAGTGCTGTATTGAATAATAAAATGTTCACACCAGCCAACATCCACATGTAAAATAGATTTAAAGACATAAACACATCACAGCCACACAAATCACAATAAAAACGGATCAAATAAAATACAATAGAAATAACATCAACCACTTAAAGGGCAATAAAGAGAGATGAGTTTTAAGAAGAGATTTAAAAAACGGACGGGAAAAGAGGGCTGGGCAGATCATTCCACTGTTTAGGGGCCACAACAGTGAATGCACGGTCCCCTCTGAACTTGTGTTTAGTCTTTGGCACAGTCAGGAGCAGCTGATCAGCTAATCTGAGTGAAAGGGAAGGTGTGTGAAGATGTAGTAGCTCAGAGAGCAAGGGGGAAGCAAGGCCTTTTTAGGGTTTTTAAAAACAAAAGCATTTTAAAAAGTATGGGCAGCCAGTGGAGTGAAGCTAAAATGCATGAAATGTGCTCATATTTATGAGTGCCAGTTAAGACATGCTGCTTGTTTTGCGCTGTCTGAAGACAAGCAATGGAGGACCCACTAACCCCCAAAGAAGGTTTATTACAATATTCCAGCTGAGAGATGACAACGGCATGGATTACTGTTTCATGGTGCTGCTGTGAGAGAATTGGCTTTATTTTGGCCAGCTGCCTCAAGTAAAAAAGCTTGAGTTTATGACAGCTTTGGTCTTAAGATTGGAGACTATTTTAACTCCCAAGTTGTGATGGTTGGCTTGATATATCAGGCCAAATATTCCTTGATTCATTCCTTGTAGAACTTTCCCACAACTTTTCAGATGTTATGATTGTCCACTCGGGACAATTTATCTTGTGTCCATTTTCACAGCAAAATAAGTTTTAATGTTTTATTTTTTCAGATTGAGGAAATGTACAAAAAGGCTCATGCTGCCATTCGTGAGAATCCTGTCCATGAAAAGAAGCCTCCCAAAGAAGTCAAGAAGAAGAGGTGAGAGAAATAAACGGCACATAATATGTCATTTCAAGTAAATGTTATGTTTTCTAAAAAAACAAACACTTTCTGCAACCTAGATGGAACCGTGCCAAGCTGTCTCTCGCCCAGAGGAAAGACCGCGTCGCTCAGAAGAAGGCCAGCTTCCTCCGGGCTCAGGAACAGGAAGATGCTGAATAAAATCCACACGGTTCCTAATACAAAGTTTGTCCTAATAAATCTGTTGAAAAAGAGTCGGATTTGTTTGTGTTTTGTCAAAAGCAACTTTAAATCACTAGGCTTATGTTAGTTGTCAGAAAAATAAGTGAATGCTTGAGTCATGCTATAAAAGCTTTTTTTTTTGTTTTGTTTGTTTTTAAATCTACAAACGTCTACAGACATCTACAGACTCTTGTTCTATTTATTATGCCCTGCTAGGCCAGTAGACTATCCAGATTAATGTAGTGTGGGCTAAGGAAACTTGATCCTTGATCGATCTGGATCAGCACCAAAATCTAATCATCTGTTCCTTGTCCCGTTACACGCCTTTCCTGAAAATTTCATTAAAATCCATCCATAACTTTGAGTTATTTTATGAACAGTCTGACAGATAAAAAAAAAAAATAGCTGGTGAAAACATGACCTCCCTGGTGGAGATAATCAAATTGATACTTTTTTTTTTAAGTCCTAAATGTTGATCCTTGTTTTTTAAAACTTAATCTCATTTTCAGTTCACAAACCAACATTATTTGTTTATGATTTCTTTGTTGAAGTGTAACTAATCCCCCTGTTCTACCGTTTACTCCATCCAATGCCTGATTTGAAAAATGCCTAAAGACGTGGGCTGAGATTGGTGAGGCAGATTTGTGCACAGCAGGTAAGGGGTGTGGGAAAGGCAGCAAAGCAACAGTTTTACAAGTTTTAAAAAAAGGAGTTGTCTGGAACGGTGAGCCTTATGATGATTGGACAAGAGTGTACCAGTGATGCAAGCAAGATCTAAAATAGTGGTAAAATTTGAATGCAGTAACTGGTGTTTGACCAGAGGTAGTAGATAGCCATTACATACATACCATACTCTAAAGCACCTGATCAGCAAATTGGGTTTTGTGCTTTTCAAATGTTTACTCATTGAATTTGATGCCTGCAGCACGTTCCAAAAAAGCTGGGACAGGGTCATGTGTTACATGACCCACTGTGTTACATCACCTTTCCTTTTAGGTGGAATTCTTTCCCATTCTTGTTTGATGTACGACTTTAGTTGCTCAACAATCCCTGTCTGTTATCTTATTTTGAGCTTCATAATGTGCCATGCATTTAATATAATAATATTTTATCCCCTACCCACCCCCTGAGAGGCCAACCAACAGGGACGCAGGCACCCACCTGCTCTAAGTGATGTGTTCAATTAGTGGTGTCCAGGTTAAATCAAAATCATCCAATTGGTTTTTTATGGAAGCAGACATTCTCTCCATTGAGATATGTTCTAGTAATAAGTAATAAGTTCCTGTATTGGTTTATGTTTAAGTTTTTCTTTTTCCAATTCATGAGGATAGTTTTCTTGGCGATGCTTAGGCTAGTAATCAGTAAGTGTGATTTTTTTAATTTCTATATTTATTACAGTTAAATCACCCAGTGTGCACAGTGCGGGGGACGGTGGGATGGTGCATCCGAGATATGGTGAGAGGTCCTCACATACCTTACCCCAGAACGTATTTACAGGTGCGCAACACCATATGCATGTAGTTATCTGCTATGTTTTCACTGCAGTGTAAGCAGGTGTTTGATTGTGAGAACCCCATTCTGAACATCCTTTGTCCTGTGTAGTGTGTTCTGTCTAGGATTTTGTATTGTATTAGTTGTAGATTAAAAATATCTGGGTTTTTAATCATTTTAAACATATTAGATGATATTTTTATCCAAGAGTTTTCATCTGGGCTGATAGACAGGTCTGTCTCCCATTTCGTAATTGGTAGAGAGATTACACAGTCAGTTCTTGATAATAATGCATATATCTTAGATAATATTTTATCTAAGATATATGCTGTCTTTGATTATTTGTTCCAAATGTCTTATTCCTTTTTCCTGCCATGGTGTAAGGTTTAGCATTACCTTTGTAGAATGTCCGGAGTATTCCAGAATGGGGTAAATTTGCATGGGATATGTGAGGACCTAGTGAGTGTAATAAATTCCCACCAGGCTGTCAGGGAGGTATTTATGTTTCAGTGTTCTCTGAATTCTTAACTGAGTTAGTGCTAAGGACAGATAAAATCATAATTGTGGGGGATTTCAACATCGATGCAGATGATGAAAGTGACAGTCTCAGTTCTGCATTTAATTCACTGTTAGTCAATTGGTTTCACTCAACATGTGAATAAACCCACTCACTGCCTTAATCACACCCTCGATCTTGTACTCACTTAAGGCATAGATTTAGAAAACGTAATTATTTCTCCCCAAAAACCCTCTCTTAACTGACCATATTTAATTACATTTAATTGCACAATAACTAACTACAATAACATTAAGAAAAAATACCACTACAGTCGGTGCCTGTCTGATAACAATATTAATACTTTCAAAGAGACAGTGCAGCCATTATTTAACTCTGTGCCAAGTAAACCTGAAGTTAACAGTTATGATTTTACACCCACTTTCATTGATAAGCTTGTTGATAATGCAGCAGCTTGTACTACATTAGATAGTGTTGCCCCTCTCAAAAAGAAAGTGATGAATCAGAGGAGAGTAGCACCATGGTTTAACTCCCATACTCGCACTCTTAAACAGGCTTTATGTAAACCAGAAAGAAAATGGTGTTTCACTAATCATGTAGCCTGGAAAGATGGTTTTGTAGCTTGTAAAAAAGCCCTTCATAAAGCTAAAGCAGCCTATTATTCTTCTTTAATTGAATAAAACAAGAATAATCCAAAGTTTCTGTTCAGCACTGTAGCCAGGCTGACACAGTCACTGCTCTACTGAGTCATCTATTCCCTTAACACTGAGGCAGTGACGACTTCATGAATTTCTTTGTGAATAAAATAACATCAATAAAAAAAAAATTGACCACCTCTTATCTCCTAGTGGTAATGAGACACATTATAGCACAATAACCTTCGAAGCACCAGACATACATTTACACAGTTTCTCCCCTACTGATCTCCCAGAATTAACATCACTTTTGTTTGTTTAATAATGTTCTTCCATTATTTAATCGCTCCATATTAAATCATATTGATCTTTCCTTATTAACCCAAGCTTTTAAAGTTGCAGTTATTAAGCCCCTTCTTAAACCCAGATGTTTTAGCCAATTATCGACCAATATCAAATCTTCCTTTTATTTCTAAAACACTAGAAAAGGCAGTTGTGAATCAGTTATGTGAATATCTGCATAGTTACAGGCTGTTTGAAGATTTCCAGTCAGGATTTAGATTACACCATAGCACAGAAACAGCCCTAGTTAAAGTTACCAACGACCTCCTCTTGGCCTCAGATAATGGTCTGGTCTATACTTGTCCTCTTAGATCTTAGTGCTGCATTTGACACCATTGATCATAAAATTCTACTGCAGAGAATGGAGCAGACTTTGGGGATCGCAGGTACTGCCCTCTGCTGGTTTCAATCATACTTATTTGATAGATTCCAGTTTGTACATGTTAATGATAATGACTCATTGAAGACAAAAGTTGATTATGGAGTTCCACAGGGCTCAGTGCTTGGGCCTATACTTTTTTAACTTTTATATGCTTCCTTTAGGGGACATTATTAGAAAGCACAACATACACTTTCATTGTTATGCAGATGATACACAACTTTATTTATCAATGAGGCGGGAAGAAATAAATCAGGTTGTTCAACTCCAGGAATGTCTTAAAGACATTAAGTCCTGGATGACCTGTAACTTCCTACTTCTAAACTCAGACAAAAATGAGGTTACTATACTTGGCCCTAAACACCTTAGAAATAAACTTTCTGACCATATTGTCACTTTAGATGACATCACCATGTCATCCAGTTCCACTGTAAGGAACCTTGGAGTTATTTTGACCAGGATATATCATTTGACTCACATATTAAACAAATTTCCAAAACAGCCTTCTTCCACCTGCAGAACATAATGAAAATTAGAAACATTTTATCCTTAAAGGATGCCGAAAAACTAGTTCATGCTTTTGTTACATAAAGATTAGATTACTGTAACTCAGTACTATCTGGATGTTCTATTATGTCTGTTAAAACTCTTCAGTTAATTCAAAATGCTGCAGAGTTCTAACAGGAACTAGAAAGAAAGACCACATCACTCCATTGTTAGCTTCTCTACACTGGCTCCCAGTACAGTTTAGAATTCAATTTAAAATACTCCTCTTCACATACAGAGCACTTAATGATCAGGCCCCATCATATATTAAAGGTCTAGTTTCACCTTATCAGCCCAACAGATCACTTCGGTCCCAAAACGCAGGTTTACTTGTAGTTCCCAGAGTCCATAAAAGTAGAATGGGAGGCAGAGCCTTTAGTTAACAGGCTCCTCTCCTGTGGAACCAACTGCCAATGTCGGTTCTGGAGGTGGACACTCTATATTTAAAGTTAAACTTAAAACCTTCCTTTTTGATAAAGCTTATAGTTAGAGCTGGCACAGGGAAACCTGAACCATCTCTTATGCTGCTATAGACCTAGACTGCTGGGGATTTCCTGTGGTGCACTCACACTCATTCTTTCACACTCACACTCAGGGTATGAATGCGACTTAATTATGTGTTATTATCTTTACTTTTTTCTCTCTCAAGTCTGTGTCTTTTCCTCCTGTCCTCTCTCTCTCTTTCTCTCTGTCCTCATCTTGCCGGCTGCAGGACCCAGATCAAGTTTTTGATAGTATTATTATCATCACTAACAGTAGTATTGTGGTTATTATTAACTTTGATTAAAAGTTCATCAGTACAATTTCTTATCCATAATCTCTGCTGCTGCTTGTATAAATGACACCATAGTTCTATAAACATGACATAACTGATTCTAAACCTGATACAACTGTTACAATCAGATACAACTACAACCTCCCTCTTTTTCTTTCTCCCCCCCTTTCTGTCCCCCACCTCTCCTCTGTCCCCTATTTTCCTCTCAGCCCAACCGGTCGAGGCAGATGACTGCACATCTTTGAGTCTGGTCAGAGATTTCTTCCTGTTAAAAGGGAGTTTTTTCTCTCCACTGATGCCTAGAGTTTGCTCGTTGTGTGAATTGTTGGGTTTCTCTTCTCTCTGTAATATTGTAAAGTTTTTGGCCTTACTATGTACAGTGCCTTGAGATAATGTATGTTGTGATTTGGTGCTATACAAATAAAATTGAATAAAGCACAAATACAACAAAATATGCTTTCAAGAACTGAAAAATCAGGAAAATCTTTTTTTTAAGAATCTTAATGGGATAGGATTTTGTCATTTATTATGTTCAGACTGCAGGCAAAACTGATTTTTCTCTAATCTCATCTTTTCAGGCAGACTAAATGGTCAACACAGTGATTAAATTAGATTTGTGTCAGGAGACAAACCAACCAAAGCAGACATGCCCACATATGTGGTGCAGTTCTCAAACAAGGGTGAAGGGAAAAAGGACGCAGATCGACTCACTCTAAAGAGTCACCCTGTCAAGTTGTGGTGAGGAACTGCTTTGTCACTCAAACAATAACTGCAACAGAGGAAATGGATGTATTTTTTAATCACTGGCCACTTTATTAGGGACACCCATTCAACTGCACCAATCACATGGCAGCAACACAATGCATTAATCATGTAGACATAGTCAGGATGAGCTGCTGAAGTTCAAACAGCATCAGAATGAAGAAGAAAAGTGCTATGAATGACTCTGAATGTGGTATTTCAGTCACTGCTGATCTACTGGGATTTTCACACACAACCATCTCTAGTATTTACATAATGGTGCACTCTTTTCCACAGCTTTATCCTCCATATGAGGGTAGTAGGGGGCTAAAGCCATTCCCAGCCGTCAGTGGGCGAAAGTCAGGGGTACACCCTGGACAGGTCTAAATCTTGGAAGGCTAAATCCACTTTTTTATATATAGACGATAGGGAAAAATCAGATTGAATTTGATTTCATGTGTGCTTTTCCTGCCCAAACTTTCAAAAAAAATCAGTGTATACGAAAGATCCAATTTTCCCTTGTAGTCTGAACAATTCATTAGTACTTGTTCACAGTGCTCATTTATCTGTTAGGAGTCTTTTGTATGAGAGATTTTCTTCCAAAGCAAAGTCTTAAGGTTGTTCAGAATCAGTGAGTGTTCCATTTCCATCTGTTCTGCTGAACCTCTCAGTGCGATGCAGGCGTACAGCTGCTTCTCCAGCTCCTCGCACACATCAGATGGTGCTCCCTTCAGTATATAATCTTTCAGTGCCTTGCATGCTCTGGCTAAGTTTGGCCTGGTGACCTCCGGAGTGCAGCGGTGTTTGGTGAGGTCACAGGAAGTGAGGCAGTCTGCCCCATACAGACAGTCTTCGTCCACTTCACAGTGCTGTTGCCTAATGCCCTCTTGGAAGATGGCCTCAGGTACGATGTACCGTGCGTCCATCACTTTCAGGTCGTGGCGGTCATTGTAGCCAAAAGTGGTGGCGCTGATGTCACACATGAGGAAGCTGCCAAACGTGCCGTGGAAAAGGTCCTCGACCAGCTCCAGGAGTCCGATGGAGATCTTGGCCTTGTGCGGCCATGAGGGTGTGAACCACTGGTCCATCCTGCGGTGCAGTCCTGCAGGGATCCACAACTCCATGATCCAGGGGAGACTGATCCCGTAGAGTGGAGCGTACATCACCTTCTCCATCATGTACAGGTCTCCACAGAAGCCCAGTAACTTGGGCATGTGTTCTCTGTCTCGCAGGACTAACATCAACAGGAACTCGTTAAGCTGCAGTAGAGCCCATGTGGAGCGAGCCTCAGGCAGTGAGACATGACCATCCTTATTGGCGTCTGCCACAGACAGCACCTGGGTTGCCAGAATTGCAAGGTTGGCCTGATCCCCCACTTTAACCTGTGAAGGAAATAAATTCAAAAGAAAATCTTGGGTTTAATTTCCAACTTGAGCTTGATCTCAGTTTCCCCCCTTAGAACTTGAAAACTCTCAATGATACTTAATGATAGTTTTATAACTTGAGATTGTATGAGGTGCTGACACACAGTCAAATTTTGCATTGTTCTGTGTGCCTCCTTTGTACAAAACAGGATATAGGAGGGCACTTGCTGAATGAAAATATGGCATGAGGGAAAAATTTTAGCCACTGATCACTAAACTCTGCCCAATGCCTGATTTTGAAAAGTGTCAAGAAGTGGGCTGAGAGTTGAGTGAGGGAGAGTGGGGAGTAGTGAGAAGGCGTGGTCTGGTAGTGAAATCTGCCACTGTGTTGCAGCTGTGTGAGATGCTCAGTGAGACGAGCCTCTCAATCGCTCACATTGCACTTTAAGCGATTAAGTTCCGGGTACACCCTGGACAGGTCACCAGTCCATCACAGGGCCACATAGAGACAGACAACCATTCATTCTCACATTCACACCTACAGGCAATTTCGAATGTCCAATTAATCTAATCCCCAAATCTGCATGTTAAATACCAATATACACTGATTTACACCTGAAAAAAATGTTTTTTAAGGGTTTATTACACTTTAACAAAAGGTACTTAAAGCAATGTACATCAGATTAGGTGTATGTGATTTTGAGATTAAGTTCACGACTGCTCACCATTTGACAGGATTTTACAGTTGGAAATCTGTGTTGCTTTCTAAACCATGGTGCTTTCTCTCCAGCACCAATGAGAAATAGTTCACAGGAGCTGCTGATCTTCTGCTGCATTGTTTGGTAAGTTGTGTCACTGAGTTAAATCAAACACTGAAGGGACATAATTACACATTTCAACTTGATGATGGAGGCACAAGTGGATGAACAGGACAACTCCTGTGTGACGTGATGTACAACCTTAAATTACTGATCTTCTCTCTGGACTTGTGTGAAAGAGTGAGTGGATTACAAAGCAAGACAAACTTCAGTTTGGGTTCAGTGTATTGAGCTAACAGGAGCAGCTTACAAAACACATTCAAAGACCCTGGCAAATTTCATAACTTTTGTGGTATCTACAGCATGATGAGCTTGGAGGAGCAGCTTGAAGATGCATTCAAGAAATCTCGTAAATTTCATTTTTTGCAAACAAACATGCTGTCCACCAAATAAATGCTTGCTGCTGCTGCCACCTTGTGATATTTGCACCACAAATTACATTACAAATAGTCACAACAACTGATCAACTATTTATGACAAAGTGAATAATCGAATACTCATGCCCATCCTTAGAACAGAGTATGTGTCAGTACCTCATGCAACCACATTTTATTCCCAGATCTGACTGGTGCCTCTTGGTGTGAGAACTTTCTAACCTTCAGGTGGCTGAGGATCATCTCCCTAAACCTCTCCACTGATGTGCCCTTGGTGGGCTTGTTGAAGGCTAGAGCCTCCTTCCTGGGCTCCATCTCATTTCCCAAATCATAATGAGGAGCCTCCTCCATCTGGCATTTAATGACGCCCTCCAAGTCTCCCCAGCTCCCAGAATAAACCTAAAATAAGGCAGGACAGGTGTGCAGATGACTTAAAAATGAGGGACAGGAGAGCACTGTTAGATTTAAAAAGAAAAGAGAAGAAAGACTGACCTGACTGTTGGGTTTGGCAGTGAAGCACTTCCCCAGATAAAGTGTGTCTTTGTCACAAAGACTGCTGCAGGCTGAGCCATCAATGACTCCTTTTCTATATTTGTCACACTGGAAAACATATGTGGGAGAAATGATGAACAGTTAAAAAAAAAAAAGAAACTGGATTACTGTATGACCACATGTACACAGAGGATTTACATTTATATACATATACTGTGATAAGACCTGGATCTACAGAATGTGGGAAAGAAAACACTCACTATAGATTTTTTGCAGTCGTGCCCACGACACAGCTCTGTGTAGGACGAGTACTTCACGTACACAATCCAGCTGCCCACAAACACTGTGAGCCAGGAGAAGAACAGGTACTTCATGTGCATGTAGGAGAATCTGGCCTGCTGGGAAACAGTGGGGAGATTTGAAACACACAGATATTAACATTTACTGCAATATAACTGTATAAAAATACTTCATGCTGTTTTCTCCAGTTAAAAGGAAAGTCTAGGTTTTGAAGTCCAAACTAGAAAACTAAATTTTGTGACTTTGGCTTTAGCTGTAGACCAGCAGCTCAAATAGGCGTTTGACTCACAGTCAACTATGGACTGACCATTTACATTATCCTGTTTTTTTTTTTCACCTTCATGCAAAATAATGTTCTTCACCCAAAGTAAAAAAATGGACACTACCTGAAAACTGCTGTAAGCTGTCACCTTCAGTTAGCATCAAAACTCAAAAGATGTTTGGTTTGTCCACTCTGAGCTGCTGTAAAAATGTGGTGGTCCAAAACTGCAGTCTGTAGCACTGAACTGGATTTCATTACTCCGTCACTGGAAACCCAGTTTGTTCTGCACATGTATTATCAGCATGATATCAGTATCTGTGACACTGGCCTTAAAATGTATTATGGAGAAACATGACAAGATCCCCTGATATGACTAATGCCTAAATCAGTAGGCTGAATTGACTGCTACCTCACTGGCCTCTATGTTGACGCCTTCTTTTTTAAAAATATGTATTTGTTTTGCACATTAAAGAAAAATAATATCTACATCTACTTCAACATGAGTATGAGTTAATTGTGAAGACTAAATGCTCTGTTCAGGTAGGTACAGATAAAAACATACTGAGGTATCGGTTAACACTTTGGATATATCATGCACCCTTAGTTTGTACATTCAACTTAATATATTTTTAATGTAATTTCACCTACATTTCACACACTGGACATTAAAAGGGTTTAATCAGCCATTTTAGGTGGCACCTTCTCAACTGTCCTCCCAGACCTGCTTTGCTTGCCTTATAGCCCTGCCCCTGCCTGTTAGTATAGGAACAGTGAGTTAACTATGAATCAGTTTCAAACTGATTTGTGTAATAGACAACATCAATAATACAATTGTTCCCACATTAGTGCTTCGTCATTAATGGAAAATGCTGTTGACGCTGGAACAGACTCCAGACTCATTGCCTTGTCCCTTTGACTTTCTTTCTAATTCTCCAGCTGATAAATTCAGTCTACTTAGATACATAATGGTATTTCCCCAACTGGAGAACATTAGTGAGAGGTAATATACTTTTGAGCACTCTTACTTTTCCTGTCTATTAATGATTATTGCACTCAGTGCTTGACATTGATGGACACCCCGCCTCCACCCTTTGGCCCTTTCATGTCCAATCTTCTTTATTGGCTTAAGTGACTCCATCTCACTCTTTCTACCTCCCTCTCTATCTTTTTTCCTGTCTAACACTCTGTGCTCTATCTTCCCATGGGATCTTTTCAATCATACTTTATAGTTTGGCAGAAACAGCTTGATAGCCACTCTGCAAAGATGTGACATTATTTCCAGTGTTGAAAAGTGAGATTGCATGTCTAAGTGTAATTTCTCTAAATGGATTCAACAGCAATTTTCTGCTTTGACAGCACAGATGGTGCAGAATCAAGCTTTCAGTCACACTCAATGTGTCGTACTAATCTTATTTTATTTCCCTGTACTCCTGTAGTTTCAAGTAGAAATACCATGAAACATTTTGTAAGGGAAGTCTTGTCAGTACCAGCAGAAAGTAAACTGACAAATATGCTAAATGGATAGTAATAGACAAATAATTGCTTCACAATTCAGCAATGAATACAATTAAGTAAGTAAACTTGATTCAAGCTGTTGGTGGCACTGCTGGTGTTTAGCTGATTATCTCCATTTCACATTATGCCCAGGTGAGTAGTCATTATGTAATACAAGTTAAAACACAACAAGGTAATGCAAACGGATCACAGAATTCCACAGTTTGGATTGGATCATGGATTTTGACCCATGGATCGAATAATTTTTTGGATAAATAAAAAAGCCAAACACAACAAGAAAAACAACTTTGCTTTCAATTTATTTTAGAAACAATTAAGGATCTTTTGCCCATTGTGTCCCTGTCATATCCATCTAAATAAAATCTTCCATCAAACGATGCAATGTGAAACACTTAAGTTTCTATAAACATTACTATAAACATTTAATGTGAATTACAAAATACCTTGTGTGGACATTATCAAAAATAAAATCTTAAATAAAAAATAATTACAGTGCAATACGAGCCAGTATGTCTTCTTTATTGAAACATGAGTCCAGTCCCAATCCAGCTTCACTCTCTTTGGTGTTTGGGATGTTGCTTCTTGGCCTCTCCAGCTTCCACTCTGATACTGCCCATCAGTACCTGAGCCACCAGTGATGGTGTGACCCTCTTGGAGGCCGCAGTTCACTTCTCATCTCCACTCTGTTGCTCTCCTCTCTGTTGCCCCATCTGTAGTTAGGGCAACAGAGCACGTCTTGGATAATAACAATGATTTTCTTCTTTTCTTGTTCCTGAAGTTCTGGGTTAGGGTATCTTCACAATTACGTGCATGTGCAAGGGAATATCGTACAGAACCAAGCACTATGAACATATTTTAAAACCCTTTGTTGTCCACAAGGGAGTATGGCCTAATGTCTTTCACTATAAAATATTCAGCTCCTGTAGCTGATGTCAAACAACCAAGGTAACACCTCCTGGCAGGAAACTGCGTTGTTCATATCTGTAGATGTACATACACTAGACAACACATAAATCAGGCAATATGTCACACTACTTGTCTCTTTGCCAGGTGTTTTTAAGCGCACAATGAGGCCTATCATTTTGGTATTTACACTCAATGTTAATTTGTTAGTTTTAATTTGTAAATTTTTATTTATGTTGATGGATAATTATGCACTTTGTTGTGAAGCTAAATCTTTCAAATATTACATGGAGCCCAGCTGTAATAACCAAAGGCATGTGTTCAGAGATAAAGTTAAGTGGACTGAAAAAGAGAAAGACTACCTGAGAGAATACCAAGAGTGTGCAAAGCTGTTATCAAAGCAAAAGGTGGCTACTTTGAAGAATCTAAAATATAAAATTTCTTTAACACTACAGGTTTCTTTAACACTTTCTTTTGTTTATTATGTAATGCCATATGGAGATAGGCACCAGCGCCCCCCCCGCGACCCCTAGTGGATAAAGCGGTAGAAAATGAGTGAGAGAGTGTTATGCCATATGCGATCCTTTATAGTTTGGATGTCAGTATTCATGTACAATGTAGAAAATAAAAACACAAAGAAAATGCCATTGAATGAGAAGGTGTGTCCAAACCCCATATTTGAAGTTTTTCTTTATACCTCTGTTTTTCTGCTGCTGTCAGGTGATTTTGAAAAGATGTGAAATCAAGAAAGCAGGCTCCGGCTGAATAGTGATTTCATTGCTGGTCATCATACTCATCATTACTACATTGGTTTTTTGCCCTCCAGGTCTTGGCAAAGTTCATGTGACTGAAAACTATCACAGTGACGAATTCTTTATGTCTCAGTCAGTGCTTTTCAGTCAGTGCTTTTCATTAATTCTCATCGAACTCTTTCATCTACTCAGGTGAGGACATTAAGCCCAATTAACAAACTGACAAAAATTGCAAATGTTAAGACATAAGACAAATTAATGTTAGTCCAACAAATTTTTCCAACTGAGTATCATTGATTTTACCTCCATTACTGTGACCTTTTACTTCCACATGCACTCAGTCAGAAGAATTTCTCACTCATTTTCTACCGCTTTATCCTCCACTGAGGGTCACGGGGGGCGCTGGTGCCTAACTCCAGCTGACGTTTAGCGAGAGGCAGGGTACACCCTGGACAGGTCACCAGTCCATCACAGGACAGAATTTCTTTCATTCAGATTTAATGACGTTTTTATTGCATTACTGTTAAATGAAGGATATTCATGTGTATTAGAAACAATGAAATTGCCTATAAATATGGTCCAATTTTGCTAAAACACAAATAATTAGGCTTGAAATTAAAGTGTTATTTAGTTACTTTTTAAATATAACTTGGTCAATTCCAGGTTTTAATTTAATTTATAATACTGTATTTAGTGTATTTCCCAACATATTCAGTAAAATAAAAATAATAATTATGAATGCAACAGCCTTTAAATCAAGTCATCAAAGATACCTTATCATTATATTATGATATTCACAATCTTAGACAGAATCGTATCTCATGTCACAGCACAGATAATACTGATATATTGTCCAGCCTCGATACAAAGTCAATGCAAAGATGGTCGTTACACGTGTTACTCAGAAGTAAATGTGCTTTGTGTTTTGGAGTGAGAAATAAGAGAGAAAAAGAAAATGAAGAAAATAGATCTCTACTCTTTTATCTAGTGATTATTTTACTAACTGATCTGATCAAACAGACCCACAGCAGGTTTAACAGCAATGACCACACAAGTAAACGCTGTCTGCACCTTAAATTGATTTTCTTCATAGGCAAAATGCATCAACAGCAGAAACATTATGGAAATATGGCTCTGTGGGGGAGACAAATGTATCATCAGTCTTCCTCTGATCGATAGGTTTGTGGCTTTCATTTCGACGCTACGTGATGCATTTCTGTCTGTGGGATTATATTTATTGACCCTTTTGCAAGTGGAGAGAGATGCACAAACATCGCTAATGAGCTGATATTGATTGTGGCTGCTGTGACAGCTATTAATTAGAGACTGACTGGGAACTGTGGCCATACACTGAGGTGGGTGGAAAGAAACATCAGTCATAATGTGAACTAACTCATCAACCACACAATCCCAGTTACTCCCAAACAACGTTAAAGCTGAATCTTCAGTGAAATGACATGAGGAAATACTTGACATTTTCAGAATGATGTTTTCCTGATGTTAACATTCAGAGGAAGGTAGAAGATTAAATTGGATCCAGAGTAGCACACGTCTGCCCCAACACTTGTTTTTTTTTTTTTTTTTCGCAGCTAGCACAGATTCATTTATAATGTATGATTATAAAACTATATTCCTCAGAGGTTGCCAGTTAATGGGCTGCTGTACAGAACTGAGAAAGACATGAAAAGTCAAACAAAAGACAGGAGAGTTTCCTTGATATGAATGTACAGATATATAATAAAAAAATGGTCACATTAAATTGTTTTCAAGCAAGACGGCCCAGGTTTGCAACCGAGAAAGACTGAGGGCCTTTCTATGTGGATTTTGCATGTTCCTCCTGTGTGCATGTGGGTTTTCTCTGGGTTCTCGTTTCCTCCCACAGTCCAAAAACATGCAGAGGCTAAGTGTGTAAGTGTGAGAGTGAGTTGTTGTTCTTCTCTTTTTGTTTGCCCCACGATGGACTGGTGACCTGACCAGGGTGTGACATTGCCTTTTCCTCTCTGTCAGCTGGGATTGAATCCAGCAACCCCTGCTACCCTTATGTAGAGGATAAAGTGGTAGAAAGTGAATAACATTTGTGTGACGCACCTGCTCCACCTAAAATCTGATTAGCCCCTGAGATGCCCTTGTAATATCTGTCAATCAGAGATGAGAGATTAAAGTCTATGTACACAACTCATTAAATTCTGGTTCCTTCACAAGTCTATCCAAACAGCTGGTGGTAATAATGGAGTAAATAGGAAAGTCCACTATCAATAGAACTAACTGAGGAAGAAGTTTTAGTAGCATTACGTGTAGGGACGATCCAATACCAGTACCTCCACATAGCTGCTTAAATTTGTGACATTTAAAACAAGTGGCAGCCAGTCATGATGTGTGGCTGCTACACACAGGAAATCAGCCAAAACGCAGCATCACAATACACAACAATGTTTCTACGTTGCAAATAAAACCTTTTTCAACCTCTGTAACAAGTACAACTTAAATATAATATTTGTAATACATTGTATTGTACTGTATTTAACTTAATTTCTTTTTTTGAGTTTCATTTGATTTATAAAAATCATGAGGAACCTCTCTCTGTGTGCTGCGACACAGCTGGAGGACCCTGATCCTTAGTTTACGAACCACTGCTTAAATCATCACTGCTGCAGTTAGAGTGCTCTCTCTCTTTGGGGTGAAGGTACGAGAAAATTTCTCCAGAACTATCTGATCTCATTCATCAACGTAATGTGGCGTGGGCCAAAGCCAGAAAGAGTGATTCTGCCAGTGATTGGTCTATCTTTAGAGAACTGAGAAATAAATGTACTTCTTTTATTAAAAAGACTAAATCAGAATATTACCTATCAGTCACAACTGAGAACCTTAGAACACAGAAATTTTGGAAAGTCAAGTCAAGTCTTTATCTATGAACAAAACCCCACTGGTTCTTCCTACTTTTGTTTTAAAAGACTCAGTTCCAATTTATGATAGAACTAAAGTCAACTTATTTTAATAAACTTTTTGTGTCATTTGGTTCTTTGTTTGACTCTTCAGGAGCTGGCCCTGTGCCTCACTGTACAAACTCTCAAATGTTTTCTGGAGAACCTTTTACATTTGTACGTTTTACTGTCACAAGGCTCTCAAAACTCTGGTATCACAGAAAACCTCCTGATCCAGATTTGATAGAGCCTTACTTTCTGAAAATGACCACTGACTTTATTGCACAGCCTCTTACAATTCTTTTTAATCTATCAATTGGAAATCAAGAAATTCCTTCAGTCTGGAAGTCAGCATTTGTTGTTCCCCTCTTACAAAAGTGATCAATGATATTCTTGTTGCTCTTGATAAAAAGCAGCACTGTGCTGCTCTTTTTCTTGATCTGTCAAAGGCATTTGACAGTGTGGACCACACAGTCTTAAAGCAAAGGCTCATCAGTTTTGGTCTGTCTGACCTCCTGGTTCACAAATTATTTGAGTGACAGGACCCAATGTATTAAATATGATGGTTTGTGTTCTGAATTTGTGAGTGTCCACAAGGGGGTGCCACAAGGTTCTGTATTAGGACCTCTCCTATTCATTATGTACATAAATGATCTGGGACAGAATGTGTCTGATGCAAATATGCATTTTTATGCTGATGACACCATCATTTACTGCTTTGGCACATCCCCTGATAATGCTGTTTAATCTCTTCAGAAAGCTTTTGATGTGGTGCAGCACACACAGCTAAAGTTAGTCCTTAATGCTGACAAAACTAAGCTAATGTTGTTTTCAAACTCTAGGAAGAGTCCAAAGGTTATCCCCACAGTGTTCACTCTTGAGGGAAATGAAATCAAGATTGTTCATTTGTACAAATATCTAGAATCTTGCTTGATGACACTCTGACTTTTAAACCCCATATTGAAAATCTTGTAAAGAAACTCAAACTGAAACCGGGTTTTTTATTCCGAAATAAATGTTCTTTTGAGGTTAAAAAGTGCCTTGTCACTGCAACTTTTTTTATCCATTTTAGACTATGGAGACCTGTTCTATATGAACGCTTCAGCTCAATGTCTGAGAAAGACTGACTCTGTGTATCATGCTGCTTTGAGGTTTGTTACTAACTGTAGGGCCTTGACCCATCACTGTGAACTGTACTCTCGAGTGGGATGGCCTTCCTTTTCCACCAGGAGGTTAACTCACTGGTACACTTTTGTTTAAGGCCATCCTTGGTCTACTGCCTTCCTATATTTGTAATTTAATCATGCAGAGAACTGTTGATTCTTATGGTTTGCGTTCTAATGAACATTTGTTGCTCTCCATTTGTCCGCACTGAGCTGGGACAAAACTAATTAACTAACTTGTAACTAATTTAGGACTCCCTTGTAAAAGAGGTTTTTAATCCCAACGGGATTTTCCTGGTTAAATAAAGGTTAAATAAATAAATAAAAGTCCTTACAAATGTGGCATCAAAACCAAAATAAACAGGCTTTCCAACAGTATAAAATTCATTGTCAAGAAGCATCGATGCATGAAATAAACAATTGCCAAAACACAAATTTCCTTACTTTTTGTATGTTTTCTAGTCTTGATGACAATTCAAAGCTGCTTTACACTACAGTTTTACTATTCATCTAGTCACACCCATTCACTTCATATCATCTATCAGCTCATCTATTTTCTATCACACATCTCCCATACTCATTCAAACACTGCCAGCACCGCCTCCAGGAGCAACATGGGGTTAAGTGTCTTGCACACAGACACATTGGCAAGTAGACTAAGCGGAGCTGGGAATCGAACCCACAACCCTCCAATTAAAAGATGACTTGCTCTCCCCCAGAGCTACCATCATATGGTATCATCACATGCATGTGTGTATGCGTGTGAGGACCATTTTCCATTCACACCTATCTTTGTGAGGACATTTTGACTAGTCTCTCAACATCAAAGGGCTTTTTGAGACTTGATTTTAAGTTTCAGGTTTAGGATTAGGTTTTAGGATTAGGTTTATGTTAGGCTGTACAAATGAATGGAAATCAGTGGTCTTGCACAAACCTGTGTTTGTGCATGGGGACTTGTCCTCCTTACAGGGACAAAAAGCTAGTCCCCATTATGTAAATTATTACATTTTAATTGTGTAGTGTTATATGTGTTTTATGGTTAGGGTTAGGCCAGTAGTAGTTGAGTCCATCTCCTAGTCAATGAAACCCGACTGTGTGTGTAACTTGAACAGCACAGAGTTGTGAACAGCATGGTTACTGATGGACTTTGGCAGTTTTACAGTTTACAGTACAGACTGTAGCTGCGGGATGCATCATTGAAATGGTTGCTGTGGCAACGCGGGTGAGGAGGATGGTCTATTCTCGCTGAGCATCAAGTGACTATGATTCATTCATTGAAACCTGCAGTCAAATGATCGCTGCTCATGTTCTGTGGCATTAAAATGAAGGTGAGATGATGAGATGGTTGGTCTCAGGCTTTGACCCATGCAGGTTTCAGTCGCGTCGTCCCTGACTGTAAATATATGACAATAGATGTGTGTGTGTGTGTGTGTGTGTGTGTGTGCGTGCGTGCGTGCGTGCGTGTGTGTGTATGTATGTGTATGTGTTCGTGAATCTGGACTGATCTTTGCTGGATTTCGCAGCAGTCACTCAGTGAGTGTGTCAGTGTGTGAGTGAAATAAGAAGATTGTTACCTGGATGTGCGGAGGCTTTCTGAAGAAGAAGCTCCATGGAAACAGACTTCTGGCCATGGCAAACGCAAAACATCTCACAGCAGCCGCAGAAGGATTCAGCACTTCTTCTTCCTCCACTTGTTCAGTCGTCGTCTCTGTGCTGAGCTGCAGCCTTGAACAGCGAGTTGGAGCAGTGAACCATCAGTGATGCTCAGTGTTTCTGTTTCTGTAACTGAGCCGCAGCTGCAAATGAAGTCAGACGAACACTGGACACGATCACCACTTCTGACGATGCTGAAACAATGACAGCGGGATGATGAGAACCAATCATGGAGCCGCTTTCATCCTTCTTTCAGTGTTTTAAATAAAATTATTCTAAGTAAAAGCTGCAGCTTTGATTGAGCCAATATTACAAAAAAACAACAACTTGATTTGATGATTTTCTTCTCTCTGTACCACTTGTTTTATAATGTGAATTAAAAGTCCAGTACTATATTTTTCATTGTAATGTTTTATATAATGTTTTATATATTTTCTCTACCTTTCTGATTTTCTGGGTTTCTCATTGTACAGGACAGGCAAAATAAGCCACAAGCCCAGCCCATTCCTGTTTCGGTTACTAGGACTTTTATGTTAAATGATCTCATTACATGTTTATATTTTATATGAATGTAACCAAAATAAAGATATTCATTCATTCAAAAAAAGTTGTTTTGTTTTAAACAACGTCTCTGTATACTTTACACCCATTGCTAGAAATTCTTTTGTATTACTAGAATTTTTTTAAACAACAACAATTCAGTAACAATCTATTAAAAACACACTTTGAGATATAGAGGCCGAGAGTGGCCATGGTCCCTATATATATATATTGTGATATGTCAAGTTCACCAAATAATAATTTTGTGATTATGGGATAATGGTCTGTCATCTCGTGATAAAGACACAAATGAACTTGTTCCCTGGACCACATTTTAACTTTATGTACATTAAATTAGTTACAGGCACTGTAAAGGAAGAATGCGAGCTCAGAGGGAAGAGGGATCCACCAAGAGAAATGGTTTGTCTTTGCCATGAAATACCTGGTAAAAGAAATTATTCTGACTCTGATTATGTCTTTAATGTGGAATGCATCTTATATTGAAAATAATCAGTTATCAAATCAATCATGATAAACATTTAATATTTTTTGTTAGATATTATCGTTATTTTGCCCTTTTTTATAATGTGAATGTACACACTTTTGTGTATACTAATATTATAAACACAATTACAATAGCATCTCTCAAATATTTATAAGAAGATGTGAGGATAAGGAAAGGAGCAGAGAGAAGTTTTAGGTCATGTGAGTCGCATGAGATTGCTAACAATTTGCAACTGAAGCATCTTAGGAGTTTCAGTATAGAGCCCTGCGCGAAATATAAATATTGCAGATGCGGGCGGCAGCGAGCGGGCGTGGGACTGAACAATGCGGGTGCGGGCGGGCCCTCTATTTCAGTAGAAGTCACCAGGTGGAGTGAATTTGGTCAATGTCGCTCTTGGAAACCGTGAGGTGGAGGGAGGGTGCAGTCTTACATTGGTGCGGCCCTTTAAAACTATACAGGGCAAGATGTGAGATTTTCGACTCACAGGCGCCCCCTCTGGTTTCTGCGTGTAATTGCATCGTCGTAAAATATAGCTCAGACACTGCGAAATCCTCAGATCAGCTCAACGTTGCAGGCTACAGGATACGACGATGTCAGTCATTTGAACGCTGCTTATGTCACGCAGCTGTAGTCATTTTGCCACGTAAATTAAACAGTAACAAGAAGTCAGCTCAGGTTTATACTTCCGTGTCAACTCGTTCCACATTCGCCAAATATTCAACCCTCACTCACTGTAGCTGTCAGTGTGATGCAGAACGTACAGTATTAGCGAAGAGATGTTACACTCATTGAAAACACGGCATAATGGTCAGATTTAGGGGCTGACTTTACCAAGGAAGCTTTGTCTCTATGCCAGGTCTACACTGTTGTAAAATAATGAAAATAACACGAGTACCGAATATGTCTGAATTCCGTACTTGTCGGTATCATGTACACCAAGCTCACTGTACGTGTACGTTATATTGAGCCATATTATGGATATTGGCCACATTATGTCAGAGTGTAGAGTTTACAAATTAGTTTGTGTTCAGTTTTATTTCATTTGTGGCACTGAAAAATAAAACTTTCCCTTATTTTCAATTCACAATTTACCTTTATTACTCTGACTACAGTCTAGCAGCGAATAATAGGTAGCAAAGAAACATTAAAGCAAATGGACTATAAATGTACACAAAGTCTTAAACAAAATGCTAAAAGTAAGCAACCAATTAAATGACACAAATTTGGCTATGTTAGTTTATGATGATCTAAATAGTCATAGATTGTCATTATGTCATTTGTGGGTGGAATTATAGTTAAAAATAAATTATTCCTCTTTTACCTGGGACACCCTGTAACCCCACAAAAACCCCTGGTGTCTACCTAAAGCAAGTTGAGTTATAAGAATGAATGAATGTACTAATGTACAGAGATTGGACTGTCCTCCGAGTTGAGTTTTGTTATGGTTATCTTTTAATCAGTGAGTTCATTTCTGGGATGTAGCTGTACTTTTTTCTTCTCCTCTACCTCTGCGATACGATAGCCATTAGATTTCTTGTTGAAATACTTTTGGTACCTTGAGTAGAAATATGAAATAGAATAGTAGAATAGTAGAAATATAATTTTTAATAGATTGCTATTCACTGACATTTAAACAACATTTTAGTGAAGATATATTTGTTTTCTGCAGTGCAATACTATTATAATAAATGCGTACTGCTTTTCATCATTGCAATGTTGTGCAGGAAGTCTGTGGTTGTAACAATTGCAATTAATCACTGCAAGCAAAGTCCGTGTTTTGTAAATGTGTGGTCTGTGGGAATGACACTTGGCTGCATACACTGTAATATGCCATTGGAAATTCTCCAAATAAGCAAATCAGTTGATCTGTCTGAAAATGGAGACACAAATAGGCAATCAGCAAGAATTAACTTGCAAATATTTTTATAATCAACTAATCTAGCTATTATTGAAACATTTAGTAGACCAATCCAAAAAGTCTTTAGTTGACAGCCAAATAAGATGACTAGTCATAAGTTTGGCTGACAAAAAAATTCAACAGGAAAAACAAACATGTATTTGTTTACATACAGTACTTGTACATGCACATGCACATTAAAAGGTTAATTGAACAAATATTCATGTGGCAAAGAGAAGGGTCATAGACAAAGCTTACACACAACTTTTAGCACACCAGGATAACACAGCACCTTAATTAGGACTTTGGTTAGCAGTGACTGAACCAAAGTTAGTCTGGTGTGTTAGCTCAGCTTGACAACATTATTTGACAAGGCGCAAAATGAGCAACATTATCTGATGATGGGTAATGTTGGCAGTTAGGTATCTCCTTGCTAACTAAAAAACTGAGTTGGAGGGTGCAGTCTTATTTGGAAGGGCACTGCAAAATAGGACCACAACACTCTAAATCAGGATTGCCTCTACAGATCAGTTACTGTAGAGGCAATCAGATGCAAATAGAGTGAGTTAGAGATGCTTCCATCATTGAGCTTCTCTAACTGAAGCCTTATAACTGTTCAAGATTCTCAAATTCATGAAGGAGCTTCCTTTCAGTCAAAACGTAAAACATTACTTGTATCATGCTGCATCCCCAAATGTTACCTAATTCCAGTTTTTTTTTTTTTTTATTAGTTGCCCATGCTTTTATAAACCCCAAATGCATGCATCAAAGTCAGTTCAGACATGGAGTAAAACGTGAATAAAAACAAAATACAATGATCTGCAAATCTATTTGACCTATATTCAATTTAATACACAATGAAGACAAGATATTTAATATTCAAACTGAATTTTATTGTTTTTTGCAAATATTCACTCATTTTAAAAGCTGATCTTGTCAATCAATCAATCAATCTTTCTTTGTATGGCGCTTTTCATACATAAAGTAGCGCAAAGTGTCTCACAGAGATTAAAAGCAACAACAGAGATTTAAAACAGCAAATAAAATCAGGAAAAGGAAATCAAAAGAACCGTCCCTCCCACCCACACAGATATGTGCAAAGACATACACAAATACATACACACTCACACACGTACGCTGACACAAAGACCCACCACACATACACTAGCTGTCACTAATGAGACATGGCCTGGCACCGAGAGCTGAGGCGCAGGGAGTGCCCCCCAGAGACCATCCCAACCCAGGCATACAGGAGGCCCTGCATTCAACCTGAAGAAGAAAAAGCTGAATCAATTCCGCCATTACAACTATTGTAGAGTTGTTCTAGAGTTGGACCTAAAATTGACCCTTGGGGAACCCCACACTTTATTTTATGGGTTCCTGAGGAAACAAAGAAGTGGGCCAGTTCAGAGTTCGAGAGGCCAGTTCAGAAAAGTACCAGAGAGGCTGACCAGGTTCCTCAATCTATTTAATAAAATGTGATGGTCTACTGTATTGAAGACGGCGGTTAGATCCAGTAGTACCAAGACTGTGAGTTTATGGTTATCTAAGTTACACCTGATATCATTTAAAATCATTAAAAGGGCTGTCTTTGTACTGTGGTTTGTCCTAAAACCAGACTGATACTTAAAAACAAGTTTTTCAAAAAATTTACTTAAAAATGGTAAGTTGGATACAGGCTGATAATTATTTAAGATGTTGGGATCTAGATTGCTCTTCTTCAGAAGGGGCTTCACCAGCCCCATTTTAAAGGAGGCGGGGAAGACCCCCATCTGAAGAGAGCAATGATCAATGATCCGGGTGTGTCGACATTTAAAATCTGTTGGGCTAAAAGACTCAATTGGATGTCATTGATTTTACTTCTGAAGCAGTCTGCAAAATTCTCACAAAGGGAGTCATTTGGTATTTTGGAGGATCTATTAAAATTTGTGTTTGTTAAAAGGTCAATTGTGGAGAAGAGGAATTTTGGGTTGTTTTAATGGTTGCTGATTAGTTTTTGGAAATGGGAGATTCTTGCCTGTTTGACTGAGTTATTATAGGTTTTGAGGTGTCCACGTAATATTTCATAGTGAACTGTTAACTTTGTTTTTCTCTATCTCCTCTCAGCACTCCGGCAGTTTCTCTTCAGTTTTTTAATTTCCGCATTTAGATTAGATTCAACTTTATTGTCATTACACATATACAGGTACAGAGCAACGAAATGCAGTTTAGCATCTAACCAGAAGTGCAATAAGCAACAAGTGCATGTAGCATAAATAATGTGTATGTAGGCAGTATGGTACATATGAACAGTATTTACAGATGAGGACCTATGTACAGGTGAGACCATATATACAGGTGAGTGAGCAGAGATATGTACTATGAACATATACAGATGGATTTGTGCGTTAAATGTCAATAAACTATAAACAGGAACTATAACATATTTACAATAAAGGAGATGGCAGATGATACATTAGTGCAAAATACAGATTAAGTAGGTACTAAAATTTCTCCTTGGGGTGTAGGTCTTGTTTTAATTGTTTTAGATAAAAGTGAAGCCACTGTGTCCAGTGTGGACTTTCTTTTTATGGTTAAAACTGTCAACGTTAAAATCACATGCTGCTGGTAACATTTCTGCAGGAGTGCTCTGTAAAATCTGGATAAAATTTGCACTTCAGAAGTTAGGTAGCATTTCCTCACTGTTCTCACTGGGGCCTCCCGCTGGTTAAAACTGGTGATTGTAAACAGGCACACTAAAGTGGTCCCACACAGCCAGGTCCTCAACAGAAGGTGCACCAATGGACAGGCCAAAGGTTATGACCAGGTCCAGGGTGCGCCCCTACTGTGGGTCGGCTGTGTGACATGTTGTTTAAAATCTAAGCAATGTAGAATGCTTAAAAACTCTGAGGAGTTATCAGTGTGTAAATTAAAATCACATTAAGATTCTGTTATATTCTGTTATATTCTGTTATAATTGCTATGAATAATTGATAGTAGCTCTGATAATTCCCTGTTAAAAGAGGTGGAATCCCGGGGTGGTCTGTAGACTGTCATACAGAGGATGGGGGGGGGGGCTGCTAAGGGGAAGGTGAAAGTAAGTGAGGGGCAGACGGTCCGTGTGCATGTGTATCAACAGCGAGTCAGGAGGTGGGTGTGGTGCAGGAACGGACAGTCAGGTTAATGTTGACAGATAAAAGCCGTGATCCCTCCTGGTTTGGGTGGAGGCCTTCCCATTTAAAAAGGTGAGGCCTGTTTAAAAACGCTGCAACGCTGTTGTCTTATCTTAAGTACATTTAATTAAATATGCGTGAAAAGGAAGCAAATCAATGAATTCTGTTTTTATTCACATTTTACACATTCATTAGACCTGGGGTTCGCATCTTTTTCTTCTGAGAAAAAAAAAAGGTTTGTAGAGATTTCTTTTAAAAATGTTTAACAGACCTTTGAATTTAACCCAATATATGTTAAATTTGTATTCTGTTTTAGTTGTTTATGCAGTTTGTATAATTATATCAATTTTTACATTATCAGTGTACTGATTTTACTTCTCTCACTGTTATATACTTTACTGTCTCTTTTTTATGTGAGGGTATTTTTTCTTATGATTATGTACTATCATTTATTTATTGCTATGGTTTTCCTCTATCTGTTTTTTTCTTTTTCAAATTCTTAACTATTAATAACCTACTTTCATCTATGCTGATGCACAGTGTAAAATTGTTCTCACTGGAGGAAGAGATGTGATGAGATGACAAGATATTTCGGGACAAAAGATCAAAAAGAGAAACTTGTGTTAGCAGAAAGAGGTGAGAATAAGCTTCACAAATGAAGTGGTATAGCAAAAGTGTCTAACTGAGGTGGAACATGCTCTTCTACATGGATTAAGAGGACATAAAAAGCCATAAATATCAAATTATATTAATTCATATTCAGCCTTGTTAGGTTTTCTTGACTGTAGACAATGTGGGGTTTTTTTGTAGCTCAAAGATATACTAGGAGACTGCACTGAGTTAAAAAAAAACAAAACAGCAGTTGTAGAGCATCAGCGTATGCAGCATCTTTATTATCATTTGTCAAAATCCTGCAGTGTGAAAAAAAAACTGCAGTGTGCTAAATTGTACCATTTATCCATGCAGCTCCATTATAACCCAGACTCCAGGATTAAGTGTTGACTTTGTATTTTCCTGCAAACCAAAAACGCTTGCGATGTTTAGGAGCAAAATATAAGGTTATGTACATGTCTACAGATGTGGATATCAATAGTGTTTTAAACACCAGTGGCTGAAATGAGAGTGATGATTTGTGAATTTTTGTGTTTTTCCCCACTCGATGTGAGGGTCTCACTTGCTTGCAGGCTAGAGGGTGTCACTTGCTGTACAGACTGTAAAGCCCTTCGAGGCAAATTGTGTTTGTGATGCTGGGCTATATAAATTGCCTTACTTTTGTATTTGTCCTCATGTCTGTGTACAGCACTTTGGTCAACTGTGTTGTTTTAAAGTGCATTATAAATTGGATTGGATTGGATGTGTTGGATTGGATTGGATTGGATGTGTTGAGGTTCAGGCACAAAATACCCTGGTTATAGATGAGATTAGGATAAAAGATTAGTATTTTTCCCTCAATGTGTCAACATCATCTGCATAAAAACAGAATATGTCATAGGATTCATTCTGATCTCTCCGCAGAGTGAACATTAGATACAAACACCAAAGCTGGATCAATGTCTTTGGCATATTAGATTATATCTGAGGATAATGTTTCAGAGTTTAGTCAGAGAATTATTGCAAAATAAAGAACAGTACCTGAGAGCTGATAAGGATAAGGTCATATATAATGTTGATTATCTTCAGGCTCTCTAAGTGGGCAATTTTAAATCAAGAAAATTTACATTTTCATATCAGAACAAACAAATAAACAACCTTGTTGTTATAGAGACCAGAGCAGAGGCAACAAAGAATAAAGTGGTGAAATGACACTGGAAAGCATCTGTATTGATTTCACATGTCCATTTCCAAATTAAATTTAATGTTCAATCAGTATCAATAAACCGACTTGATCCATTACATTAACATCTATCACAACATGAATAAGTGGCCAAAACAGACAGATATTTATGAAAGTCAATACACTACAGTGATAACTAATGTAAAAGTCAAAGAAAATGATCCAAAAAGGAGGACCATTTTTTTTAAATCTATAAATTGCAAGTATAAATTGGAGTCAAGACACAGTATTCCAAATAGGAGGGAGGAGGTCTAGTAATAATCATGACTTTATATAGCACCTTTAAGAATGAGTTTATTAAGTGCTTTGACAAATAAAGTAAATGAAAGAGACACAGAGACAGATACATTAAGGCAAGTGCCACAAGAAAAGATATGAGGAACACATGAGGAAATGTGCAGTGTTACAGCAGCCAAAAAACAAAAGATGGTAAATAGAAATTAGTATCAAATATGTGCAGGAGATGTGCAAGAAAAAGATAAACAACAATAGCTTCGCTATATACAGTATATACAAGTAAACAGTGCACTCAGGGAAGACAGTGTTATAATGTACAGTATTGCACAGGGAATGAGGCAGTTTTGGTGTGGGTGTGGTCTACCGACAGAGATGGTACAGTCTAACTGCAGGAGGGAGGAAAGACCTGTGACACCTCTCCTTCACACACTGAAGGTGTGGGGTCACAGAGTCTTCCAGAGGGTGGAACTCCTTCTCCATTATGGGTGATAGGTGATGGGTGATCCTCCTTTATCAGCCTGTCCAGTTTCCTCCTGTCAGCATGGAGCGCTAGAAACAAATGGCTGATGCCACCAGTGAGCCATAAAAGGTCCTCAAGAGTGCCAGTCAGACCTAGCAGACCCACACATATTGTGAGGGTCTGCTGGGAACGTCTGACGGAGTCTCCTGTCTAAAAGAGCTTCAACTCCCACCTCTGGCAGTACATCTTCCGAGGAAGGCGGGAGACATTGAGTCTGAATGTGCCACGTTTCTTGCCTCCATTGTTGAGGCAGCTGCCAGGAGCTGCAGCCGTAAGGTGATCAGTGCCTGTCGTGGCAGCAACCCCCGTACCTGTTGGTGGACTCCTGTGGTAAGGGGTGCCGTCAAGCTATAAGGCCTTTTTGGCCTGTGGGACTCCAGAGGCAGCTGATAGGTACCGGTAGACCAAGCAGAATGTGGCTTTGGTGGTCACTGAGGCAAAAACTTGGACGTCAAAAACTCGGACGTCGGACCATCAAGCATCTCAGAAGGGGGAAGCAGTGCACTGTCACCACACTCAACAACATGTCTTCCCATGAGGAAGCAGAGTCTAGGGACTCAGGGGTGGGCTTGTCTATCTCTGGGGCAGAGGTTGCCAAGGTGGTGAAAAAGTTCCCAGGGGTGGATGAGATCCGCCCAGAGTTCCTCAAGGCTCTTGATGTTTCAGGGCTGTCTTGGCTGACACGCCTCTGAAACATTGCGTGGACATCGGGGACAGTGCCTCTGGATTGGCACACTGGGGTGGTGATCCCCCACTTTAAAAAGGGGGACCGGAGGGTGTGTTCCAACTACAGGGGACTCACACTCCTCAGCCTCCCAGGTAAGTTTTTTCGGGGGTCCTCGGATTCAGGAGTAACATTGTGGTTTTGGTCTTGGTCGTGGAACAGTGGACCAGCTCGACTCTTGGCAGGGTCCTGGAGGTTGCATGAGAGTTTGCCCAACCAGTCTATATGTGCTTTGTGGACTTGGAGAAGGCGTTCGACTGTGTCCCTTGGGAAGCCCTGTGGGGAGTGCTCTGGGAATATGGGGTACCGGACCCTTTGATAAGGGCCATTCAGTCCCTGTATGACCGGTGTCAGAACCTGGTCCGCATTGCTGGCAGTAAGTTGGATCTGTTTCCAGTGGGGGTTGGACTCCGCCAGGGCTGCCTTTTTGTCACCGATTCTGTTCATAACTTTTATGGACAGGATTTCTAGACGGGGTCCAGTTTGGTGGGCTCAGGATTGCTTTTTGCAGATGACGTGGACCTGTTTGCTTCATCGGGCCGTGATCTTCAGCTCTCACTGGAGCAGTTCACAGCCGGAATGAGAATCAGCACTTCAAAATCCGAGACCATGGTCCTAAGCCGGAAAAGGGTGGAGTGCCCTCTTCGGGGGGGATGAGATCCTGCCCCAAGTGGAGAAGTTTGAGTATCTCAGGGTCTTGTTCACGAGTGAGGGAAGACTGGAACGGGAGATTGACAGGCGGACCTGTCATGCGAAGAAGGAGCTGAGCCGAGAGGCGAAGCTCTCAATTTACCAGTCAATCAATGTTCCTACCCTCACCTATGGTCATGATTTGTGGGTAGTGATCACAGATACAAGCGGCAGAAATTAGTTTCCTCTACAGGGTGTCTGGGCTCTCCCTTCGAGAGAGGGTTGAGAAGCTCGGTCATCTGAGAGGGGCTCGGAGTAGAGCCGCTGCTCCTCCGCATCGAGAGGAGCCAGATGAGGTGGCTCGGGCATCTGGTTAGGATGTCTCCTGGATGCCTCCGTGGTGAGGTGTTCTGGGCACGTCCCACTGGGAGGCCCTAGGGACGACCCAGGACTCACTGGAGAAACTATGTGTCTCAGCTGGCCTGGGAATGCCTCGGGATTCCCCCAGAAGAGCAACACAAAGTGGCCAGGGAGTCTGGGCTTCTCTGCTTAAGCTGCTGCCCCCACGAACCAACCTCAGATAAATGGCAGAAGATGGATGGATGGATGGATGACCAGACCCTCATTTGTTTTCTTTGATGTTAGACAAACCATAAGCATCTTGTATGGAACCCTCAATTTTTTTGGCTCTGACTTTTGTCATCTAAAATGTATTTCTGCTCTGTTTTTCTGAAACGATATAATTATTTCTGCTGTTTTTCAACAAGATATTATCTTCATTCAGTAATGGTGAACAAGATATTTGTTTGAAAAACCAACCAAACTTTACAGTCTGAGTGAGCCACACACCAGGGGATATCAGTTCTCTATTCACAGAAATATAGTATTAAATATATTAAATAAATATATATATAAAAAACACACTTTCATTGCAATAGTTTACATAAGGGCAGTTCAAAATACTAGAAAAATCTTCAGTTTGTACCATTTACAGTCAAGCATTTTCATGCATTGTTTCAATTAAGTGAAAATCTTTTTTTTTTTTTTTTTTTTGATAAAAACAGCAATGGACTTAATCATTTCTACTTTCTTCTACATTATATTGACATTGTAGTGGATACTACCATAAAAAAGGATAAAGGACCAAAAAACGGAAAACGAAGTGCCAAAAAAGATCACTCAAATTTATCACAAAAATACCAACAAAAGGCGTGTGTTAGGACGCGGATAAAATGAGGGAGAATCGAAAACAGACAGAGTTACAGCTTGTAGTGTCTAGACTGTACCGCTGAACTGGAGAGACGCGCTGACGAGGAGTGTCTGGAAATCCGGGCTTGAATAGAAGAAGCTCTGAAGTGGAGATTGAAGGCAGCTGCGCTGGTAACGGCCCCGCCTCACCTGTCAAACAACCTCCTACCACATAGCTCCACAGGAAAAGGCACCGTTACCAAAATAAAACGCAGGAAATACAAACAGAACAGAAGAACAACGCAGAGCGGACATGACAGATATTTCCTTACTATTGCACCGACATTTTGCAAGTTGAATAGCTATAGCACATATAAATGATTTATTATGTTTTTTCCTAATTCATTTTTTGTCAAATTCATAACTTTTCTTTTTTAGACATTTTCTATAGTGTGTTTGCAGCTAAGGATGTTTGGCATGATTCTATTTGTATGTGAACCATTTTATCAATTTGTACTACTATACAAACTAAGAAGTATTGGTTGGTTGACTGAATGACTGGCTTATTAGGTGGATAATTGATTGATTGATTGACTGATTAAAAGAAAGACAGGAAGTAAACCAAAATCAAATACACTAGGACAGTACAGTAATCTCAAAAGTAAATCTAAAATCTATTGGTTCTCACAAGAGAAACTCATGACAGAAACATTAAAATCCCCCTAGTCACATTGAAATTATAACATTCCTAGCAATTCTCTAAAGAATCTGGATCATGGAAGAATGTGTCAGTGAAATATAAGACTGATATTTCTGCTCAGAATGTCCAAAAACAGCTCACTTCTATCTGTGTGTGAATGTGTGTCAACAAGCCTGTCACTATTAAACAGTGTGGGCAAATCAGTTTCATCAAAGATTTTTGAGGGAGTTCCTGTATCTGTGTTTGTATATATGTTAGACTGTTATGTGTGTTTGACCTCCAGTTTTCCCCCAGTGTAACACCAAAACAACAATGACTTGAATGTACTTAAACACTGTTGACACATTTATAAATAGGAGTCACGAGGAACAGCGGAATGATTTGATGAGGGTTGAACTGATTTAAGTCATATGTTGTAGCCTTCACACACTCAGTTTATGCCTGTACTGGAATGTGATCTTTAAGGCATTTTTTTGTTATTTTGTTAAAATCCTCTATATGCTCTGATATAAAAAAGTGCCAGTGCCATGGTTCAAGTTGTTAGAATTCACTGTGCACTATAAATTTTTCAGTATTTTATTACAGACAATGCTTAGATATCGCAATAAAATAATGTATAAATAAACACGTGTTTAAAGTTATTTAGCAATTGATTCTGTATCTGAGATGGTGTTCACTTCACAAGCAGAATCCTTTGCCTCTGTGTTGCCATCCCTCAACATGTCACTTTTTATTTATTTACAGGAGTTTATATTGACAGTAGAGAACTAACGTAAGGTAGTGTACTATTCATTTTACATGCTGCCATAAAGCCAGTGCCACTGATGCATTGCTTGGCACATTATGGTTTTATGAACCAGTATGGTGTCCTCCTCTGCATGGACTGAATAATATCTCACTGACATGCAAAGTTGAAGAGATGGAGGAGGAGTCACATTCAGCTCCAAGCAGTGCAGGTTTGCCAGAGTTTGCATGTCTGTGACTTTTACCATGCCAGGAATATTACAGATAAACAATATCTTTGCAGTTACAATCTAAAAGATGGATTCTGTCTCTTAGAACCCTTTTGCAGTTGAGTTGACAGGTTCCTACTTCTGTAGTGAGATCATCCTCTCTAAAACCAGCCATTTTTCTCTTTGTGTTTCATTCTGCTGGCAGCTAGTGGGGTTACACCACCTTTGCATAAGTAAAGATACACAATTACTAAGGTTAGTAAACAGAGAGAGGTGGTGCACATACAGCAGTGTGATATTGCACAGTGACATTTTTTCTGAGAAGTCTAAAAATGTTGCTTGCTCCATCCTTTAATAACTAAAAACAGGGCGAAAACAGAGGACTTTTGAAACAATTACATAGTAGCATGGATGTAGACTTTGATATCTGTCACTTGTTTAGATGTTGTATTTTGTCTTTCTCCCTCTTCATATCTCTGGTAATCTGTTCCCCATCCTGGTCTCTGATTGGCTGGAGTGGCTGGAGTTGTCACCAACTCTGATTTCCAAAAAGATGGTGATGCGATGAGGGTGACTTGCACAACTGAACTAGGCTTTATGTGCCAACCCCTTTCCTGGATGTTCCTGACATTCTCCTGCTGTTGTGACTGCATCAAACCCAGGCAATCTGGACCCAATTCTCTGGACACTTTCTAAAGGTTTTGTGTAAAAACAGCTACAGATAGTCCCAAGGAAAACATGTGACCAGCAGGTCCTCTGTAACTATTCTTCACTGAACACTGACACACTCTCCCCTAAAGGAATAAAAAAATCATTATTTGTACACTGGCTGGCTCGTGAACACTACCCGCTAAATCAAGGATCAACTCTGATATAAACATTTTTGTCTAGTCATGTGCATGTATGGAGATTCCTGGAACACAGTCACTTCATTGTATAAATCAGATCACTCACATTCTAATACAGCAGCCTTTAGATGGGTTTCTTCTAAAACTGGATCACCCTGAAGGAATAGGCAGGTCTTCCTGTAATATGTTGTAGCTCTCATAACATTTAACATCTAAATATATTTTTCTTCTAATAATTCTTCTCAAAGCTCCCTCTGCGAGACCATGCAGTTGTTGCTTTAGATGGTCTGAGCCACTTCTAGACTGTATATTTTGAAATTTAGTATATTAAGTGACAACAATTATCATTATGGCACTGTGTCATGAGTTGAACAGAAAATCATTTTTACTTCATACATTTATGCCCTCTCGTATAATTTCATGACCACTGATTTGATGTTACTGCTTGGGTTTTATAATTTTCATAGGTCTTTTAAAAATCCTTTCCTCTGTGTGAATAGAGGCAATTGTTATTTGTCAGTTTTTCAATCCTAAGAGAGACCATAAACTGGCTGACTTCTATTCTCCAACCACCAATGCGAGAACATTAATATCATCAGTTTTGCTTCAAGGCTTTGTGAAACCAATCTTGTGACTCACCAATTGCAATGGTGTGTTCTGAGAGGCGGCTGTTTTGTGCAGGGGTCAGAACCTATAAAAGCCATATCAACCTCAGTACAGCAATGTTTGCAAATAAAGCAGAGCAGAGTTCATTGCGCGACAGAAGCAGGAGCAGAGTCTGTGTTGTTCTGAGGATTCAAAAGTGGAATGTAACAAGTCATTCCACTTGTTACATTCCATCTTATCATCCCCAAAGCTGTTGACACAGATATTTGGCGTGTGGGTTTTGCATTGTTTTAGACTTTCGATATGAGTCAGTATAACAACGATCTGACACAGAGGGAGCAAGAGCTGCTAAAGATTCGCAGAGACAGTGACACTAAAGCCGCTGAGCTCGTCAAAATGGAGAAGATGCTGCAGCAGACCAAAGACCTATTGGACAAGAAGACAGAGATAAGTTCAGACAAAATGGGCTACCAAGAGAACATGGGTCAGTAAAAATCATGACTCACTTACTTGAAATGGTTAACTACACCTTAAATGTTGACTTTTTAACAGTTTTGTTATTGTTTTCTGCAGTTGAAGATTTGGAGGAAAAGGTGCGGTCCTCCCGTCGATACAGGAGAAACTCCCTCCATCACACACAGATGCTGGAGAGCCAGATGAAGACAGTGAAAGGCGAGTTGGTGGGTACACTGGACCATCTCCAGGAGCTGAGGAACATCTTGCACCGCTCACAGAAGAAAGCTGAAGAGCGCAAAGTGGCGATGGAGAAGCTGGCGGCAGGGCTCAGGTGAATCTCTGCCGCCCTGCCACTGCTGCTTCTTCCTCTGCTTCTGCTGCTGCTGCTTTAGATTCAGAAGACAAGATTTTGACCATTTTTGAGCTTGAATGCACAAAGGTTTCTAACCTGACATCATCTCACATTAAACAAGACCATAAGAAGAGAGACTTAAGCTGCCTCATGAATTTGGCATCACTAAAGATGTTTAAAAGACGTTTTAATGAATTTCAGAAGCTGATTCCAACCAACGAGTAAGGAAAACCATCTTTACTTACTTTACTTGATTTACCTGTGATTCCTGTCTCCTTTACTTTTGCTTCATGTTGACAAGGTTTGAATTTATTTTGGTCTGTTTGTGCTATTTATCTTTGTGTAAGTTGAAGATGATTATAAATTACTACTGCTTATGTCACTGCAAAACACAGCATCCATAAAGAAGTTCTGTGGATTAGTACTTATTTATTGTGATTTTATTAATCCTTATTGAGAGTCAGCAATGGTTAGGATCCATAACATTTTCCATAAATATTTCCTCTTGGTTTCTCCCTGGTTTAGGATTCAGGCCCATCCAAACTTTGTCCCCTAAAAATTATGTTAAAAAAATAAAAAATAAATAAAAAAAACAACTAAGCAGAAGTTGTTGAATAAAGATAATATTAAAATAATGCCTTATTCATGATCTAAGGAATATGTTTTTAGAAGCACACAGAGAGCTTGTTTACATATTTGCATGTATTTAAATATTTGGCATATGAAAAAGATTGTTGCACCATTTCGGCTTGTGAATAAACAGGATTTAAAATGATCTGACAGACTGTTCAGAACACAGGCAAATGTTTTTTCTTTGTAGATTATTTTTCCTTCAGACAACAGAAAGGTATGTTTTGCACATACTTTCCCATGTTTCCACTCCCTGTTGGATCAATAGTCTGTTGTCTTGTGGTGAATCATCTGAAAACTGTTTGTGCCCTGTTGCTGATGGCTGCAAGTGATCAACATCATTGCATCAGTTTATTTCTGTACAGTTTTTCACACCCTGTCATATGCTGAGCCTGAGGGGCAAGTTCATCCTCTCACCCTGACCTATATTTACTGTGTGCTGCTTCATGTTTTCTCCAGTTTTCTGTTTCCGATTTTTCCTAAATGGCCTCAAACCTTTCCCTTCATTTACTGCAAATGATGATTATGTGTATGAATATTATTACGATCCTGCAAATAAATGGATACCTCTCTGTGGGTACTTTCTTTTTCTTCATAGCAGATAAAAGGGAAATATCCACACACCTACTCACATTTAAAGGATTTAATAATGGGCCAAACTTTTCCTTCCTTTTTCCCTGCTGTGAAGATTATTGATTGATTTTATTGATTTTAAATACAAAACAAAAAGGAAATTGATACAAATAATAATAAATACATAGATATATGATTGTAGATATATAACTGTCTACCTTTCATTTTTATAGTAAATCCGAAGGGAGTAGGCTGAAGTTAAATGATGTTATCGATATTATAATTTTTAGTTATAAAAGATATATTGCTAGATTAAATCATTAATCTTGCAATCTTGTTTGGGGACTGTTCATTGTACACCATGTTTGAACTTTTTTGGAGCAGATATTCCACAGGTTCACTCCTCCTGCCACTTTGCAATTCCAAATTCAGATTGCACAAATTGTACAATCTTTTATTTTCTCCACTTACGGTCTGAACAGATTTTGTTTAAATTTATATTCATATTTTTTATTTGCAATCTCTCTTTTTATAGGTTTTAATTATTATTTTGCTTCATATCTTATCATATCTTATTTTGTTTTCTCATTTTGGCTAAATGCTGCCCTCCACAATTCAAAGTCCTCAAACACAGTTCTTCTGCTTCTTGGAGACTGCTGATTTAAGCCCTAATCAGCCAAAACATCCTCAAATCTGATATATTTAAACACATTTGACATAAATAAATATATATAAAATACATTGTATTTTTGAACAAAGTTGTAGAACTAGTAGTAATATTATTTAGTGATTTTCTTTTAGTCAGTTCTAGTTCTGTGCTATTCTAGTTTATTAGTTTTGATGGACCCTCCAGTTATATATTAATTTTTTTAAATAAATATTTCATGTAATCCTGGAGTAAATATACTGTAGATGACACTGGTGTGTGATGTATCACAGGCTGAGGGACAAAAATGGACAAGACAAACGATTTTGCGTAAATGTGACTAACCTGAATATGATTTACAAGTAGAACTTATCTCCTCACAGATTAATGATTTGAACAACAGATAGAATTTGTAAAGAAATAAAACATAATTTCTACAACAATAGATTAATAACAACATTATATATATGTATCACTTTTGACATGGAATTAGAGCTAACACAGGTTTGACTAGGTCAAATAAACCTGGTTAGGCTTCTTAACTCTTCTCTTTAATCCACAAATAATAATAATTAAATAATGTTAAGAATGAGTTGAAACTACTTAGTAAAAGTAAAAAAAAAATCAAAAATAATATCTTTTTGTATTGTTATTTTATTGTAGTTAATTGCATTTGTGTTTGGTTTACAATTATCCAGACTCCACTGAACTTGTTCTTGTGTTGCTGTAATTAAGTTAAATCCATACTGGGGAGAATTCACACCCCGGATTGAGACACACCTACTGATGCTCACTCTTACTGAAAACATGACACCAGCCAGGTCACAACGAAAACTAATTTTCTAGTGTAGCCACTTCTCACCTAATAGGTGTCTGCACCTGCTCAAGTCTACAATACTTTGTATTTTATGTTATTTTTTATTTTATTTTATTTACAAAGCGATTTACAAAGCGATTGATTTTTTTATATTTAAAAATGCTTTTTGTGTGTATTTTAGCTGTGTCTTTGTAAACGTCCTGTTAATATGTCTTTAGTGTTTACATTATCTTTTTTTATTTTAAATCTAATTTTGTTTTATAATCCTATTTCCCCTCCTGCTTGGTTAAATAAAGGTAAAATGAAAAATTCATTTTTCACTTGTGAGGGCACAGGAACTGCTGGTCTACATTTGTGGATTTTGTGTTGCTTAAGTAAATACAAATTAAGAATTCAAAATGCCAATTCACATATAGCACTTATTGATGGAGGCAGTGATGTAAACTCACAGATTTTTTCCACAGCAAAGTAACCTTTAGTTTCCAGTAGAATGGAATAGAATAGAATAGAATAGAATAGAATAGAATAGAATAGAATTTTTGTTAATTGTACAAGACAATAAAGACAGTAGTGGATGCCTCTAAAACTGCATTTGCAAAGCTTTTAAGAAGATTCCAGCACAGGACACACACAATAATAAATATGGCTGGTAAAAAAAATAGGGTGGGGTGACACCCAACAGCACATATTGTGCAAGAATATAATTGCACTAAACAACAGATTCAATTGTAGTTATGTTTTTGAATTCCTGTCAGAAAAGGCATGAAAACACTGTCTAAGAGATAAAGCAGCTAATTTATTCTTAGCATATTATAAACTTAAGCTGGTGTAGATTTTATAAGGTGAGCCTGTTATTTTATAAGGTGTAGATTTTATAAGGTGAGCCTGTTATCTAGCTGCTTAAATACTTAAATAATTTTTCTTGTGTGTCTGCTGGCAGCCAGACTTGGGCCCAGTGCTGAAGGCGTGCAGGGGGCTCTATACATTTGAGAAACATGGATTATCCCTAGGTTTCTTGGCCTAGGACATATCAACACACAGACTAGAGGAGCACAGTTAAGCAACATGGATTTCAGGAGAATATTTTAGTCTGACACAAGTTAGAACAAGTTAACCTGCAGCTGCTGTGTTATGTGTCTGCTCACGCAGATGCTCAGTGGTGATATCTCTCACACAAGGACTGACTGTGTGTGTTAGTACACACACTACACAGCTTGGTAGAATGTGCTGATGTAGTTCATCAGTAAGTGACGGACCCAGCACTAACCAGAGATGACAGTTAGTGATCAGAGGAGAGATTATTCTCTTGCTTCCTGTAGAGCTCACACCCACAGCTTGTAGGCTCGGAGCTGTGGACAGCCCAGTGCCACCCATTTAAAGATCCAGTGTCCAACATTTAGGTTTGATTTGTAGAAATGGAATTAAATATCCATGCACAATTGCTTTACAATTAAAAAATTAATGCCTTTTATTTGTACTATGGGCAAGGGCTTTGCTTTACAGAGGCAGCCCATGTGGGCAAACATGACAAACACGTTTTGCTGGTACATGAAGGCCGCTATAGTTTGTTACAATCTGCAGTCTCACCATTATATGTGGTTATTTTTAAACACTTTAAAGGAACATTGTGTAACAAATGTATTGTATAAAGTCATAAATTGGGCCAGTCACAGAAAGAGGGTTGTTGATTAGAATCCCGGTTTGCCTGAGGCTCTCTAGAGTGTGACCCCACCTTTCGCCCAATGTCAGCTGGGAATGGCTCTAGGGACTTCAAGTAAATATACTTGGTTGTTTCCCTTTTTGGGTATTGTTTAACAGTGTTACATAACTTATTTGGCTAAGACATGGTTGGGTGTTGGTAAAAACTGCCTTCTCACACGCTGATGAACACACCTCTTGATGTTTGTACGGGCTATAAATGAGAACTGAGCTCAGATAGACTGTCTGGAGACCTGCAGAACAGCAGCAGCAGCAGCAGCAGCAGCAGCAGCAGCAGCAGCAGCAGCATCGCCCTCCTCATACCCACCCAGGATCTGTTTCCTGTCCTCAACAGGTAATAAAAAAGTTATTAATGCTCTTCACATCTCTGCAAAATGAACAATGCAATGGGAAACAAGAGCATTCAGAGAGTGCAGTCCGTCAAAGCTAAGTCACGGCAACATTTTGATCTACTGGATCCAGATTTTCTGTAAGTGCATGTCTGCTTATAGCTATTACCATCTTACATAAGCATTAAAACATTCATCCTGATCTGTTATGATGTCACTGAGAAATACACATCTGAGTTTGTTAAATGGGACTGGTAAATTTAAATTTCTGCCAAATCTGTAATCTTTGTGACATCAGTGGATAGATTATTCCCAAAATTTAATAGGAACATACCTGGGTGATCACCTACCCATCATAAAAAAATGTAGGCAGGTAGTTGCTAACAGAAGGACAAACCTACAGGTAAACCCACACAACAATGAAAAGATAACCTTCTTGGTGGTGGTAAAAATTGGCAGCATGTCACAAAGTATAATAGATATAATAGATATAAAATAGATATAATAGATAAAGTATAATAATAACAGGGCACAAATAGTCCTGCACATCATAATATCAGGGAAGAATTTGTTGTTTTCCACTGGTGCTTTAGACATAATTGTATAATTGATAATATACAATATAATAGATGTAATGGAACTTTGCAGGGCAACAATTAAACAATGGGGGACATGTACTGTCTGTACTTGCAGGGAGTGGCTCTTGCCAAACAAAACATACCAGCACTTGTTGGTTAATGTGGTAAGGACACTCCCTCAAACATCACCTGATGTTTCACCTCTATTGCAACAATACTTTAATTAATCACACTGGTATAACAGGTTAAGCAGAAAAAAATACAGAGTGGACATTATGCTCTGGGAACAAATCATGTAGTGATGGATGACTGATAAAATACAATAAGAGTGAAATTTTGTTAAAAATAAGTGCACAAAATAGTTTAAGTCAATTTCTTAAGTTATTTATCAGTAAACAGATCACCAGAAATAATTTGATTAATGTTTCCTGCAGATGTGTTTAAAAGAAAGTTTGTGGGCCCCAGTAATAACTGAAAGAAATAACAATAGACTGTCCAGGGTGTACCCCGCCTTTCACCCTATGTCAGCTGGGAGGATAAAGCAGTAGACATTAAAAAACTACTGATGTTATAAATCAAGTGAGAAGTAGAAGCTCATTTGTGAGCAACATCTGTATGTCAGTGACAATTCAAACACACAAAAATGCGTGAAAAAAACCACAAATTCAGGTACATATTTAATGGGTACTGCACTAGTTCAAAGTGAGTTCTTTGTGCGACCAGTGGCGCCACCCCCCTGGTGGCTAACTGCTACTACCATCCTACTTCCAAGGCTTTACTTTTTAAACCAGAAGACTATGTCAATTTTTTTCTGTGACAATAGCCCATACATTTGTTAAGTTGAGATAGAAGCTAGTCTAGTGACAAACTCCTCACTAAAGCAATTGTTGACATGATGTACAGAAAATGGGTCTGCCCCAGGTTTAATGCAATGATGACAGAGAAACAATGTCTAGCAGCTGCATACATCCAACAGCTGCTACTGAATAGCAGCTACCTTTTGATTCAGCTTTTGCTTTAAGCAACTTGATCCACCGAGCAAAAATTGTTAGACACCATTACTAGATAGCCAGCGCTCCTACAAAACTACATCAAGCATGTTTGTTGACATGTTTTCCATTACTCTACATACGTTATCCATATCATTGGTCTGACTGGTCGTAGGTCTATCCAAAGTAATCTTCATTTGATTGGCAATTGTTGAGTCTATAAAATACCCATGAACAAACTAAAATGGTATAATTTATATTTAAATTAAAATATAACCATTTTATAATCATGCAACACAAATAAAAGCCATTATTATTATTCCATTATAATGCCATTATTGCTTGAAGAAAATTAAATTATGTTGTTTGTCCTTTATGTGTCATAACAGGAATTTGCTCATGAAACGGATCCATTTTGTCCTGCTATAAACTATAAACTCTGTAAGTTCTTCATGAAGACATGTCTTTTCTCAGGCCCTGAGCACTATGGCACAGCCCAAACAGTTTGAAAATGCAGGAAAGACACCCGGCCTGCAGGTGTGGCGGGTGGAAAAAATGGATTTGAAACTCGTTCCTCCTGAACTCCACGGAGAGTTCTTCAGTGGAGACTCTTACATCATACTCCACACATCCCCGACTCTTTCCCGCAACATTCATGCATGGATTGGTATTTGGTTTAGGTTTTTTGCTGACAACTCAAAGCATTCTGAACCTTATGAAAAAGTTCGGCCTGCCTGTTTTACCACAGTTCATTTGTTCTACCACAGGTAAGGGTACCTCCGTGGATGAGAGAGGGGCTGCAGCCATTTTCATGAGTCAGCTGGATAACTTCTTTAATGGCAGTCCAAGACAATTCACTGAGTTTCAAAATGAAGAATCTACCACCTTCATGAGCTACTTCAAGGCTGGAGTCAGATACAAGGTGAATGCATGTTGTTTTCATGGTGGTAGTTGGTGGAATTTCAACATATATTTTCCATCATATAACAGCAGAGCACATGGCCAGCACTCTGCATCCCAGTTTGGGCCTTTCTGTGTGGAATTTGCATGTTCTCCTAGTGTGTGCATGGTTACCAACGGTGTAACTGTATATCTGGAGCTTCTAAGGTTATTCTGCTAAAAAAGTCTCTCATTACCACTAGGAGAGAGGAGCTGGTCATTTTTTTCTTTTATTGATGTTATTTTATTCACAAAGAAATTCATGCTCAGTGTTAAGGGAATAGGCGGCTCAGTAGAGCAGTGACTCTTTATCAGCCTAGCTACAGTGCTGAACAGGAACTTTGGATTATTCTTATAATAGGTTGCTCTAGCTTTATGAAGAGCTTTATATAAGCCCCAAGAACATCTTTCCAGGCTACATGAAATTCTTTTTAGATTAGTGGAACACCATTTTCTTTCTAATATACATAAAGCCTGAGAGCGAGTATGGGAGTTAAACCATGGTGCTACTCTCCTCTGATTCATCACTTTCTTTTTGAGAGGGGCAAGACTATCTAATGTAGTATGCAGTGAAGCTGCTGCATTATCAACAAGATTGTCATTGAAAGTGGGTGTAAAATCATAACTGTTAACTTTAGGTTTACTTGGCACAGTTAAATAATGGCTGCACTGTCTCTTTGAAAGTATTAATATTATTATCAGACAGGCACCGACGGTATTTTTTCTTAATGTTATTGTAGTTAGTTATTGTGCAATTAAATGTGATTAGATAATGGCCAGTTAAGAGGGGGTTTGGAGAGAAATAGTTAAGTTTTCTAAATCTATGCCATAAGTGAGTGGGTGTGACTAAGGCAGTGGGTGGGTTTATTCACATGTTGAGTTAAAACAATTGACTGTCAGAAGGTAGCAGTTTGTGGAAAAAGTGAAACCAAACAAATAATAATAATAATAATAATAATAATAATAATAATAATAATAATAATAATAAGGCTAAAATTCCATGCTAATTGTATGTTTTTCCATAAGAAAAACATAATTTTTACATAAGGAAGTACTCACTGCAAGCCAAGTTTCCAACCTTGATTAGTAATAAACTCATGTCCTGGACTGTTTCTTGACAAAATGATTGATTTCCACAATTAAAAATTATGTAAAACCACAATTTCATTCAGTTCAAGATAAACTAAATACTAGATGTAAAATTAATTGTAAAATACAATAAAAGCTTGAGTAGATTCAGTCTCTATTCTTGGCAAGAAAGGAAATTGGTTCAAACTAACCCTATGAAATGAACAGATAAATACATGAATAGTTATAGTTGATAATAATTTAGACAACTTGTATTTGCTGCTATCACAGAAAGGTGGCATCGCCTCAGGGTTCCAAACTGTAAAGCCCAGTGACATCCAACGCGTGCTGATGCTTAAAGGTCGTCAGAACATCAGAGCCGAGGAGGTGGACATGAGCTGGGACAGCTTCAACAGTGGAGACTGCTTCCTCATTGACCTGGGAACTGTAATTACAGAGCAGATGTAGTTTATAGAATTTTATTTATTGCACAGTGTTTTACTGAAACCTATTTTCTTCTGCTTCTCACTGCAAAATACTAGGATATCTACCACTGGTCTGGAAGTAAATGCAACTTCTTTGAGGCCTTCAAAGCCACTGAAGTGGCCATTGAGATACGTAACAATGAGCGAAGTGGCCGTTGTACAATACACAGGATAGAGGAAGGCTCTGAGCCAGAAGCTGTCATTAAAGTAAGATGATTACTCTGATTTTTCTGACTTAAAACAAATGGGTGGCACTGTTGAGGGAACCTCTCGGAATTTCCAAAGAATTTATCTGGCACATTGGGAGGATGTAATATGTCTGCATTTGTATTTTGTATAGCTGCTTGGACCAAAGCCAGACCTCCCAGCAAAAGGTGCTGATGATGATGCTGCTGTTGATAAGAAGAATAGGAACATTGCTTCTCTCTATTTGGTAAATATGAACAGATATTCAGCTTTTAAAGTTTCTTTGTGTGATCCTCCAACCTTTTGGAGTCATCTCACTTAAGTCCAAATAAATATTGGGACATCGACACAATACTAATCTTTTTGGCTCTATACACCATCACAATGGATTTGTAAAATAAAATGAATTACAACAGTTTGTATATGTGCCTTCCACTTTTTAAGAGACCAAACGTAATGGGACAAATTAAGAATCATAAATCAAACTTTCACTTTTTAAATACTTGGTTGCAAATCCTTTGCAGTCAATTACAGCCTGAAGTCTAGAATGCATAGACATCACCAGACACTGGGTTTCATCCCTGGTGATGCTCTGCCAGGCCTCTACTGCAACTGTCTTTAGTTCCTGCTTGTTCTTGGAACATTTTCCCTTCAGTCTTTTGTCTTCTGCAAGTGGTATCCATGCTCAGTCGGGATCAGGTCAGGTGATTGACTTGGCCATTGCATAACATTCCACTTCTTTGCCTTAAAAAATTCATTGGTTGCTTTTGCAGTATGCTTCGGGTCACTGTCCATCTGCACTGTGAAGTGCCGCCCAATGAGTTCTGAAGCATTTGGCTGAAAATGAGCAGATAATATTGCCCGAAATACTTCTGAATTCATCCTGCTGCTTTTGTCAGCAGTCGCATCATCAATAAATACAAGGGAACCAGTTCCATTGGCAGCCATGCATGCCCATATCATGACACTACCACCACAATGCTTCACTGATGAGGTGGTATGCTTTGGATCATGAGCAGTTCCTTTCCTTCTCCATACTCTTCTCTTCCCATCACTCTGGTACAAGTTGATCTGTCTCATCTGTCCATAGGATGTTGTTCCAGAACTGTGAAGGCTTTTTTGATGTTGTTTAGCAAACTCTAATCTGGCCTTCTTGATTTTGAGGCTCACCAATGGTTTACATCTTGTGGTGAACCCTCTGTATTCACCCTGGTGAAGTCTTCTCTTGATTGTTGACTTTGACACACATACACCTACCTCCTGGAGAGTGTTCTTGACCTGGCCAACTGTTGTGAAGGGTGTGTTCTTCACCAGGGAAAGAATTCTTCGGTCATGCACCACGTGATCTTCTTCTGTCTTCTGTGTCCTTTGGTGTTGCTGAGCTCACTGGTGCGTTCTTTCTTTTTAAGAATGTTCCAAACAGTTGATTTGGCCACACCTAATGTTTTTGCCTACTTTGTGATGGGTTTGTTTTGATTTTTCAGCCTAATGATGACTTGCTTCGCTGATAGTGACAGCTCTTTAGATCTCATATTTCAAGTCATAGAGTTGATTTCAACAGATTCCAAATGCAAATAGCACACTTGAAATTAACTTGTAAATGTGATAATGAGGGAATAACACACACCTGGCCATGGAACAGCTGAGCAGCCAATTGTCCCATTACTTTTGGTCCCTTAAAAAGTGGAGGCACATATACAAACTGTTGTAATTCCTACACCGTTCATCTGATTTGGATGTAAATACCCTCAAATTAAAGATGAAAGTCTGCAGTTAAAGCACATCCTGTTCATTTTATTTCAATCCATTGTGGTGGTGTATAGAGCCAAACAATTGTGTCAATGTCCCAATATTTATGGACCTGACTGTATATACTTGGTAGTTGAAGCTTTGGTTAAAGCTGTAGTACATAACTTTTAGAAATAAATCGATGACATTTGTGTTGATTAATTGCTGAATGACTTCACACTGTGCTGATAAGGCCCAGCAGGTCAATATTGAATTGTGTTGATGTTCCAATATTTATGGACCTGACTGTATGCCCCCCCCCCTTTAAAAGAACCAATATGAATACACTTTGCAGTCAGATGATAACTGTAGATTTTCTCTCTAGATTTCTGATGCTGCAGGCTCCATGAAGACAGAACTGGTGGCTAAAGAAAACCCATTCAAACAAGACATGCTCTCCAACAAAGATTGCTACATCTTGGACAATTCTGGAGACCATAAGATATTTGTCTGGAAAGGTGTTTGACCTATACTTTTTTAATCAATTTCTGCAAAATATTCTTATTAGGATACACTTTTCAGGTTGCTCATAGTAAGTTGAGTACCTTACCAGCTGAGAATATATGAATCATTCAAAGACATTTACTGAAGTCTCTAACCTCTGTACCACACCTGCCAAATTGCAGGTAAGAATGCAAATGCAGATGAGCGTAAAGCAGCGCTGGCTGCTGCAAACAAGTTCATCAAAGGCAAATACCCCACAAATACTCAGGTAATGTTGCAATGCAGTGAAACTTGTATCAGTTCTTCCTATCATATCTTTCTCTTTATCAGTCTACTTGTGGCTCTGTCAATTTTGGACTTGCACAGATCCAGATAATGCCAGATGGTGGTGAGACTGCCCTTTTTAAGCAGTTCTTTGTCAACTGGGTAGACAAATATGAGACTACAGGCCCATGTCAGACCTATAGCATGGGTCGCCTTTGGGGGGAGATCCCCTATGATCCCTCCACAGTACATCAGAACAAGGACATGGCTGCCCAACATGGCATGGTGGATAATGGCTCTGGGAAAGTCCAGGTACATTTTGGTTGAACTACACTCATGCTCAATTCTTCTTATGTGCATGTGTAGATTTGACAGTTGTGGGTGTCATAGATTTGGAGTGTGGAAGGAGGGAACAAAGTACCTTTGGACCAATCCACTTATGGACAGTTCTTTGGAGGTGACTGTTACCTGCTGTTGTACACATACTCCACTGGAGGCAAAGAGAAGCATATCATCTACACCTGGTGGGTGCAAATGTTGTCACTATGACATACCTTACCAATTTTTACTTACTAAGAACCTAGAAAGTAGTTTTTAAAGATGGATTGAGACAACAATGACTTCAACACAATGGGGGGAAACTAGTGCCAATCCCATTTGACATTAACTGAGTGAACAGGTTGTCAGCCTCTCACAGGGCCAACATAAAAAGACAAACAACTGTTTAGGCCTGTGTCATACTTAAAGAATTCTGAGCTGCAACACATTTCCAAACATTTATACACATTTATATACACATTTCTATTCATACTAAAATGAGGGTCCACATGAGTCTAGCATCTTGTGCATGTAAACTCAATCTCCTGATCTATTCTAGTAGTGACAAAGTCTCAACTTAATGTAACCATCTCTCTTTGGACTGTGGGAGGAGGCTTGAGTATCTGGAGAAAATGCCATGTACTCCACACAGAAAGGACATTATGAAAATGAAATTCAGAACAAGAACCTTCTTGATATAAGGCAGCAGTGGGACACAGAACAGCAGAAACATACAATACACTTCGAAAAAAAAAGACTTAGTCATAGGGATGGACTGGCAAACTGAGTGACAAACATTTCCCCCATAGACCCACAGTGTTTGCAGTTGGAATATACTTATTGTCACTGCTGTGGTAAAGCCATTAAGTCACATTTGCATACTCTTTCTACACAGCAGTGCAGGAATTCAAGTCTTGTGATGAGAAGTTGGTCCAACTTCTCACCACAGGACAGCCCTACACTAGTCTGTAAACTTGATTGTGAATCTTGATTTTGCTTAAAGTGAGTAAAAAATGGTTTTGCTGTGTTCAGGAAGGGCAAGTGTAGCCCAGGTGAATTCCCTGCTTCACCCTTGATTAATGATTCCATCGATGGAGTTGCTACACAGGTGAGACATTGTACTTCTCTGTAAAAAGTAGGTCACCATTTTGGAAAACCTGTACTTGTCAAGTGTTGAGAGTTGATTTTATGTTCCTGTGAGCAACTAATCAACTGCACTGCAAGTAAGTAAGTTATGTTACTTCTGATTAGATCTTGGCTATATCTACTCTTCTATATATTCTCTTGAAAACTCATTAATTCTATGCTAGATATGCCATCCTCACTGTGCCTACCATCAACACTGTCCACATTGTCCAGACTGTCCACACTACCCAGTTTGGAAAAACTGCTAGCTTTGATTAATGTAACTGGCAGGTTAATTAGTGAACAACTCTTGACCTACTTTCTTGTTGTTGAAAGAGATAAATTTCCATTATTCTTCTGCTGCTGTATGAGTTTGGGGCATTTTTGAGGTCCGTTAGCTCACATTGTGTCGCTGTGATAATTAGTTTTAATTACCATGGTAACTGCGGTCAGTAACCACATTGTGGAAAATTCGCAAAAAACATGTTGCATGCTGCACCTGTGGTATTGGGCTGCATGTTTGTTATGCAGTGAAGACATGGCGGAGGGAGGTGAGTGCATCTGCCCTTGGGGCATTTTTCCGCCTTCTAAGAGAACAAAATCCGAAGTATGGGCGTATTTCAGATAGTACAAGAAGGTACAGTTGGTGGAGGATGGCAACCCTATCTGCAGGAGCTGTAAGAAGAAATGCATTTGTATGACCATCATCCTCAACTCAGCAAATGCAAGGTAAGTTAACTTAAAGTTCGAGTGCATGATGTATGTTGTTTTCTCTGTCTAACTTGTTGAGACCTGTTGTCTCTAATGTAAACGGACAGAATGTGGTATAACTGAACAAAGCTGAGCTGTGGAACGTTCTGTAAACTACATATACAATGTAAATAGCCCCTTTTCCACCAAAATTAACAGGAAAGTTTATTAATCTGTAGTTTTGGTTTCCACCACACCTCAAAGTTCTTTAGTGTTATTGATGACTCACAGACAGATGTGCTATTTTTTCTCCTCCTCCTCATAATTTATTAGTTTTTTCTCATTGTTCTTGATGTTCATGTGAGGCTGTGTCACATCAGAATCATTTGCTCATTTGTTCCATCCGGTGTGTAAAGACCTTTAGAAAGATACATGCTTTCACGTCAGTGTCTCTAAAAGTCTCAAATAACAAAAGAAAAAGACGCTGGATTTGTCACCAGTCGCTTTTTTGGAAAAACACTAGAGGGTCTGAATACTTGCTAAATATAGAGACAAACTCGTTATGTTTGTAACACGGAACAGCTACAAGATGTGTTCCACACAGCCCCGCCCCTCCAAAGTTCCTGGTAAACTGAAACTGAAAGGTCCCTTATCAAGAGTAGGTAATAAATTTACCTGGGTAAAGTGTTAACCAGGGCAATTTTGATGGAAATGCGCTGAGGTTTATTAATTACTTGGGTAAATGCAAAGCTGTAGTTAAATATTGTTGACCAGAGAAATGTCTGCCTGTGATGCAGCAGTCAGACTGCCTGAGTCTAGTCACAACAGGCAGCCAGAGAGACAGACAATATATATGATTTATATTGGAAAAATATAATACCAGTAGATTACAAATAAAAATATGAAATGGTGAATTTACTAAAACCCTATGTAGAAATAAGATTAAATATTTTTTAAATTAATTCAAAAATAATCCTTTTTGATTATATCTAAAAATTATCCAACCTGCTTCTCAATTAGTGATATGATCTAAATAGTGAGTTTTGTGATTTGTTGGTTGCACCCTTACTATTAACGCAACAATGGCAGTAATTATTAATGACATTTCATTTTCTTTTTTTCCACAGAGAGGGTCTGCTGTTCCATCAGATTCAACCTATGTAACACAAACACTAAAGAAAGCATTTTAAAAACAGGCTTCTCATTTACCGGTACCCTAATCACAAAAATCCAATGACCTACATGCAGCCATTTATTTTCTCATTGTTAAGAATATGATGCCATTTCAAACTGTGGAGAGGCTGATGAAGACTCACTACAAACCTGTTATCAGTGTTATATGTTAATAATGACTGAATAACGAATGTTGCTTTTATTTGAACATTTCAATTACTATTCAAGGATTTTTACTGTAACTATTATTGACACTGAACAGTTATGATTTTTAACTGTATTTGATACCTATCTTGTACTTTTAAGGTTTTGTTAAGGGTTTGGATACTGATTATATTTTAAGATATAATTAATATATTTTAATTCTAAATCTTAATGAAAGTATCTCAATATATCAGTGTATCATTTTTTTCAACATTTTGAATATATTTTAACATTACCAGTATACCAATATACTGTTTTGTAGTATTATGGGGTTATTTGTCTATAGTTAACTTTGCTACAGTGGTTGACTTTCAATACTTTTGAAACTTACATTTTTTGATACTTTGGTAGGAAATATGCCTTATGGTTGCAATACTATGAGGAGCAGTTGTGGTGGCATAGTAAGAGGCCATCTGCATAGCAAGTGAGTTTATTTTCTGTCACACTGATAACTTTTCATAGTTTTATTAGTGTGACTGTAATGTGGACACTGAATTATTTATTCAGTTTTTTAGGCCTCGCAAACACCTTCTGCAGCGCTTAAGTGCAGCTCCTCCCTGGCCTTCAGGTTTTGATGCTACTATTTTATTAATAATAAAATTTGAATTTGTGAAAATAAAACTTGTTAAACTGTATGTCAGCTCTCTCATTTTTGCAAACTAACAGTGTGTTTTTTTTTTTTTTTTTGGATCCTCTGGTATGAGGAGGCTAATGCTAAAGATCAACTCCTGAAAGTCCCAAAGTAGCATTGTTGGTTTAATTGATATTTTCCCAAATTTAGTGTAGCAGTCTCACCAGACCTTACTTAACTTGGCTACATTAAGTCTGAAAACTGCTTTTGAGTACCAGCAGATATCTTATCTACCAAAACTCAACAATCAACTGTGAACAAAAAGCTTCATTAACAATCACTTTAAGCAAACCATTACCTTATTATTCAGTGGAGATACTCACATGAATTCTCTGCATAGCTTTCATTGCTGCAGTCTTCATCAGACATGTAGGTTGATCTGCTGCCATGTCTCTGCAGGTCCGTGTCAGTCATGGCCAAGAACCAGCTCATCTTGTAAGCCTCTTCAAGAAGCCTCTGGTCATCCATCTGAGTGGAACATCCCACAAGAGTGGTGTGAACAAGCCTGCCAGCACACGGCTCTTCCATATCCTTCAGAGCTCCACCAAAGCCACGCGGGCTGTTGAGGTCAATGTTATTTATTACATTAAATTTGCAAGAAACTAACACAATATAATTAAATGATTATTTATTTATTTCTCTTTTCACTGATCCAGGTGGAGCCCACTGCCTCCTCTCTGAACAGTAATGATGTTTTTGTGCTGAAGTCATCCAAGTCCCTGTTCATATGGCGGGGAAAAGGAGGAACACCAGAACAGGAGGAGGCAGCTAAATATGTTGCCAGCCTACTTGGAGAAACTGCCACTTGTGTGGCAGAAACCAAGGAGCCAGGTAATTGCTGGTTCAAAGCTGTGATCTGTGTAGGATAATCTGTGAACATAGTTCCTTTAGCAAACTGTAATTTGTTCTCGTCGTCAGATGATTTCTGGACAGAATTGGGTGGAAAGAAAGAATACCAGACTTCAATGACCAGGCTGAAAACAGTCAAGCCTCCTCGACTGTTTAGTTGTTCAAACAAGACTGGCAGTCTGATCGTAAGTATTTCAATGAATAGCTCAGATTTTTGAACCATGGTTGTGTGAAATGCAAAGTCTGAAAGAAAACATGGTTGCCACTGAAACCAGCTTTTAGCCACTAAACCAAGCCTCACCTAGTAAAATCTATGCCTGCTAAACTCTACACTATCTTAATATGACACTTAAACTGACATTTGTTTTGTTTTTAAAACTATTTAAACTGCACTAGTGAGTGATTTCCAGTCCATACATGCAGGAGTGCTCACCACTCATAGGAGGGGCCAAGAAGGTCAGCTGCAGTGTGAGTTGGGTGGTGACCTTGAGGGTTGGTGGGAAAAGAAACCAGAGTAGTGTATTGTTGTTGGATGTCTGTGTGGGCCAGTTCGCAAGTGAAGACAGGCTAAAATGAAGAGTATTAAATGTAATTCTAGTCACAATGCGGATGGCAGCATTGTAAATTATTTAAATTATGTCCAGTTCATGAAGGAGAGTTTTTAAGGAGGAAGCTGCCACCAAACATACACAGAGTCTGTTGTTGTTTCATTATCTTATAGAACTGCACCTAAAAAAAAGAAAAGAAAAAAAACAAACAAACTACTATTTACTATGACCTTTATTTTCTTTGATACATATAATGACCATGTTGTAGACAGAAGAGGTTCCAGGCAATTTCACACAACTGGATCTGGCAAGTGACGATGTCATGATACTGGACACCTGGTACCAGGTGTGGTATTAATTTTCTTTTTATTGATTTTATTGATCTACGTTTTTGTACAGATAGTTAGTTAAGCATTGCCTTTTAAATCGTCAGTCTTTTTATGCTTTGACATTTGAATAATGCATTGGGATTTTAAAGAACATACAGTTTAATTGTTCTTCACAATGAAAGTATTTGATTCTTGAATCTTAATTTCATTTCTTAATCTCAGTTTCATTTTCAATTTCAATTTCATACCTAAATGACCTTAAAGTTTATTTTCTCCCACAGATTTTCCTCTGGATTGGAAGGGATGCCAATGAGATTGAGAAAACTGGATCACTCAAAATTGGTAGTACAAAAAGAACAATTAAAATGAGGTGAAATTATAGAAGATGTTTTTCTTCACAGTTTGTATTTTTGTCCTTTTCAGCCCAAGAATACATTGATACGGACCCCTCTGGCCGTCGCAGTATCCCCATTAACATCATAAAGCAGAGGGAGGAGCCAGTCTCCTTTACTGGCTGGTTCCAGAACTGGGATGAAAAGATGTGGGACAAAGACATTAACCAGCGCATAAATGACCTCATCAAAAAATAGAAAAGCACAACTGTAGTAGCTTTTGGTGGAAAAGCTTTTGACAAAAAGATGTAATCCTTTCTGAAGCCTTTTGCATGATGTGGTGTGCTTGGAAATCCAAAGTATGGTGTTGGTAGCAGGAAGCTTGGACATACATTAACCTTAAAAAGAGATCCCATTTTACAACACTTATTAAGTCTGTACCTTTTAATTATCACAACAGAAACAGAAGCTTACACTCACAGAATCAAAAATATACTGGATCAAATTGCTGGAAATGTTTTATTTCTTAAGGCTTGTTTATATATTCAAAAAATAAATTTTTAAAAGCAGTGAAAAAACATGATGCACTATGTCTTTGTAAGTTGTTGTGGCATGAAAACTATTGAAAAAATATAAAGGTTTGAGAAACTGGATGACATAGTGGAACAAGTATTTTCTATGCATTTGTAATACATAAAATTATCCTTTTTACAGCCTTCATTTACAAGATTTTAATTTGAGAGATTCTGACTCTCATTAAAAAACATACATTCGCATTTGAAAAGTGTCTGATTCCATTATTTTTTTCATTCACACCAAACATGTGCTGTTTCCTATCCAGTCTTGTTATACTTGTCACATCAATAAACTTGTTATGATTAGCCTAAATCACAGATGTGGTGTCAAAATTATCCCTATCCTGATTAATATCCAATTATTTTTTTCACTGTTTTTTTTCCCCCTTTTGACCAGACTAGATACTCAATAGTGTCATTTGAGTTTGACACCCCTATCTTAAATCCTTACTATAGCAACCACACCCAGTGCATACCATGCTGGATGTTAATCTCTAGGCCATGTGCACACAGGTTCTGCTGAGTTGCTAACCTGTGGATTAATTAATAGGCTTTATTGCCAACACTTCCCGCTGTCCCTCAGGCACTCCTCATTCACTCTCTGCTGCTGGAGATGCAAGAAAAACACTTGAACAAGGCACAATGAATCAGAAGGTGGTTCTCATCACTGGCTGCTCCTCTGGAATTGGCCTTGCCTTGGCTGCCCGCATTGCGAAAGATGAGAAGAAGAGGTTCATGGGTAAGAAAAAGCTTGCTAAGACTTGCTGCAGTTAATATCAGAAGTCACTGACATGTAAATAGCCAGGGAAATTAAAGAAGAATTGCCAATTTAGAAAATCTGCATTAAACTCATTTTGTTTGTCACAGTCTATGCTACCATGAGGAACCTGAGTAAAGGTGAGGCTTTGGTTGAGGCAGCAGGTCGGACTCTTGGCAGGACCATGGAGATCAAACAGCTGGATGTTTGTGATGAGGTTTCCATTAAAACCTGCGTGGACAATCTGCCTGAGCGCAGGGTGGACATCCTCAGTAAGTCCACTACATTTGGTCCAGTATGGTTATGTAACTACATGTTATGTAACTACAACTTTTAAAAATGATAGTTCAGGTCTTTTCAGGTGTGGTTGTATGAGTTATTGACACATAGCTGGTGCAGACTTCATTTGTGACCCCTCTGCCAGGAACTAGCCTGAGAGAAAGGCTTTCAGTGAAAACATGGCTGCCAGTGGGGACACACCATTTTTATTGACTATATGTAAGAAATGTAAATCTAAGTCGTAAAATGACCACAATGTGTCATCAGAGATTAAGGAAACATGTTACATTTATATAGGCTACTAGTTTCATTGATAATTGTGCAGGTGATTTGCACTTTAAAAATCATTTGTATCATTTGTGTAGAACTTCAGACACAGTGAGCTGCAGCTATGGGTTAGAAATAGTGAACATTACCAAACCAAAAGAAGCCTCAGTAATATTCTCCAAAATGTCTCGACCAGAGGAGAAGAAAAATGAGGGTCAGCAGTGGAGATGCATTAAAATATAGATGAAAAAAATCCACAGAGACCAATATATTGCAAAACTTGACACAGTGAATATATCTTATCCTTATACTGCCCCTAGTATGCTTTTTTACGAGTTTGGAAATAGTGGGAAAGGACATTGTTCCAACCCAATCCAATTCAATCCAGTCCAGTGCTTTATTTATAAAGCACTTTAAAAACAACAGCTGAAACAAAGTGCTGTACATTAGAGATAAATACAATAAATAAACCCCTGAAAAATACTACCTAAAAGACCTAAAAAACAAACAAGATAGACAAAAGAGTAAAACAACATAGAGTGTACATATATACACACATGCACTCTCTCTCACTCTCTCACACACACTACATATATACAGAAACAAACCTAAAAACAATAAAAACTAGTAAAATGAATGCCTCATAGTGGGTTGAAGTAAAAATGAATCTTAAGATGCTTTTTAAATACAGACAGAGAAGGGGCCTGTCTATTATGTAAAGGAAGATGGTTCCACAATCTAGACACAGCAACAGAAAAAACTCTGTCTCCTCTGAGCTTCCGTTTAGACTTTGGTTTGGTAGGAGCAGCTGATCAGCTGACCTCAAAGACCAGACAGGAGTGTACGGATGAAGCATCTCTGAGAAGTATGGCGGGGCAAGACCATTTAAGAATTTAAAAGCAAATAGAAGTGTGATGATTTGGGGTTAAGGGGATGTGAGTGCAGGTATGGACCAGAGCGCAGAGAAAAAGAGCTCAGTTTGAATGGAGTTTTATTCCAAAAATACAAACAAAAGGTGGGCCAGGCATAGGTACGGGGCTCTAACAAAGGAGTGGGCGAAGAACAAAAGGTGCTAAGGCTGGCTGGCTGGCAAGGCAGGACTCAGGGAGTGAATAATCCAAAACTAGGAAAAAAGGGAGAAAAAACGCAGTTAGAAAAAACACAAAAAGGAAAGAATTACAGCAAACGGTTCTGGGGACAGAGAGCAGTAGCAGATTCGACACAGGTTACCCATGTACTGAGAGAGACGCGCTCACGCCAAGAAGCAGGAAGTCACGATTTAAGTAGGAAGGAGTTGATGAGCAGATCCAAAACATCTGAGGTGATTAGTCCTCCTGCCTCACCTGCCAGCAAGACCTCTGAAATTAAAAGAACAGAACACTTCCCCAGGAACACAAGTACAATACAAAATAAAACAGGAAATAACGAAAATAGAGGCAGCTCAAGCCAGATGTGAATATGACAAGAAGAATTTTAAAATTAACTCTAAAGTGCACAGGCAGCCAGTGAAATTAAGCTAAAATGGGAGTTATGTGTTCCCTCTTTCGTCGTGTTCCAGTTAAAAAACATGCAGCAGCATTTTGAACAAGCTGAAGACGTGACAAGGACGACTGGCTGACTCCAAAGTAAAGTGCATTGCAGTAATCAAGGTGAGATGTAATAAACGCATGGATTACTGACTCAAAGTGCCGTTTTGAAATAATATGTTTAACCTTCGATAACTTTCTCAAGTGAAAAACGCTGGACTTCACTACAGCACCAATTTGACGGTCCAACTTAAAATCGTTGTCCATCTTAAACCCCAGATTTGTGATTGCAGGCCTAACATGCAGTACTAATGGGCCCAGGTCAACAGGAGGAGACTCATAGAAGCTATTTGGTCCAAACACTATAATTTCCATCTTCCTTTCAATGAACTTTAACTTTAACTTTATTCCAGCATCTTATATCCCTGTTTCAGAAACTTTGGCAAGCAACACTCAGAATTGGAATTGCAGTAAATGCTAAAGGACACTGTAATACATATTTTTAACACAAACAAAAGGTTCTCCTAACAAAATGTATGCCAGCTTAAATTTACAAGAAATTGATATTCGGGTCAATTTGTAAATGGCTCATTCCCCATACCAAAGTCCGTAAAGAAAATCAGCTATTTTTTAATATGATGCACACAGGAGCTGTTAAGCCACTGCTGTCTCCATCAGTAATTTCTAATGCATTGTGTGAATTCAATATTTGAAATCCTTTGGGTTTACCTACATGACAGAAACATAACAAATGAGGCAGCTGTAGACCAGCAGCTCCTGTGTCCCATGGAGTGTTGGACTTTCCAGTCCAACCGGACCGCGGGATCCAACGACCCGATGTGCATGTTCGGGGAAAACACAATTAGTCAACAAAAACTAGGAACACCAACTTGGAGTAAGGTCAAACAGGAGTCTTTTATTTGTGTACACACTTACAGAGATCTCTGTGGTCCGACAGACAAGTCACCTCAATGGGATCGTGTCTTCCTCTCTGGCAGTCAGGGCAAACGGACCCCGAACAAGGAAGAGCAAAAACATATATGTTGCTGTCGTCGCTCTCAGTTCCCAGTAACTGTAAAAAATGTACTTTTAGTTGCCCAATTATGATACCATATAAGAAGTTATTTTGTAGATTTGACTTATGAGCTGTCACAAGGTGTCGAGAGTGGCGAGAGCAAAACAGGTTGTGTGTGTTAGCTAGAAGATTCTGTTCCCCTGTATCCTTAAAGCAAGATGTGTGTGTGCAGTACATTATGGGCTTTGGTGCAGGAGAGTGAGAGATTTATAAACTTCACTTTCTACCTGTAATGGCCATTTAACAAGATCATGTGGCAAACATTTTGTAGAACTCAGTGTGAATATCTTTTTTAGGTGAGGATTTTGTTAAGTGATGATTTTTTTCTGCAGACCCAGCAGGTAGCATGTATGTATCTCATACAACCACACTTTTAAAAATTCATAACCATCCCTTTTATGATTAATGTGTTTCCATCACATAGCAAGACTTGATGAGTCTTCTTGCTATGCTTGATTTCCTCTAACAGTCAGTAACGCTGGAATGGGTCTGATTGGACCTATTGAGTGTCAGTCCATTGAGGAGATGAAGACTGTTATGGACACCAATTTCTTTGGGCTTGTGCGGTTGCTAAAGGAGATTCTACCTGACATGAAGAGGAGGAAAAAAGGTCACATTGTGGTCATTAGCAGCGTCATGGGCATTCAGGGTGAGGAAGGTGCCACCTCTTCATCATTTAGAGAGAAAAGCAGATCTTAACTGTGTCTTTCTCTGTTTCAGGAATTTTATTCAATGATGTCTATGCAGCATCCAAGTTTGCTGTGGAGGGCTTCTGTGAAAGTTTAGCAGTACAAGCCCTGAGATTTAACCTCAAGTAAGATAATGATTTTTGTCATGACCCTTTCGTTTCATTAGACAATATTCTGTTTCCTGTTTTATTTTTTTAGTATTTCCTTTGTCTGTTCCTTGTTAAAAGAAAAATCGGGAGTTACAGATATTTTAGGTCTATTTTCAGATAATGATGTGTTCATATTTTGTGTGTGAAAGAGCTACAATGGCAGTGCAAGGGGTATAGCATTGTGTTGAGACAAATTGCTATTTTTAAAACCACTGTAAAGCTTAAAACCACATTTCACTTCTGTGGTAGTGAGGAAAGGTTTTCTTCAGACAAACCAAAGTGTCCATAACTTTGCAAGTGTACAGACAGACTTAATAGAAGACTGTTTATGAAGCCAGTACAGTGCTAGAATGCAGAGCCAAACGCTCTCTCAGTGGTCACCAGTGCAGGAGAGGATTTCCATTTCAATATAGGCTAGTATTAAAGTTGAAACTGAAAGGATTGCATAGAACAGCATAGTCTGTTAGTGTGCATAGTCTTACAATATCTGTGTTTACACTGTCTGTATGCTGGTGCACAAAGATATCTGGGATAGCCTCGCCTGTGAAGTATACACAAATATATCTTTACAAAATGGGCAAATGTCGGCCACATGAGAAGGAGCTGACAAATCGTGTGGCAACTGGGAGAGCCCACGGTGCGGTGAAGCATATTACCAAAATCCAGATGACAAATCCACACTTGGGAGGATCCAGACCCTCATTTGTGACACGGCCACAGTGAGACAGGTGGTAAGGTGAATATGCAAGGAGTAGAGGTAGTAAAACTGGATGAGTTTAACTTCCTGGGGTCAGCCATCCAAAGCATGCAGAAGGACCTACTATGAGGTGTGGCTTGGAGACAATGTTGGAAGTGACCAGGATGGACAGGATAAGGTAAGAGAGACATGGTTGAGATCACATGCAGAAGATATTATACTGGAAAGAATGTTGAAGATGGAGCTGCTGAACAGAAGGAAAAGAGGAAGGCCACAGAGAAGGTCAACATTGTCAAGGACAGTTGGTGTAACAGAAGAGGCCACAAGGGAGAGGACAAGATGGAGGTATATACAGTAATTTGCTGTGAAGACCCCTAAAGGGAGAAGCTGAAAGAAGAAAGAAGAAGAAGTTTACGAATTTTTCATTCTTTGCAATCCTGCTTTTGGGTCCTTATTTTTGTAAAACAAAATAGGTTTTATATGGTTTATATTCTTGTTTTTTTCATTTTGTACTGGTTTCTCAGTGAGACTCAATTTTCAAGGCAATAAATGAAGCATGAGTCCACTTCAGAGTTCCAGTATTATAAAAAATACCTGCAAACCACTACTTGTCTCTGCCTGAAACATCTACTGTGTCAGATTGCACAACCATACCTACCACTGCCCATTGTCTGAACAAGACCATGAGATTAATGTTCCAGCCAAATTATGCCTTAATAAACTACAAGACACCGTGGTTTCAGGCAAGTCTTAACAAAATGTAAGTGGTGTTTCATGCAGGAAATAAACAAATAACATTGGGCATAACATAGTCTTGGGTGGTCTCGAACAGAAGCATAATGTTTTTTACGTTGTTAAAATTATTAACAGCTCTGTCGCATTTTATATTTTAGATTTTTTTTTTAAGTGTGCTAACACTTAAAAAAAAAGTGTTAACCTATCCTTGTGTGCCAGTGGGAACACAAGGATAGGTAGAAGGACAGGTAGAAAAGGCTGTCTAATAGCAGGACAAATTAAGAGATGTATTCAAGATACCATCGACATAGTTATTAATTTAATCAGTTGAGCCTCCTGTTAACTGGCTAAAATATTCTTTCCTTGTGTCTCCACTGACAGACATGTTTTAGTAAGAGCAAGTGTCTCAAGGGGGTTTACGGCACAGGTGGTGAGTTGGGAGCATGCATGCCACCCGGCTATGTGCCACAACCTCATGCTACTACAATTCAAAAATAATGTCTTTTAGTTACTTTTTGGGCTTTATATACTGTAAATCTGTGTGTAATGCACTTCTTTCTTTATTCAGTATCAGCCTAATAGAACCAGGTCCAGTGATAACAGAGTTTGAGCGTAAAGTCTATGAGGAGGGAATGAAGACTGACCTCAGTAAAGCTGACAAAGTGACCGCCGACATGTTCACAAACATCTACTTGAAGAACTACAGTCAAATTTTTGAGACGCTCGGACAGACTCCAGAGGATATAGCAGAGGTAAAGTACAACTCATTTGTAAACCAAAACTAGGCCTTTAGAGGTTTCATGAGAAATCAATCCAGACTGTCTCTCTGAGAAACTCCTAATACCAAATCACATGTATGATTTGCTCTCAGATTTCCCCCACAGTTGGTTAGGTGTATTGTTTGCTACACCTGTCGTAAAATATATCTCAAGGTAACATGCATTTGTTGACAAGTTAATGATTAATTAGTTAATAAATATGGATACATGATTCGAAAGTTGAAATCATTAAGTTGCTTTAATGATTTAGACAGAAGCTAGTAAGCTGATGAGATGACCTGTTGTTAGCATTAGATCAACAACCATCCTACTACGACAAATGAAAAACTTGGCATAATTACTTATCTATTTCAATGTGACTTGGGGGGGTTGTTTCTGTTTGTTTCACTTATAAAGATCTGACAACATTGTCTTGGGGATGTTAACCCAGAGAAAAGTATTTCTACTGTTTACAAAAAATATCAAATCACCCAATAAAGGGCACACCAAGAAGCAAGAGACATAATTCCATTCAACAAGAAACTTTATTCAAAGTATTAAAATGTAAAATGAATTAATAAACCACAACACAATGGCTAAAATAGGAGAAGGAATCTATTAAGGCTGAGGTTTACCGGTGGTGAGGAGGGCTAAGGAGGGAGGAAATCCCAAAGGAGTCATCTGGATTCATGCATACACACAAACACATGCAAGGATAAACCACTGGTATAAATTAGACAGTGAAAACATTCTGCAGGAGGCAAATCTGGTCAGGTGAAAACCCTACATTTACACATAAATGAAAACAACAAAATAACCATACAACCACAATTGTGGTTAACATCCTGAAGGTGAATGACCAGGCACATGCTTTAGAAATCAATACATAATACAGTAAATATGGCAAACAGTAACCAAATTCTATTTACTCTGCTAAAACAGCATATAAAACACAAGCAGTGGGGATGGGGAACCCGTCCTGTGCAAAGTTGTCTGCAATCAATCAGTTCCTACGAATGTGCAAATTCAGTTACTCCGTGTGACAAAATTACCTCTGCGCGGGCTGCACCAGTTTGCGCTGTGCTGAGCCACTTGGTCTTTGGGATGAGTCATGTTCTTTCCTGCCACTATGTTGTGTGACATCAGCTATCGAGGCTCTATAGCGACTACAAAAATAAAAAAAACAGGCACTATTACATACCATCTACATACCATTAAATCAGTGCATCTCATTTCATGGATGCAAGGGGGAGAAAACCTGTTGTACACACATAGCCACTATAGTTATATTATTAGACACCCATTTATAAATTGAAGTAACATGTATTTGTTGGCAAGCCAGTGCTACTTTCAGTGTTGCTTTCATGTACAATTATCTTGTCTTAAAATTTTGAAGATATACAAGTATTTAAATTAGGAAGCTTTTGGCCAAAATGGGGCATTATTAGACGGGGTGTTTCTTATACATAGCTAATCACAAGTTGTTTTTAGACATTCATTGATGTTGACGACCCCTCTCAGTATGGGGCTCTGGGCAGTTGCCAACTTGGATATGGGTCATCCACCCTGACCTTACCATACTATTTTACTCTGGTACCCCAAATGAAGGGTTGGAAAAAAAAAAGAACAGTAGAGGATGATTATTTTGGTACTATTCCTAATGGAAATGCAAAAACATGTTCCATTCGATGGAAACACAACTTTTACCTACACTGTTGCAAAGGCCCTATATCTTGTACCATTTTATAAAAGAGGGAAATTTGTGAATTTATTTTCTGATTTGCTTTTGTTGTGCTGTCATTTCCATTTTTAGCACACTTACAAGATCATCACAATGGACGATCCACCTTTTCGTCATCAGACAAACAGTCTTTACACTCCTATGACCACACTCAAATATGCTGACCCCAATGGCGACCTCCCTATCGACACGTTTTACAAAATGGTCTTTGAACATGACAAGGTTTTCAACACCAGTCTGAACTTCCTCAAACTTCTGCGCTGGAGAAGTCGAAAAAGCTTTACACTGGAAAAGGATAAGAGCAACTGATGGAGTGTCCATACTGTCTAAGATACATTTATAAATGTATATGTCCTGTATGATTAAATTTATCAGCATTTTGTTGAGAAACATATGTTAAAGTGATTCTTTTTGTGTCTGCAGGTTTTAAATCATACCTACTAGGGGTGTGACGGAGCCGATAGAAATTGGTTATTTGTTATAGAAGTAAAACAGACATATAGCAATATTATTATTTAGTCTTTGGATGTTATAAATCAGTTTAATGAAGCTGCTAAGCTGTTCCAACCTGTTTCTTCAAATGAGTTGATGGGAACTACGGCAGGTGGTATGGTGTATTTCAATAGTAGTTAGAATTTCTGAGGTCATGCAAGGAATGCCCCCTGAACTCAAATTTCCAACTCGTCATAGGATTCTAAGACGACTGTCCCAGCAGTGTAGGCAGAATTTTTTTTTTGGGTGGGCCAATACAAAAGTGGGAAGACCATCTTGTTGCAGAAAAAGTAAACATAGACGTAGTAAAAAGGCAAACATAAACAGCCTGAAAAAAAAAAACATCCATAATTTTAATTTGCCATATCATGCAGTGCAAAGGCAATAACAGCAACATATTGCCTACATATATAACATATGCTAAATGAACAAAGCTGTCTATTAAAGTTGTATACCCAAACCCAAACAGCAGATAATGTGTTAACTAACATACTGCATGTGTTAACTAATATGCTGCATGAGCAACATCAGACAACATTCCTTTGTCATTGCAACTTCAGTACCATCGGAGCTCATGAATAACTGCAAATGTGCACGCAGCTGCTTGCACAATTTAGCAATAAAAGGAAATTATGGTACAAAAACAACCAGCAAAGGAATATTTGAATTAGGAAAAAACACATTCCCTAATAATCAGTCACACATACAGTAAAATTTTTTTTGCGAAAAAAAAAAGAGCAATTCATTGACTTGAGGTGGCTGGGTCGGCCAGTGAGTAATGTGGATGGCACTGGTTCACCCAGGCCCATTACTTGCTACGCTGCTGGACTAGCCCAATAAAATACTGCTTCTTAAACCATTAATAGCACTTTTGTTGTATTTGTGTCAAAGTAAATAAGTTGTAAACATAGTACTGTTTATTTTCTGTTTTCTGTACTAGGATGAGGCAAAGTTTACCCAAAAGTTGAAGATCTTGGAATCCTGCAGGTCTGGATAATAATTTTAATAATAATTTTCTCTTCTGTTGTGTCCATACTGGGGAAAAGCACTGAAGGGCATTACAGGCATTACTGTCAGGTTCTGGGATATATTTCTCAATCTAGGTGGATTTTAAGTGTCATTTGTGTAGAATCTTTTCTGGATGACTAAGGAGACAAAACACAAAACATATTATGACAGTATTTTTTCCATCTTTTTTATATGTTTGCTCAAATTTCTGCCAGTAGTAGAAATGTCATTCTGTTCACAGTGACTTTGCAAATTTAATACAATGCAATGATGGGCTAAGAAGATATAATAATATGTGTTTATTCATAAAATGCTTTTATCATTTTGTCCCTGACTGCCAAAGTGAGGCACCTGGATATACAGTATATGCCAGAGAGACTTAACTGTATATTTATTTGTTCATACATCATTCATATATTAGTTTTCTGTCTGGGTCTATGTCATAAACACTGTGAAATCAACACCTCTTTTCTTTTCATGTCATAAAATGGAAAAAAATAGAATGTTGTTCTTTTAAAAAACATTATGTTTTTTGCTTGTGGATTTATACTGGTTTATTTTATAGACTTATTCACACTCACTCATTTTCTACCGCTTTATCCACTAAGGGTCGCGGGGGGCGCTGGTGCTTGAATAAAAATAAAATGAATAAGAAAGAAAGAAAGAAAGAAAGAAAGAAAGAAAGAAAGAAAGAAAGAAAGAAAGAAAGAAAGAAAGAAAGAGCAAAGCCTCCGACGTCTGTTATATTCGACCTTAATGGAATGTAATTCGCTTACTGAACACTGAATGGCAGTCGACATTAGCTCACCCACTCATCTTCTATCTGTGCAATTCCAAACGTGTCTCACTTCCGGTTTCCGGTTAAAGTGTATGCTAACAAAGCTAAGGATACGATAGTATAATGAATTGTCGACAGCTTTGAATAAATGTCCGATGGATACCAGGGATAATACATTCTCAGTTTCTCAGAATTAAATTTTTTAACTCGTCTTCGCCGTTTAGATAACAATTTGGCTTCACGTGGCAGTGGTTTCTCATTGTTAGCATAGCTTTAGCCATGCTCTCGCTTGTCTTCTGAAACCACGGTAACTAGGTAGCTCCCAAGCTAGCTAAGTGTGTGTTTCTTCTATATTTGCCTTTTTTGATTTTCAGCAGTTCTGTGACGGTTTTTTATTTCCTGAATTGTTATTCTTTCTGCCACATTCCGAATGAAAGCAGAATTCGACCCTCCTATTTTATCACATATATTCAGCTGTTAACTTAGCCTAGCTAGCCACCCGGTTTAAGTTGGAGAACGACGCTTTTGCTGATTGATATACAAGTTTCAGTTCTCGTCGTTTTGACCCAAACGTGAACTCCGGTAGCCAAATAAGAACTGTGAATGTGCGTTTCACCACTCAGCACAGTGTCGGGGTATTCTGTTTTAATAATTTCGTTGGTTTGTGGTCATTTTTAACTGCCACGATGGCTTCATCGTCTGGAAACGACGACGACCTCACCATCCCCAGAGCAGCTATCAATAAAATGATCAAAGAAACTCTACCTAACGTGCGAGTGGCCAACGATGCGAGGGAGCTGGTTGTGAACTGCTGCACGGAGTTCATCCACCTCATTTCCTCAGAAGCAAATGAAATATGCAACAAGTCGGAGAAGAAGACCATTTCTCCCGAGCACGTTATCAACGGTGAGTGGTTCATAGTTTGCATTTCAAGAAAAGCTCCTGAGAATAACATGAAGAGGGGGTGTGTCTCTGTGTCCACAGTCCCTCAAAACCCACTTTGTTTTTTAAATCACATAGGGTGTTAATTTAATTCACTTTCACCACTTGTTTCCACACTACAGCCCTGGAAAGTCTTGGTTTTGCATCGTATATCACAGAGGTGAAAGACGTCCTGCAGGAGTGTAAAACCGTGGCTCTGAAGAGGAGAAAGGCTAGCTCTCGACTGGAGAATCTGGGCATCCCAGAGGAAGAGCTTCTCAGACAACAACAGGAACTATTTGCCAAGGTATAATAATAATAACACATTTTATTTATAAGTGCCTTTTAAAACACTCAAGGACACTTTACAGAAAAAAAACAGTACAATGAAATAGCAAAGAAGAATGATACAGTAAACAGAAAAATGGAACAATGAAACTACACAGAGTAAGCTATTTTGAATAGGTGAGTTTTGAGTCTGGATTTAAAGAGGGAAAGAGATGGAAGAGGAGGATCTGAGGGAGCCAGAGGAGGTGGCAATGTGGAGGAGGTCAGAGAGATGAGGGGTGAGGTTGTGGCCTTGTAAGCATACAGGAGGATTTTGAATTGGATTTAACCGGTAGCCAGTCGAGTTGTTGTAGGATGGGGGTGATGTGGTGAAACAAGGAGGTTCTAGTAATGATGCGGGCAGCTGAATTCTGGACCAGTTGAAGTTTATGGATGGATTTGTCAGGGAGACCAAGGAGGAGAGAGTTGTGTTGTGTATGTTGCGCAGGTGGAAATATACAGACCGGGTAACATTATATATGTGGGATTGGCATGATAGTGAGCTGTCGAGGATGACACCCAGACTTTTAACCAGAGGGGAGGGGAAAACAGGAGCTGTCATGGTGAGGGAGAAACTGTCAACCTTAGAAAGTGTAGATTTTGTGCCGATGAGGATGATTTCTGTTTTATCACTGTTCAGTTTGAGAAAATTAGAGGTGAAGCAGTATTTCATTTCAGATAAAGAGTTGGTGAGGCAGGAGGGTGGAAGTGTGGAATTTATGACCTCACAGTACAACATATTCTGAATTAGGGATTAGTTTATATTATACATTGTATTGGTATGATGTGTGATACTCGTCATAATCACTGGATTGGATATTGGAAAAATAAAAATGTAAGATCTGAGCCAATCTGAAAATCTTATATATTTGCATATGTAACTAAGGACAGACTGTTAAAATTTAAATAAAAATCAGTAGGGCTGCAGCAATCAAATATTTTAATCGAGTAATCTATTGATTATTCCGACAATTAATTGAGTAACCGTATAAAAAAAGGGGGACATTCTGCATTCTGTACTGTGTTTGTGTCTCGGTTTAGTTTGTAGTAAACTTTAAAAAGATACTCATCCTCTTTTTGTATATATCTTGTGTCAAATTTCCTAAATAGAGTATCTTACATGACTTGGGTATCTCGTATCCTATTATTTTTCTTAAACCCCGCCATATTTTATTCCAATATGCAATTATCTTTTGGCAAGACCAAAAATGCATATAGGCTACATCCATATGTCCGCGTAGTCTCCAGCATGGTTGCTGGTTACCTACAGTTTCCCTCCTAATGTCTGGAGTTATAAAAAATCTTATAAAAAAAATTTCCAGTGGCTGTGCACTGCATTTTACAAATATTAAACCATTCCTCCTCAGTTATTTGTTCCTTCAACTCCTTTTCCCATTTTTCTTTGATATGAAGAGTGGAAGTCTTCCTACATAACAGCAAACTTCTGTATAAGGTTGAGATTACTTAAATTGTAAATTGTGCACTGTTTTTCTCAGTGTCACTTTTAATCGCCTTCTCATAATAATCCCTTATCCATCGGTATCAATATTGTTGATGTTCATCTAGTCCAAATTTATCCCTTAACTTTACATAACTCCGCAGCTTCCCCTGCTAGACCATGGTACATATAGCTGCAATGCCTTTTTTCACCCATTGCTTAAACCCTTTATCATTCGTAACAGGTACAAACCTCGAATCATATGCGAACCAGCTCAGAATCTTTGTCTCTTTCTCCCATTTATACCTTTCTACGTTGTTCCATATTTCAACTGTAGTTTTGGTTATTGAATCCAGTTGGTTACCTAACTTGCATAATAGTCCTTTGTGTGCTATTAAGTTTCGTATTTCAATGTCTTTTTGCCCTAATTCTATACTTTTCCATCTTACAACATACTCATCGTTGCACCAGTATATCAGAGGTCTTATTTGTGCAGCGTAAAAATATTCCCCAAGGCTTTGTAAAGCCAGACCCCCTTTGTCCTTTGGGAGCTGCAAAGTTTTGTATCTGATCCTGGGTTACTTTCCTCCCCATATAAACCTAACCTAGATATCCACCTATCCCATTCAATGAATTGTTTTTGTGGGATCATCACTGGCAGTGATTGGAACAGATATAGAAGCCTTGGTAGAATATTTATCGTAATTATCTCTATCCTTGAGCTGAAATCGAAACCAGTTATTGACCATCTCTCCAAGTCCCTCCTAATTTCTCAAATTACTTTTATGTAATTTGCATCATAAATCTTATCTAATCCTAAATTAATTAACCCATAAATATTTTATTGATATAGCATTCCACTTGAGGTTGTATGTTTCCTTTATTTCTTGAGATGGAGAATGATTTATTGACAAAATATGTGTTTTTTGTGACATTAATTTTGTATCCTAAGTTCCATAGTTCTCTAATACTCTCATAAGTTTTGGGAAGCTTTCATTAGGTTATTTTAGGAAAATTAATATATCATCCAAAAATAACCCTATCTTGTGCTCCTCCTGTCCTATTGTCACCCCTTTAACTTCTTCCTCCTGCCTAATCTGAGCTAATGTTTTGACAAACAGCACGAAGAGACTTGGTGAGAGACAACAACTCTGCCTCATTCCCCTTCCCAGATTGAATTGATTTGTCAAATTACCATTTGTTTTGATCCTTGCCGTTGGTTCCTGATATATTGACCTATACAGTTCACAGATTCCTCATTAAATCCAAATTTTTCCAAAACCTTATACAAAAATACCCAATCTACACTGTCGAAAGCCTTTTCTGCATCTATGCTTGCCAAAGTTACACTTTCTCCCTCCTTTTGTACCTTTTCAATGACATGTAAAGTCTTTATGTTGTCTTGTTTTTGCCTTTCCTTAATAAAGGCAGTCTGATCCTCATCAATCAAATCCTGCATAAATGTCTCTAATCTCTTGGCTATAATGGAGGTGTAGAGTTTATAATCTACATTTAAAAATAATATTGGTCTATAATTATAACAATATTCTTTATCTTTACCTTCCTTTGGAATGACAGAGATATTAGCTTCTTTCTATGAGGGGGGATCCTGCTTTTCTTGAGAGTATATTTAAATGAGTTGCATAATAGTGGGATTAACTCTTAACTCTTTAAATGTTATAAAAGGAGGCACCCAATCCATCAACTCCTGGTGATTTTTCTGATTTTGCCCGACTAATTGCCTTTTCTATCGCTTCTACTGTTATTTTTGAGGTCGACTTCGCATTCTGTTTTGTACCTATTGTTGGCAAATCTAAATGGTCTAGAAACTCCCTTAAATCCTCTTCACCCACTGAGGTATGCTGTGTATATAATTTACTGTAATATTCCACAAATATTTTTTCTATTTCTTCTGGTTCATATAGGATTCTATTAGTTGCAGAGTCTCTTATGTATATTGTTTAATGCTTGCTATTTCTTTATACATCTAGCAATACTTTTAGTGGCTTTAGATCCTCCCTCATAGTAAGTTTGTTTAATTTTGTAGAAAAAAAGTAGATCACAGACATGACACAAAACTAAAATCAAAGACACAAAACTAAAGTCAAAGTCAAAGTTGCCATTTGAAAAAATGCCATTTGAAAAAATCCTCTCTTTTGTTTCAATTGACATCTCTTGTGTTAGAGCCATGGTTTATGTCAGTCCACTTGGTGCAACAGCTCTCCAAGGTGTGATCACTCCTGTTTTACTGCAGGTCTTAGTTTTGGGAATGGAAATTTACAGGGTGATTCCATATTTTTTTTCCTTCTGCTTGGTCTAAAAAAGTAACTTTTACTGACTAACACATCTTATTTTCTTGATTTCTTTTAGTGTTTCTTAAAGCCAGAAAGTTGCCATTTGAAATGACTTTAGTTTTGTGTCATGTCTGTGATCTGCTTTTTTTTCTACAAAATTAAACAACTGAATGAACATCCTCCGAGACTGGTGATTCCATAATTTTTGCCTGGGGTTGTATATCCATTTCTGACATTGCTGTCTTTGTAAATCTATTAACTTGCTTTTTGCTTCTCTTCATACTTGTTGTATCTAACCTGTAGTTTAATACCACATTGAAGTCCCCACCACATACTAATGTCCCTTCCATTTCCAAATTTATAAGATCAAATATTTTTTTGACAAAATGTTTTCCCACTTTCTGGAGGGGCCTACACATTGACACATTACTTTCTTGACTTAATTGCACCCTCAGGTTCTGGCTCAGATTGATTTAATGTAAATAGGCACTTGCAATACCAAGATAATTTGGTTGGTATTGTTAAAGTTTTTGCATACACTTGTTATTATGATGTTGAATCTCATCACATAATGTAAAACACCACCAACATCTGTATATACTGTAATCCTTTATTACCCTGCATCTCATGCTAGTAGGACTGCAACTTTTAATCAGTTTGTTGATTGCTACATTAATTGTCAAGTTTTCTAATTTTTTTCAGCTTGTTGAATATGAATATTTTCTGAAATCATCACAAATGAATAATTTTGTTTTCTGGACAAAACAGGGCATTTTGAAACATCATTTGGAAAGCTCCTCTCCTGAACAACCAGCTCCCATTTTGGGTCTGGGAGGCAGACACTGTCCCTACTTTGAAGATTAAACTTAAAACTTTACTCTTTTATAAAGCTTAAAGTAAGGGCAGGTTCAAGTGAACTCTGAACCATCGCTTAGTTACAGTTGTGCTCATAAGATTACATACTCTGGCAAAATTTGTGATTTTTTTTGGCCATTTTTCAGAGAATATAATTGATAATGCTGCTCGTTCTTCTTAGCAAAAACCCTCCAGTTCCTGCAAACTCTTGGGCTGTCTTACATGAACTGCATGTTTGAGATCTCCCCAATGTGGCTCAATGATATTGAGGTCAGGAGACTGAGATGGTCACTCCAGAACCTTCCCTCTTTCTCCTGTAGCCAATGATTTGGCCTTGTGTTCCGGATCATTTTCATGTTAGAACTTCCAAACACGTCACATTCAAAGATTCAGTGCTGATGAGTGCAAATTTTTCTCCATTTTCTGATAACATGCTGCATTCATCTTGCCATCAATTTTGACCAAGTTCCCTGTGCCTTTGTAGCTCGCACAAACCCAAAACATCAGTGATCCATCTCCATATTTCACAGTAGGAATGGTGGACTTTTCATCATAGGCCTTGTTGACTCCTCTCCAAATGTAGTGTTTATGGTTGCTGCAATAAAGTTCGGTTTTTGTCTCATCACTCCAAATAACTTTGTTCCAGAAGTTTTGAGCTTACTGGGGGATCAGCCATTATCAGTGAGCACTCTCTCCCTCTCTCTTACCTTCTCTCTGTTAATCTTTCTCTCTCTCTCTACCTCCCTCCCTCGCCCTCCCTCCTCTTCTCAGCACTCACACTTTATCATGACAATAACTCTCTCCCCCCCCCGTTTGTGCTCTTCCTCTCTCTCTCTCTCTCTCTCTCTCTCTCTGTCTGTCTCTGTCTCAGTCTCACTCTCTCACACTTTAGCCCCTTTCCCACCAACGTTTCCAGGATCTTTTTTTTAAATCTAATATGTATGGTTTGTATTTTCACCTCACTTCAAAGTTCTTGAGTGTTTTTGATGAATTACATTCAAAACTGCCCTTTGTCAACTGCTTGTCCTTTTTTGAGGGTCACGTAAGGAGCTGGAATCAACCCTAGATGGTGTTTGGGCAAGGACATGTCACACCCTGGAAGAGATGATGATGATAATTATCATTAATGATAAAGGTCCCATAGAATGGTCTTTTTGAACCAAAAATCAAGATTACTGATGTCTACTTAGATAAACTAAATAATATTTATGGTCAAAACCCTCATAGTCTTTTCAGATTAAACCAGTTTATTGCTGCTCTCTGCCAGCCTCTGAACAGGCACTCTGTTTCTGAGCTAATGCCCGCCCCACAGAACACTGAGTCTCTCGTGATTGGCCAGCTACCAAGTGCATTCCCACTTGCTTGTGATTGGCCGGCTACCAGCTGACTGACTTCTCCGTGGTGCTTCTTTTTCTTCAGGTTGAATGTTCACGCCCATGAGTAGCTGTTGGGTGAGGACTCGTTGCACAACAAATGTACTAGTTATGTAACTAAACTCGACTTTTCAAAACCACTTGCTCGAGAGCAGGTAAACAGTGAAGTCCTTCTTTCTCAGAAGGGGCTGAAGTGTTTATTGTGACACTCTAGTGATGTTTAGATACAGGGAGGACACGGATACACACCAAAAAAACATCAGAAATTTGAGTTTCCACTAAATGTCCTCTTTAATATTTTTTGAATGGCTCCTGGTCCCTATCTTCTCTTTCCTCCCTTTCTAAAATGTGATGTTTTCTTTATAATTTGCTGAACTTGTCTCTGTATGTGTGATACCTACTGCACGTCTGTCTGTCCTGACAGAGGGATCCCTCCTCTGTGGCTCTTCCTGAGGTTTCTTCCCTTTTTTTCCCTGTGCAAGGGTTTTTGTGGAGTTTTCTCTCATTTGATGTGAGGGTCTAAAGATAGAGGGTGTCACTTCCTTTACAGAGTGTAAAGCCCATTGAGGCAAGTTGTGTTTGTGATGTTGGGCTATATAAATAAAATTAACTTGAATATGTGAACACAAATGTTTGAGGGAGGGTCCTGCTAAATTTTTTTTTCCCTGTAAACTCTGGGAATGCCTGGCAAGTGAAACTGACAGGGACAGTTTACTTTATTTGCCAGTTAAAATATTGATATTTGCCCTGGTCAATAAATCATCGTATTATATAAGAACTACTTATCACCAAATCAATATTTAGACCCACCCCTAGTCAGTGCCAATTAATGTGACAGTCCCTCTCACAGCCACACCTCATGAAAAATCTAAATTATCCCTTTAAGCTCTTAATTTGAAATCCTTTGTCTGATGTCCTGTGTCTTGTGTCATTGCAGGCACGGCAGCAGCAGGCGGAGCTAGCTCAGCAGGAGTGGTTACAGATGCAGCATGCCGCTCAACAGGCTCAGATGGCTGCAGCATCTGCCAGCGCTGCCCAGCAGGCCAGTTCCTCTCAGGATGAAGACGACGAAGACGACATATGAGCCCAGGATGCCGTTCAACTAGTCCAAATCTTTTCTCTGGGACATTGTTGGCTCACACATCCTCCCAGCCACTGTCACTAAGAGAGAGACAAGTATTTCACTGCAGGCAAACATCAGTGATACATGGGAAATGCACATTTTGGTATGGGCAGTGAATGGAATAATGAAGGGGGGATATTTAAAATGGCCACTCGTTCAGATATCAGTACCTGTAAATGATTTGTATTGGCTGTTAATGAAGTTATTGATTAGGCTCATCTTCCATTTCATATTTTCCAGTTGCTTCAGTTGAATAGTCTTGATATGATTATGTTGTGAGTATTTTGTAGATTTCTGGGTGTGTTGTGGAGGTGCTGAAGCAAGTGTTCACTCCTGCAGGTACTGCACCAGCAGATAACTTACTTTCATTTTACAATATCACTTTGGTGGTGTAGGAAATTTTGTTTAGAAGAGATATTGATTCCTCATTTCCTGTGCTTCAGCTGTCTTTTCCTTCTTACTTGTGTAAAAGAAGATCATTTAAAATTTTTAAGTGATTGTTTCTGTTTTCTGAAGTGTGGTTGTATGAGGAACTGACACATAGTCAAATCAGAGACACGGATGCATAGTCGTAGTGAAACATGACTGTCAATGGAGACACAAGCTGATTTAAGCTGCTGAGAAGGCTAAGTCTATGAAATCTGTATCAGTATGTTTAACACACTATTTCACTGGTTGACATCTTTTTCCTACTTGGAAACTGAAGTTTGAACTTTCGCAATTTCCCTCAAACATCACTTTAATTTCAGGAATGGCTGTCTAACAGTGAGATACATACATACATACATACATACATACATACACTTCCAGTCAAAAGTTTGGACACACGTTCTCATTCAATTAAATGTGAAAGTGTGTCCAAACTTTTGACTGGTAGAGTATTTTTAAATTTTAATCTGCTGTGGGTTTTATTAAGTTGCTGAAAGGTACACGCGCACAAGTTACCATAACTGCAGACTGATGCTCAAACGAGAGTGACGCTGCTGGGATATGCGTCTGTTTTTGTAAGTACAAGATGAAAAAATCTCAAATTTTTTCACTGCATTACAGGCTTACAGTGCGTCTGGATATAAGGGGTCAAAGATTTGAATCAAACTAATGATGGTTCCCTCTGAAATAAGCTTTGAACTTCCCATTATCCAGAAGAAGCTTCTTAATCAGCTGATGAAATAATTAGATCTTTTCTCAAGGTCAAAGGATAGGATGTTTGCTTCCTGCCTTAAAGAAATACTCAACTCCAAGCAACCACACTTCAAATAACTTTAACTATCCCTTTAAATAGAGAACGGAATTGGTATTTTGTTTAATTCTTAGCTCAAGTTAAATATTTATGTTGCGTTGAACCGCCCACAGTATTGCTCTTGAGCTGCATCTTTCAGGATTAGAATAGTTTCATCTCCCAAAGCCAAAGGCTGATAACAGACCGCTTGAATGTTTGTGTTTTAAAGGTGTAGGTGCTGTTGTGATTGTTGTTGCCGACTCCAGGTCAAGGATCTTCAAGCTGGGACTTCTTATTTCCTCCTCTGCTCGGGTGCAATGTCAAACATTTCCATTGTGACTGTGCTCAGTTGTCGATGTACAGACAGGTAACTTAGTTGTGATACCCTTAATTGAAAGTTGTATTCTTTGAGCAATAAATGATTTGTTTTATAAAGACAATTGTTTGTCGTTGTGTTCACACCCCACCACATGCTGGCAATTTCTGATGTCTACCTGAGGAGAGCTGTGTGTGCACGTGTGTGAGAGAGAGATAAAGCAGGTGAATGAGCTGCAGTGAAGCACTTTTCCTCTTCAGGTTTTGGATTATTTTGTGTCTACCTTCAATGTTTCTACTTTAAAAATGACAGGAATAATCTTTGCACTAAGAAAGTGCTCTATTTGGGTTTTCCCTCTCAGTACTTTCCACCTTGGTTAGAACTTTGCACTACATTTTATTTAGGCTGTATATTAACACCAATAATATATATTATTACTATTTAATATATATTCTTATATATATTCTTCCAAAATTCTACGAAGAAACTGGACCTGCAGCTTGAAAAGAGCTGCAGAAGGACATAGCTTTTTGGGTTCATCTCAGTAAATGCTTTAAAAATTACAGTTTTTTTATTGAGATACAGATGTGGAGAAAATTGGGGCTTCCTTTACAAGAAAAACCCACAATGGTCAATGAAATAACGAAACTGACAAAAGTAATGTGAGGGTTTTCATTCTTATTATGCTTGACACAATAATGGCCATATACAGCTATCTACTACACGCCCACACATACACACACTGCTACAATCAGTCACACGCACACACTGCTTACGCACTCACTTATGCACACATACGCTAATGCTTGCACAGTACAGTAGGTACAGAAAGTACTGATAAGATGAGCACAGCCTAAACAATATCAGGGTACATCATGCAAGGAAGACACATGGGCGCAGCTGCTCCAGACTAGTTAGTGCCAGTTAGCTCAGGGAGGTATCAAGGAGGGACACAACTGGAAGCAATGCCTGAAGACTGGCTGGTCATGTGCCAAGTGGCTGGGACTTAGCCTGTGCACCAACAAGGGAGAGCCAAGTCTAAACCACGGCCTAGTGTTATCAATCATGTTCATACCATCATCTATGTTTCTATAAAAGTTATTGTTTCCTTTAATCTGGACACTCACTCCAACAAAGACGGCTGTAGAGCATTCTTGTTCTCTGCTGCTCTTTTTTACTGGACTGAGGTCCTCAGCTGAGTATTTTCATCTTCCATTTTGCTTAAGAAAATAAAGAGCTCAAACGAGAGAAGTAGTCTGTCCTAATTCAGGATAAATGAACACGCTGTTGCTGGGCAACCAGACCCAACAATAACAATAATACATAAAATGTACTGAATATTACTGAATATTACTGAATATTAATGACAGTCAAATGTTGCTTTTGAATTGTGGTTCAACAGAATTATTTTAGAATATTTAGGAATCTCAGCTTGCAGCAAATAGAGAGGTGGCAAAGGCAAATGAAAAGACCGATAAGGACATGTATGAGAGACTGGATTTGTTATCAATTGGTTACACAGAGAGACAGCTGGACAGAATATGCAGTTAATCCGTCCTCAGGCGTATTTACACCTGTACCTACAAGTGTTCAGGTGCTATCTGATGGCAATCTGTTCACAAAAATACATTTTAATGCCAGGTGTAAAGGAGGCCAAAGAGTACCACATATGCAATTTCTGCTTTAAAGGGTGCTGATGGAGAAGTATGTCCACAAACCAAATTGATTTATTTGTTATATTGAGCAAATAAACTAAAAAACAAACAAACAGTGCAGCTGAATAATCTGAGAACATGTTTTAATTGTCCAAAAAACACTCAACCTGATGAATCAGTTACTGATTAATTTAGTAATCAGTTCATAATTGAATTCCAGCTCCAGTTAATACCTACTTAGAATAGAACAAATTCTGATATAATTCAGAAGCTTTATTGAATCTCACTACAGATTACAATATCATCTGCAAAATATATAGTCCACAGAGACTCCTAGCCTCATCTGTCAACCTGTCCATCACCAATGAAAACAAGAAGGGTCTCAGAACTTGGTAACATATTAATTAATGCCAAATAAAATATCCAGCACAAATTATGTATGATAGGCATACATTATTCATTTGTATATTTTACTTTACACTCATATTTAGTTTGCGGGACTGCAGTTTATCATCCCACCCGCCCGTTCCCGCATTGTGCAGTCCAGCTCCCACCCGCGCCCGCAATAAGCTTTCAAAATGTGTCCCGCGCCGCTCATGCCACTGTTCACTTCTTTTGTCTTCACACTTCAACAACTCTTTCTCACATCTTCATGGTGTGGCTGATCAACTTTATACCTCTGTAATTGCTACAGCTCTGTACATCAGCCTTGCTCTTGAAGATCAGCTTCACTACACTTCTCCATAGTTTTTGTTCACTAAAATAATCTGAGCATAAAAAGACCACTGCTTTCTCTCCACAGGTATGTCATCTGGACCAACTGGCTTCCCGTTCTTCATCCTGTCTTACTTCATCCTCTGCCTCATCCACCAGCTGATTAAAATCCTCTCAACACACTCTCTTCACTTGTTAAAACTTTTTCATCTCTGTACGTAATCACTCTAACCTGCTGCACATCTGCAACAAGTCCTATGTGGCTTTTTCTTCAATTTTTTCCCATTTTTTGATGCAAGGGTCTAAGGATATAGGGTGTCACACTGTACAGACTGTAAAGCCCTTGAAGGCATATTTTGTTTGTGATGTTTTACTATACAAGTACATTTGACTTGACTTGACTAAAAGCCTTTTCCTTTGCCTTTGTCACTCACTACTCCTGTCTACATTCTTCATCTCCCTGGCTGTCTTACATTTTCTTTGCCATTTGAATACTTACCTTTGAATACTTTCCTGTACTTCCTTGTTCTACCACCTAGTTGCCTTGTCTTCTCTCCTCACTTAACGCAACATTATTCTGATATTTTAGAGGCATCAATGCTAGAGTTCATATTAACACTCAATACAATTATGTAATTATGTTCCTTCTCCTTATGAGCCAGATTGTAACAGGTTATATTAGGACTGCAGAACGACATGTCATATTAAAGACATGTCATATTATGCTCCTTATTTCTGTAGTGACACGTTTCCTCCATATGATGACAGCATTGCACAGACTATTATCTCTGTGCCACAGCTTTAAGATCACCCTCCATCATTTTAATACTTGTCTTCTGCTCTGTTATTGGATCAAATCAATAACTAATTTCTTCTCCTTGGCCTTATTTGGTTATGCAAATAAAACGATGTGATGCAAGAAGTAGTAGAAAGAATTAGGCACATGTTGCCTAATAAAGGATTTGTTGCTGCAGAGCCTCAGTACACAATGAAGTACACAATGAAACATAAAGTTTACAAAGAAAGAAATTAGTTGAGGTAGTAGATTTTATATTTATTCATTGGACAACCATGTGCCTATACCAGAAAACTTGCCCATTTTATCCAGTATCATCTGCTAAAAAGCAATAAAAATAAGACTTGACAGTTTCATTTCAGGTCAGTCGTGACTTTAACTTATCAAAAATATGGATCAAATGTATGTATGTATGTATGTATGTATGTATGTATGTATGTATGTATGAGTCACTGTTTTCACTTATGCATCAATTTATTGTATCATTGCAGTTAAACCAGTAACTGCAGTATGAGGATAAATTAGTGTTATTTGCCAGAAAAAGGAAAATTCCTTATGAATGTTATTAAATACTTTCACTTGTCATTTATTACATTATATACATTTTTTTAAAAAACACTTCTTACACACTGGTAATCCTCTTTATGTGATTAGGTGTGTCACCCACTGAAAACAAAATAAAAAATAATAATAAATAAAGATTATGAATAAAGCTGTTACCGAGTTAACTATCCTTAAAATACGATGAATGTAAATTTCATCAAAAAATGACAATGGAAAATGGAGGACATTGCAGCTCTTTTTCCTTGGTTGTTTTATTTTCTCAAAAAGACGTCAAAATTTGTGTAAGAATATTCTGTAGGTGTTTGTCTCAATTTGCAGAGGGACAGACATTTTATGTTGCCCAATCAGCTGTGGTAAAGGGTAGATCCAGCCTGGCTGTACTGTACCATTGTACTCTGGTACTCTAAGGAAAGGGTGCCAAAGAATGGAACGGTTGGAGACAGTTATTTTAGTACTATTTCAAATGGAAATGCAAAAGAATACCTACCCTAGTGTACCAAACTGGACCGTTCCACTTGGTAGAAATGTGGCTCAAGATGACTGCCACTGTACAAAGACTCTTACTTTTACCTTTCAATAGCACTTCTGTTATATTTGTTTCATAGTGAATCAGTTGTACACATTAACTTTTAACTGTTTGTGTACGCAAAATACAATGCAATACCAGTCGATAACGTGGTATCCACTGGTATTAATGACTTTTCAATTGGAACATGGTGAATTTGGAGGTTGTGTTGCTGAAAGATTATTATTAAATTATTGATCAATATTGATCAATATCTATCTGCAATCTTCAAACATATTAATGCATGTGAAACTTTCCCAGTCTATTGTTGCCCTGTCCCAATTTGTATGAAACCTGTTGCAGGCAACAAATTAAAAATGAGTGAATATTTGCAAAAAACAAAGTTTATCAGTCTGAGCATTAAATATCTTGTCTTTAAAGTTTACTCACTGAAAATAGCGCAAAAAGGATTTGCAAATCATTGTATTCTGTTTTTATTAATGTTTTAAACAACATCTGAATGTCATTGGAATTGAAGTTGTTGTCACGATTGCAAAAAATCGTTTAATTAACTAAGAAGGACCAAGTGTGGAGACTGAGTAAAAAGGAAATAACAAAGTCTTTAATGAGAACAAAAACAAAAGTAGAACCAGTCCATGAAAAACATAAAGCGCTGAGTCTGGCCGGCTGGTGAGGCGGAGCTCAGGAAACAGGGAAACGACTAGAAAGGGGGAAACAAAAAGTGACCATGAGGAGTGAATCAAAAAATTAGGAACAGTCATACAAAAATGCTAGCTAGAGAATACGAGGCAGAGTGACGTGACGAGGTTACCAGACTGGGTATAGAAGACGCGCTGACGAGGAGTGACAGGAAATCCGGGTTTAAGGGCAGAGACTGATTGGAAATGAGGAACGGCTGTGCTGATTGGAGTCCCGCCTCACCTGTCAACCAGACTCCTAGGAACAATCAGAACAGCACTAACAGGAAACAACAAAACCAGACACCATCAAAATAAAACAGGAAGTAGCAAACAAACATAGGAGCAACTCAGACCAGACATGACAGTTGTACTTTTATTGATTCCCCATATGTGAAATTTCCATTATCACAGAAGCACAAAATGCAATGAAAGATAAGTAAGAATAGAAAATGGAACATAAAAAATAGACAACAAAATGTAGGATGAAGAAGGAAAAAAAGTGTAGAAATATGATTTGCAAAAACTATACAATGTGCAAAAAGTATATTTTTTGTATGACTGGTAGATCATTTTCTCTTAACTGTAGAGATTTTTGAAGAAGTGTTTTCCTGAAGCACTGCAGAATTTCATGCTGTTTTGTCATGCATATAAACTTTATCAAATAATTACAGTGTAGGGCTAGTTTTGAATACGTATCTAATTGCTGTTATTTTGACCAAAATTGCAACATGATTTGCGATATTCGAGGGAATGGTAATTTTTACATAGTTATTGTCATTAAAAAGATATTTTAAATGATTACTGTGCAATATTTGTGCATATCTGTGCAAAACAAAGATGTTTTCTTCAGTCTGTAACATATGATGTTCAGCTGTTCAGCACAATATTTACTCTAAAATGACATTTTGACACTCATTTTGACTTTAACAAAACTGTAACCACAATTGGAAAAATTGCAATAGGCTGTACTGTGAGTCTGATAAAATGCTGATAAATGTTTCAGCTTTAAATCTGTTTATACTCTCACATTATGGGGACTTGTCTTCCTTATGGGGACAAAAATCAGGTCCCTATAATGTAAACTACTAAATTCTTACAGCTTAAGGTGAAGACATGTTTTAAAGGTAGGCTGAGGTTAGGGTTAGGGTTAGGTTAAGGTTAGAATAAGTCTCCAAGAAATGAATGTAAATCAATGCAATGTCCTCTGAAGTCATGGAAACCAGAGTGTGTTTTTCTTACATGAAGGAGAGGGAGGAAGTTCACCACATTTACTGCACTGGTACTGTTTCACCCAAGGGATATCCACTTCAAGCATGTCCTTCATCGTGTTTCATAAGCAACTGCTCATATATGGGCATTTTTCTTTTCTTCTGCTTGGTTGCACTACGTCCACTTCCTGAAGAAGCAACCCCTCCCTCCCGTCTTCCTCCATATCGTCTTCCCACTCCCTTCTCACACACATATACACACTCCTACACATTTGGTTAGCTATGAGCAGAGGTAGGAGTGGCTGTTCCCCTGTGCAGGAAGCAATGTGGTTAATACTCATTTGATCATCAGTTGTGATGGCTTGCATCCATGACCAGGAAGTCTGCAAAGTCTGGCAGTGTACTTCTTTTTGTGGGAGCAGATTCCATATGTTCAGACAGTTAAAAATAGCTTATATGTTAGCTTGGATGTGAAGGTGTTTCTCTCATGTCATGCTTTGTTTTTTCATAAAGCAGGAAGAGGAGGAGGAGGTGGAGGAGGAGGAATTACATGGTTTGATCTGAGATCAGGTTAATATTCAGGATGTGAAGCTTCTATTTTCTTCCCTTCTCACAGGATCTATGGGAAAAAGTTAATAAATCTCTTACTTCCTGAGATTTATGTTCTCTGTGTTATTTATGTGCATGGATCTCTAATTCTGGGAGATCAAACCAGAATGCATGTGCTGCACTGGGTGGCCTCTGAATGCCCCGGCTGCATGAAGATGCCACTTGAGATTAGTTGTCTATCTACTCAGCTATAACCGAGACACATGTCGGCTTTGAAGTTGGACGAAATACCTCATTTTTCCCGTAGAGCTCAAAACATCATGAATGTGAAGCTGCAGCTTCTTCAGGCAAATATTTTTTTAAAAAAATCTTTATATATGATTGATTGAGTTTTATTTTCTTCATGGACATAAAAAGAATAAAAATATAACAATAATCAAGCAGGCAAAGCAAAGCAAATTGTCTTTATAACTCAAGTCCTAAATAAAAAAGATTCTGCCCTCTGTCCCAGGCCTGGCTAATAAAGTCTGCAATGAGCTTCCTTTAGTAAAGCACAAATCAACTTTTCCAAGATCATCCAACCAAAGGAAAGCAACAAATTTGTGCAACTATTTGCACAAATAGAGGACAAACAGGAACCAAACAAAATAATATCTGCATGTAATCAAAACATATCTGCGCTGTTTGCAAATCCTCTCAAAGACAAGACATAAAATAAACTCTCAGCATTCACCAGTCTGTTTAAAATGTCCAATATTAGGGCTTTAATTTGTAGACCATGCAAGTTTCGTGCAGAGGAGCTCATTTGATTGGTGAAGGTTTGGCCCAACTGTGTTAAACCCAGTCATACCTTCTCTCTCTCTTTATCACTTGCGCCAGTAGGAGGGACAAGGCAGGCAGGATATTCTTATATATGCAGCAAAGTAGACCATCTTTTTTGTCCTGGATAAGTGACAAAGCCCCTCTTACAACAAAGTGGCATACTATAATCATGGAATATTTTCTCCTTAAATACCTGACTCATTCTTCTTCCTTCAAAGGGACAGTTCATGAAGATTTGGACTCCTTGTTTTCACTCTTCCAACTCTACAGTGACTTCAGTGCTTTTGAGTGTTTTCCTCAGCTCGCCTTCAACTCCTACTCTGTATCTTGATCACAAAGTTGTAATTGCAACCTTGTCATATGAGTTTTTAGATTTGTTGGCTTTCTTAATTTATTTATTGGCTTGTTTCCTATGCGTTGAACTGATGAGCTGCAGTATAGGCTAAATTTTCATCACTGTACCATTCTGACTGTGCAGACCAATGATTGTTTTGTTGTTAAGAAAAAGAAAATTTAATAAATACACTTGAGAAAAAAATCTTCAAATACTGTATAGCATGAACCATATGCATTCAATAAATCCTATAAATGTGCGTTATAGCACATGTGTTGCTGTGTGTAAAGAAAGCAGAATGTCTGTCCACCCAGGACAACACCAAACGGTAAGTGTAAATGAATTATAACTGTAATTTCGGGATGTGTAATTACCATGCCTCCCCTCCTTTGTTGCCTTTGTGACATATTATCAACCCACTCAGCAAATAGGTCACTGCAGATTCTGTTTCCATGGTTTGGATTCTCACATAACTGCCTGTCAGGTGTTTTCTTCACTTTGTCTGTGAATCGCAGGGAAGGGAACATGCAAGTATTGTTTTTTTGGCCTCACTCAAATCACATCTCTCAGGATGACTGGAACAACAGGTCTTGGTTTAAAATGAAATGTATGAACTGGGTTTTTCACTATTTTCATTGATGTGGGTCTATCCGTAAGTTTGTCCTGTTAGCAACTTCCTGTTTACAATTTTTGAGGGATTTTTTTGTGATGGTAGGTGGTCACCCAAATGTGTAATAATTTACTCACAGATGAAGTCCCAGTGTCTTATAGCTAATGGGCAAAACTGTGACAGAACAATAATATCAATAACAACAGATTTGAAGATTAGACACTCTGAATGTGTGTTGCTTCAATGGCGTCTCCATTCCCTTTTGCTGCGTGTTCTCGATCAGAACAACACCAGACCAATGGAATGGCAATTTAAATGTAACACGCTTCAGTCCATTTTTTTTTTTTCAAAGCATATTTTTGTCATTTAGTATATTTTTTACAAACATTTTAAAGTGAAAACTATAATGTTAAATGCAATAATTATAAATCATGAGTTTCTGGACTGACTGGGAAGATGCAGACCCTCTCCCCTCTTGTGGCATAGAATAAATCACTACCACTGTATTCCATGAGCTAGACAGACATAAGTCACTCATGTGAAATATAGTGCATTTTTCTGTTTATTTAATGAGCACGTTTTTCATGTTACATCAGGGTTTGTCCTCACAGAGCTGCTGGCCCGTCTCTTGACTCATTTTTCTTGTCTTTAGTTTATATTAAAAAGTGCATGGCAAAATTCTGATTCGGACTACAGCTTCCTGACAGTAAACACTGCATAATGTTTGCTTTATCTGTCTGTGCGCTGCTGTGTCCACTTTGAAACACTTTTGTGCCACGTGTCTGCCAGACAAGAATTCCAGCCACCCTGATCTTGTGGGAGCCGTCCAGGGAATGTCGGCCTCCTGTTAACAAACATAAGCGTCTGGCAGTTAGGAGGGCTAGACCAAGCTGCAGGCAGGATGTCATCCTGCCCAGCCACTGGTCACATGCCTCAGATTCTTCTCCACAAGCTCCTCTTTCCTGGTTGGATTTTTTTTCCTCAGCCAGACAGTGGCAAAGGAAATATTTTCCAGTCCAGGAATAAGTTGCTTTTAATTGCTCTGCTTTGCAAGTATATACTTGGTGGTCTGTGCTGCTGTAAAAAAAAAGTGCCTGTGATTGATGTTCATTAGGGGTAAAACAGGGTGGTATGCTGTTCGGCACTGGAGCCACATTCCATTGGAGTTACACTGTTTTTGAAAACAAACCGCTGCAACCAGCCCACACATATTTACCCTGTGAGATCTTGGTGGCTGCATTGAATGAATACAGCATTATAACGCTCCAAACTGCACGAGTGAAAAAAGAAATCACCTGAAATTCATGCACCAGACTAGGTTTCAATATCACATAATATAGATCACTGTTGAAGGAGAAAGCAGAACATTCATTCATTCATTCATTGTCTATCACATGAAGGTCATGAGGAGCTGGAACTAATTCCAGCTGACACAGGGTGAAAGGCTGTGTCACACCCTGGACAGGTCACCAGTCCATGTCCAGTGAAGACATATAGAGACGAACAACCATTCACTTTCACATTCACACCGATGGTCAATTTAAAGTGTCCACTTAAGCTCTGACTATTTTTGGACTTGTGGGAGGAAACTGAAGACCCCAGAGAAAACACATCCAGACCTGGGGGAATATGCAAACTCTCCACAGGAAGGCCCAAACCGGGATATGAACCAGCAACCTTATTGCTATGATGCAACAGTGCCAGCCATGTTCTTCAGTGTGTAGTATAAACCACTCCATGAACTAACCAAATGAAAATATGCACATATGCACCAAACATAACGTTTAGCTATTTACTTAAAGTTTAGTTGAAAATATATACATTCAGCAATGTACTTCAAACACAAATTATTCTCTTTTCTTTTCAGTTCAGTTCTTTTCAAAATGGTCAGTTCACTTTCGATAATGATTCAAACTCAAAAGTATTCACTTCCGTGTAAATGTTCAAAATAAGCCCTTTAGCTTAACCTTATCCTAAAGCCAGCAGTTTATATCCTAAACTGAATTACCAAATAAACTGAAAATGGGTACCCAACCAAAGCAAGGAGTAGGTCCGAGAGCGATGCAGGCCTGTAGTGTGGCTTGGGAGTGGAGAGACCTAAGACAACATGGCCGCTTCATGAAGTAAAACATGAAATAAAAAACACACTGCTGTTGCTGTCGTCGGTGCCAGCCTTTTCGGTAGCCTAACCCCACAGCACTGGCGGTGCTAAAGGACCTCCCACCCCATCTCTGATGGGCTAACATAACAGTTAAGTGCTTTTTTACATACACATTCTTTTCACAATTCACATTTTAAAGGTTAATAAACAAAATAAATTAAAATAAAAGTATCTGCTTGGAAATCAATAACCCCAAATCCCACAGGGCTACATTTAAAAGTGAAAAACTACAGCTTTTTTAAAGGATATTTTGTGTCTGTGGTGGCTGGTTTGCATATGCACACATTTACATGTGCATTTATGTTGTATGTACATTTTCCTCTTTTTGGGATTCCATCACTCATGCCACTTTACTGTCACATTTTGGCATCTACTTACTGAACATCCTCTTGCAGCAGTTTCGCACCCTGGAGTATATTCACTTTATACTTCCTGGTGCCGTGGTGATGTACAAAGAAATTCACTAGAGTTCAACTGCCACTACTTTTACATAATGTAACGAGTAACATTTAGGGTAGTCTTCAGCAAAAATTAATACTAACCATAAGTATGTTTATAAACTGTATAATTTTTAATTTATTTTGTTTTTGTAGCTTTAGAATAAGCCCTTTAAATGTACTATGGGCAAGGGCATTGCTTTACAGAGGCTGTCATCTTATGCTGCTGTGTTTCTACAGCAGCAGATTAGTCAAACCAGCCAGAACATGCAATGATTTTTAAAAAGAAACAACATCCTTTCTAATATGTGAAGGCCACTGTAGTTCCCTAATGCACTTAAGAAAAGGACGGTTGAACAGAGACATCCATTGTTTGCAGTTTCACCATTAGATGTCCCTTTAATGTTTTTTATCTTCTCACAGGACAAGGTGTTTGCACTTAGTACTTCAGAAAACACTTATATTTTTTAATTTCCTCTAAATGAAACTGAGCCACAGTAAAAGAGCTCCACTCTTATACACAAAGCAGTTTAAATTTAGTATACAATATTTTAAATGACAATGTGGAATCAAAGTGAAAAGGGGACATGAATTAAAGTCAAAACTGATCACTATTTTACAGCAGTCGTGAAAAATTCTCAGATAAAGATGAAGCTGAAGTGAAGACACTGTTTAAAAAATACATTTTCGGTCACTTGAATTCCCACTAGCATCAAATGCATGCACTTTCCCAGCATGATCCTGGAGTACATGATCACATTCAGCTGGGAAAGCAAATCATACTGTTGTGCTAACTCTGAAACTGTATCATCTCTGTGCAGAGCTGGGTGAAGTGGATGCTTGGGATTCCTTCACTGTTAATAATACATTTTTTCATATAATCTCTCAGCTCACTGTGTATGCAAACTCTTCAGTAATAACATGCAAAAGGGCCAAAGGGCAGAATACTAATGCATCAAGACTGCAGGTTTACAACTAGGTTTCTGAAGGTGAAAGAGAGACAAAGAGAAAGAGACACAACCTGAGACAAAAGCTGCAATTGTCATTACCAACATAAAGTTATGCATTGTAATAGTTGCAAAACTATGTTTAAAAAAAAGACTCTTAAACATAAATGTTTGGAGCCCTTAATCTATATGTTTTACTTTCATTCCTCTGTCTCCGTAAGAAAATGTGCACAAATACATATGCACATGAATTTTTATCAGGTGAAATTGTTGCCAAATGTTGCACTCATACAAAAGCATGTTACAAGCATGTTCCCATATTAAATAAAACATTCCTGATGTTACCCAAAAAATTAACAAACTGTTGTGATGTTACAAAACATTACTTTCATCACCTAAAAATGTTAAATATAATCTGATGTCTGATGTTACTAAAAAACAAACCTAAAAGTGTTACAAACTGTTGTCAGTTACTCTCTCTCTCTCTCTTTTTTTCTGATGTTGCAAAAACAGTACAGTAATTTACTTATATTGAGAGGTTTTTTTACTGCAATGTGAGATAATATTGAATATTGTGCTTTTACTAGCCCACAGCCGCCTCCTGTTCCTCCCTCATGACTGCTCATTATGTGCAGTTTATTGCTCACTCATCTCTGGCTGCTCCAAAGTTCTCAGGAAGGAAGAAAAAGTAGGGGGAGTCATTGTGTCTTTTTTCCCCCCACACTCCCTCCCCTTTGTCTGTCTCTTTGTCTCTGCTCATCATGATAAGCATATGCAGTGAAGCAGTCTTCCTATCACCAACAACCTTCTGTACCTTCTCTTGCTGCAGAGCATGTGCTGATTAGATCATCCTGTTTATCTGCACTCAAGCATAAGGCTTCGTCATGTCTCCCTCTCTCTATGTTCTCTATGTTGAAGCAGAGAGGTCACGTGACCTCTCTGCTTCAAATGACATGTCACCCTCCTACATCAAACATCCTTGTAAAATCTGTGAATTTAGCTCACAGAGCTGCTGATCTACTGCTGCCTCATGTGGTCAGGTTATGCCACTGAGAGACAGGATTTCAAACACAGAAGAACACAACAAAACATTTGAATTTTCAACTACAACTGTGGATCAACAACTTCTCTGTGCTGTAATGTCGCAAAAAAATTTCCTCAGTGGACTTTGGTGTTGGGATTGAGTGGGTCACAAAGAAACATAAACCTTAAGTTCCTGTTGGAAAAGGTGATGAAATTCTTCATGTCTTGGTTTCTGTTTTGTACCTTGTAAGATTAGCTACAAACATGCATGGCTAATGTTAACAGCCAAATGATGAATGGACATTATAGTGTTACCCAGGAAATGATTCAAGAGTTTCCATCTCTGCCACAAATAAAGATGCAGAAGAGATTCATATGTTCACCTGGGTCTTGCATTTCCTCCACTGATCAGAAGACGATAAAGCTCATTTGACCTGAGAGTGTTTACCAACACATTCCCACTGGTCAAAAACACAGTTTTAATCACGTTTAAATGTTTTTGACCAGTGGGAATGGGATATAAGCAAGCTCAGTGGAGACTCCACTTGATGTTTACACTAGCACACACATGCCTGGTGTACCAGAAGGGTCGCATCACATATTTGTTCAGGTGTTATGGTGTGGACACAGATTACTTATGATTGCTTAGCTGGAAGCAGATTGTTTTGTTTCAAAAACACTGTTTTAAAATGAAAAAGTGGTAGTATGGATGTGGACTAATTAATAAACAAAGTTTTTCTGAAGTGAAATTATACACCCAGTACCCTGCAGTCTGTACTGTGCTGAATTAAGCTTCATTTGGAACAGCACTGATAGAAGAAAGCTGAGCATGTAAAATAATGTGTGTGTGGGTGCCTGGTTGTTTGCATGTGAGCTCCAGAAAGTGGGGGAAAGGTGAGAGAGCGCTCTGTTAATAACCTGAAGTGGTGTAAGAAAAAAGCATTAGCTAGAGGTTAGATGATGTTTATGCTTGAGCAGTGGACTGTGTCAAAGAAGCGTGTCATCTGCGTGGTTTGACACGTCCATCCGTCTCCAAATAAGAGGAATTTTCCCACAAGATTGTGGAAAATTCATTTATTTCTGTTATTTTGGAAGAGCATTTACAGTGTAAATGTAAGATCAGTGTAACAATGGTAGTTGGGAATTTGTTGCTCAGTGCCATGTGAGAGTGTCTCAGGCAGGTAGTGTCAGAATGGGGGAATCTGAGTTTATTGAATTCCTATCCGGTGAGCAGAGCATTGGTTTCTGTCTAGACAAAGCTCAACTGTTGGAGAGACTCATGCAGATTCAGGACTGCCCCAGGTTCCAGGAAGTTTTGGTGGGAGAGATAGTGTGCTCTGTTTTTCCCTCCTAGCAGGATTTTCAACAAATCTAAATTACTTCTCAGAATGTGTCAATACAATTAAGAAAGGCAATATGTCACGATCATTCACTATGTTCACATGGTGTTTTTATTTATACAGTGCTTTTCCAATCTTAATGATCACTCAAAGCTAAGCATTTTGCAAACCATTTACCATTTACTCATAAAAATAACAACAAAAACCAGCAAAACAGTGCACTGCAGGGTTAATTGTTCCAGCAAACGTGCTGTCTTCCAAATACGTCACACAGATTCATACACTGGCTGGTGGCACATCCTGTGTCTTATCTCATTTATCAAATTTGAGACACTTTTCCTCTTGACACCAATTTGTGTTTGTGGAAGCATGTTCCAAAATCTATGCATGTGTAGCCACTCGGTGGCTCTATTTTCTTAGTGAGTAAGACAAGACAAAGACAGTCAGTTTGGCGACTCACCTGACCAGACCTGACTCAAGGGTTCATTACTCTCAGTCAGAGCCTAAGGGTTTCCTCTCTCTCTCTCTCTTTCTCTGTTCCTTGACAGAGAGGCACTCTCTTGTCTTCAGTTAAGTGTTGCAGGGATGACAGTTGAGTTTGATTCCAGAGTAAATAATGCCATTCTGATAAGACAAAAATAACTGACTTCAAAATACTTGCTGCAGGATTTTGGGAAAAAAGAAAGCGTTGACTGCAGAACCTTGCACATCCCAGCTTCCCTTTGAAGTCAAGCCTAACCCGTTATTACTGTCAGTCTTAAAGCAGGAACTTAAAATTGAGAGTTGACACACAGCAGTTTACCACCATGACTTTCCTGTGTGTGGCCACCTAATTGCTTTAACTGAGTGGAACAGAAAATGTTTAATCCAGAGGCTTTAAGAGAGCAAGGGAAGCTCAGCTTCTTGTGAAATGTAATAAAATTAATGGTAAAATACAGTATGTTTTATTTACATTTCATTAACAATAATGCACTGGAATACAATCAACTACATGACTAGTTTTTTTTCTGAATCTATTTGTCACAAGCAACAGCAGACACAATTTTCTTCTTATTCATTTCTGCAGCAGAACAATGCATGAAAACCACTGGGAGCTTAGCTTCAATTGATCTCTATGAGACAGCACAGATTAGCTTTTATTCACTGATTGGCTAAATTGCTGATTGGATAAATGCGGCAAAATCGTTACTTTCAGGGAAGCTCGAGTCTCTAGTAGTCAATGGAGCAGTGAGCGGGCACAGATGCTGAGCTGATAGATGGTGATTGGAGGAAATGTCTGAAAAGCGGAACAACTTTTTGAATGACAGCATTGGAGAAATGGACACTGGAGCCTTTTCTGTCTCAGTCCCATGAAGATTTTGCACATGGGACTATGTCTACAAACACATAGCAGCCTGTTGTGTGTCATTTGCCCAGCCATACAGCCCATCTCCATATGTGAATATTATACACTATAAGTAAAAATAATATTATAGCATTTCCTTGTTTCAGCTTAATATAATTATCACGTTTCCTCATTCCAGTTGTTTGTCAGTTTATTTATTTTTATCAACGTGAGTTTGGTCATGGGGGGACAGAGCAGATTGACAGAATTTATGTAAAAAAACTGGGCCTGAAATTAGCTCCCCTGTTTCAAAGACCAGCAACTGCCACTGGTTTAATCACTTTAAATTCCATATGATATTGTGTTACATTCCATAACATACAAGATTTTAGTCACTGCACTATGTGGCTACGGATGCCTAAAAGGGCCATATGTTTGCCATCAAACCCTTATCTCTTTCAAGTCTTATTTCACCCCAGTTACATGTGTCTGTTGCATATATGTATACATAATCCACTTGAAAATGAACAAGGAAACTTCAAAGATGAATAACGATAATAAAATCATACTTAAACCTACAATCACATGATTGTATTAACTGTTGTTTTTTTTAAATTACCCTAGACTTTCATGCTTTTATTTTTATATCAGGAACCAGTTCAGCTTTATGAAGGCCGCCATTTTGGACTACCATGTTTTTACAATAGCGCACAATGGACAAACTATATTTCATTTTAAGAAATTATATCTTTTTGCCTTTACCATTTTGTGCCTTTACCATTATTCTAGAATTATTCAATCTTTCATAATAGAGGTAGCTCTATTATGCATATATATATATATATATATATATATACAACCTACTGTTTATGAAGAGTTCTATAGAGAGAAAAATAGATAAGTCTAAAAGGGCAGGGGATCTGAGTTGCATCTTTATCATATAACTTTGAATCAGAGGTGATGTTGTGGGTGCAACAGGTCTGCATGTGACCACCACCCACATGACAACAAATTTATATTAACAGAAGGGGGATTTTTATAATTTCATTATCATGAAAATGATTTTCCTGTGAGTCAAAAGCAAAAATCTTCCAAAGGCTGTTAACAGTCACATTATGGGGACTTGTCTTCCTTATGGTGTCAGGGTTCGGCTCCGCGCCACTTCCTGCCTTTTATTTTTGCTTGTGTTTCATTTCCTGCGGAGGCATGTCTGTTTCTTTTCTTGTAATTTCAGGAGACTTGACTGTTCAGCTGAGCGGAGTCCCCTCCTCCCCGCACCTGCAGCTTGTTTCCTGATTGGATCCTTGCCCTTTTAAACCCTGGGTTTTCCCGCTGCAGGTGTCAGCACGCCTGGCTACTTGCGTGGTTTGTACCCGAAGTTAAGCTTGTGATCGTTCTCTGCACCACATGCTGTGCCAGTATTTTGTCCTTACGTTACGTTTTTTCCTTCCTGCAGTTTCCCTCGGGGATCCCCGCTCAGCCCACCAGTCAGTCTCCTGTCTTCAGTTCCTGCGCCCCTGGGCTGAGTATTTTGTGTTCATTGCCTTTTTTATCTGTAATAAAAGACTTTTTGTTTTGAACGGACCTGGCTTCCGCCTCGATTGGATCTATACTCATCCTAACTCACAATCATCACATATGGGGTCAAAAATCAAGTCCCCATAATGTAAATGACTACATTCTAAGTTGAAGACATGTTTTAAAGTTAGGCTGAGGTTAGGTTATGGTTAGGGTCAGGGTTAGGGTTAGGGTTAGGGCAATAGTAATTATGGTTAAGGTTAGAGTAACTCTCCGAGAAATGAATGGAAGTCAATGCAATGTCCTCTGAAGTCATGGAAACTAGTGTGTTTGTGTGTGTGTGTGCGTGTGTGAAGGGCCATAGATGAAGTGATATCTCAGGGAATCAGAAGCACATTACTCACTCTTTGAACTCTAAATGGCTGTGAAACATTCAGACAGTCAGTGAGAGCAACCAGTTTTTCCTGGTGGGAAGAAAAGACAGGACAATAGAAACCGGAGTGAGCATCTGTTGTACCATTGCTGACCTCACCCACAGCGGAGGTGTTACATGCTGCTTGCAGAGCTCCGGGGATAAGGTGTGTGTGTGCGTATACGTGTGTGTAAATGCCTGTAATGGTGAGATGTGAGAATCAAAAAGAGAGAAACTATCTGTGTGTGACTCAGAGGCTTGGAACACTCCTCCACTCTTTTACTATGCAGTGTAAAACACCATAGACTGCCACCACCCCCTGTGTTTCTTTTAATGTTGGTTTCACTTCACATGGGTCATTCTTCAAAGCTTCATGACATCCTCAAGAATAATGCCACCATCAAAGCTAGTACAGTTGTAACTGACAATGGTCCTGCATGGACTGGGGTGTTATATCATGCAGTTAGTCTTAGGCATTTACCTGGACTACAGGGAAAGAGAAAAAGATTACGTTGCAATATTTTATCCTTTTTTTGCAATAGGAGTTTTTTTATCAGATGACTTTTCCAAACAACCTAATAATCACAATATACCAGTATCCAAAACAAAGGACTCATGCAGTTATTTGATAAAGATCAAATGTGTAACAAAATTACATTATGCAATTCAATTATTATTTATTCAATAAATTAATAAATAAAAAATTGAAATGATCATGATTTTTTTTTTTGCAAAATGATCAGTCAATTACTATAATTTATTTCAAATAATTGCAAACTGATTTTCTGACCATAGAGGGTAGAAAAGTACATTCAGAGCTACACTTTTACACCATTTACTGTACGTGGACTAATGTCCTTGTCTTATTATCCGAGCACTAGTGTGGAATTCAGTTATTGAATAAAGAGTGACTCATCATACATTAGGTGCAGACATGCAGCTTGTTATATTAGGTATTTTTTCATGCTGACTTTTAATGTTAAAGACAAAAACAACCTTACCTGACTGCTAGTCTGGCACTCACTGATATTGGTGTAAAACTGGTTAAAATGACCAATGATAGTGGAAAAGCAAAAAAACACATTATCTGATACTATCCCAAACCCTCAAATTTCAAATTAATGCTTTACTTAGCTCAGTCTGTAAAAATGTGGGGATCTGTTACCCTATCAGCTTTTTGTCCACATGGAACCAGTGTTTTTATAGCACCGACATGCTATTTTTTGAACCTTTCAGAATGTCACCCTTATGTTTTTGTGAATACAACTTTTCATTGCTGATGTCTTCCTCTTCTTGAGTTTGGAGATTGTTTGTTCTTTTCCCTTTACAATAACCTTTATTTCCTTTCCTTAGTCACCCTGGCTTTCTTGATTTTCGTCTCTGTTTCTGTGATTGTATACCTTGTAATGTACTGCATATTTTTTCAACTAAAGCTTCTTTTAAAAAAGTTTGTACACAGTGTGCATGTTGAACTGTGTTTACGGGAAACCTTTTAAGAACAGCAAAGTAGAAGATTGTATGGGGAAATTTCTCTCTCAGCGTGGTAAATCACTTTAAAATCCATATGATATCGTGAGTATTATGTTTTTGAAATGGTTAATTTTAAAATTAGTAATGTATGATCACAAATGTTTTTTAACAGCCAAGTTGTTTAAAATATGTAAGAATAATTGTGTCAGAATTATTGGTAGATACTAAAAGTTGTGATATCGGTAGTAAGAAAAAACCTTCCTAATGAGAATGTACTGATTGTAATTTAAGTTGAGACACTGTGTGCTACTTTTTGGGAGGCCCCCAGTCTCTTTCCTCTGCACGCCTGACTGGACAGTCTGTCTCCCTGATGGCATCAGGCAGTCTGAGATTAGCGCTCATGAGGGTGCAGTCAAACTTGTAAAAGCTCTAGATTCTAGTCCTGGTGCCTTTCTTCCTACACATTGTGCAAAGCACTTGTGTGAGTGATAGCCCCCTCTGCATTGTCACCATGCCTGTGAAATGTGTCTAAGCTTTGGAGCTTATTGCAGAGGAGGTCACAGATCCACTGAGTGGAGTGCAGTGCCTGCACTATTGTTGCCAGCCAGTTTAGCAATGTTACGGACAGATAGTGGAGCTGCTCAGTGTCCCACGACCCTGGCACTTTCTGAAATGGACAGCTGATAAGTAATCATTTCAGCTGCAGCTTTAAGCCTGCTGTTTATCAGACACACACACCGACACCTCTGTAATCTAGGAACAAAATGCTTATTGCACTCAGTTGCTGCACAAATGTGAGAAATGCAAAGCTGTACTCAAGTTAGTTTTGCCTTGGAGAGAGGATATTATGTGCAAGAGTGAAAAAAAGGGTAATTGTAATTAAAGCTAGGGTCTGTAATTTGTTTCTGAATCTCTTTTTATCCAGCCTGGTCTGCCAAAAACCTTGCATTTGTACATGTGCAGGGAAAAAATTCAAATGTGACGTTTTGGCAAGTTGTTTAATATCATATAAAACAACTTAAAGGAAAGTCTGTAAAAATGATTCTCTTGTTGCTGCCTCAGCTAAGAGGCATACTGATTACAAAAGTGATTGAGACATATAGTAAACGGACATGCTAACATATCTGGGAAAGTTATAGAGCTCCAGATGTCACGGGACTCCATGGTGGCAGGAAAAGTTCATTCTACAAAAATGAACAGTGCCAGTCAATGCTAAAATGCTCCCCCCCTTTGCGTTTGGTATCAGGTATCAGGGCATAACAGCTATCCACTATCTTCACTTTTAATGAACACAGCCACTGAAGGGACGAGTTGCCTGATACTGCATACTTTACATCTATGCATATGAGTGCAGCATCCGTCCAAAATAGCATTGTTTTGATTCTGATAATTGCATGAAGAGATTGTGTAATATCAGCTACTGAAGCTTTATAGGGCACAGAAATGCTAACATCAACATTCAAAGTGTCTGATCAGTCTCGTCTCAGGTAGAGCGACCATTCATGCTCACTGTGCATGTTCCTTGAAATAAAACATTATCCAGTTCAGTCAATGGTGCAAATGGTGTTTGTTTGTTTTTTGTGCAGCTTGCAAACGTCTTTCAAACAATGTTTGACTTAGTAGCAAGCAAGTAAAATTGATTCCTACAGCACTTTTCTCAGAGAAAAAGTGCTTCAATTAAAATGGACACATAAAAACAGAAAACAGGATTATTAGAAAAGAGTGTACTCAATAAAACTAGATTTTTAAAACTAGTCTAAATAGACGTTAAATAAGAACAGTGACAATAAGTGGGAAAGTAAGAGCAATTCACCTAGAGCTAAAAACCTGTCTAAAAAGGTACATTTCTAGCTCCTTCTTCAGACTGAAAAGAGCGTAAAGGCAAGGGAAGTGCATTCCAAAGCCATGGTGCTGTGAGCTGGAACACACCTCGGGGTTTGAAACTGGTGTGAGGGGCCACCAAGAGTCTTTGATAAACCAAAACTATAAGGAATGTTGGATGCTGGACGCTGGATAGGTAACTACTTGTTGTGCTACTATGACATTAAGCTATTTACATCGATGTAAAACTGTGTATCTGGCCCACACACCCCATGGTGGAAATGCAAGTCAGATCTGAGTGTGCTGTTCCAAACATGGTGAGCTGAGATGAACTGCACTGACCTGCCTATCTGCCTGTGCTCTCACAACAAGCCACACATATACTGTATGGTAGAGTGGGTTGACCTTCAACTTGAAGGTTGTTGGTTTGGTTCCTAGGTCCATTAGTCTACAATACATGCTGATGTGTCCTTGGGCAAGACGGTTAAACATGTTGCTCCTGATGGCTGTGCCAGCAGTGTATGAATGGCAGTACTGGTTCACCCAATACGCACACTATGCATGTCGCATATGGCCCCTCAAATGAATAGAGGCCTAATAAAACAACAACAACAACAACAAAAAAAAAATTGTCTGAATTTATTAGAACAGGTGGCAACAATATGTTTAAAGGGGGGGGATGGGTGTCAGTGTGACCCCTAAAGGGAGAAGCTGAAAGAAGAAGAAGACGTCATTATAGAATGCAGCAGTAGTACATGTTTTGAACTCACACTTGTATTGCAGGTGATATCAGTCCACGTTTTTAAGCTATGAGGCTGCACTGTCTGCTCCTCGTACACATCGTTCTCATTAAAATTCACTGGACAATTGTGTTTCCTCTAATTATGACAACACAAAAACCATTGTTCTAACCAGCTGCAACACATGCTGGCCAGATGTGTCACCAAGTATTTTTTCCAGATAGATGAGCAAACTGTGGCTGATATTGCACCAACTGTAATTTTTTAAAAACATGACCTTAAAACTAAAGCTGCAGTAGGCAGAATTGCTAATAGTTGTTTGATGAGTTTCATCCTCTGGACATTAAAATACTCACATTGTGGGATCACAGCTTTGTCCTGAGCTCACATGTACACGGATAACTGCGCTCTTTTCATACAGTACATGGCCGATGGGGCAGTGTGAATCTCTCTGCTGATTTAAAATACACAAATGTCCATACTTCCTCTTAAGAATTGAAAAAAAAAATACTTATTATCAGTCTTGTCAGCATTGATTTGAATTTCAGTTGTGAATCATTGGAGGTAAATTTTATGTATGAGGACCAGAAAAAGTGTTGTTCCACACAAATGTGTTTCTTCTGCCTCTGCTTGGTCTTTGGTGTTGTGTCTTCCATCTGCAAATGGGCTCTGTAAGCCAATAGTATCAGACCAGACAGAGGAGGCAGCAGAGCAGCTGTGGGTGGGGACAAGAAGTGTCTATCCCATCAAACTGCTGATTGACCAGGTTTTTTGAGCAGTAGATTTCACTTCTGGAACTTTTGATGGATGCTTCTTTGTGTTTTCAGTCAAATTCCACACTGTGTGCAATCATCTCACTTTACTAACACAGTGTTGCTGTTGCCTCAATCTGCCTTGACATATGAGGATTTACTTCCTGTGTAGAACTGTAACCGGGTGACACAAACACTGCTATATGGATAAACACAAGAGTCAAGTGTAGCTGATAGACTTAAGCATTTCATGAACAATGGATTAAATGCATGTTACGATAGCAAAAATAGGACCCAAATGCCAGAGTGATAATGAAAAAAAGCATTATGATCACAGAAATAAGGACGATGACAATTCTCATCAATTTGATCTTACGTTTTGCTGAAATGGACTTTCATAAATGTAAATTCTCAAACAAGAAGCCACATTCGTTGGTGCTCAGGACAGAAATGGAGCAGTAAATTTCAACAATGCCCCCTGATCAAAACAAAAAGTAGCTAAAAATATATGCACAATGTTTACTTGACATGTGATTCAGTCATCTTGTGTTTACTGTTCTTTTTTGTTTTATTAACCAGTAAACACACTGGTTAATAATAATATATTTTATACATTTTAATGTTGTTTATTTTGTTTATCTTTCCCTCTTTTTGTATTTCCTTTTACTTAACCCTAATGATTTGAATGTTTTCTTTTTCTATCTACTATTTTTTTTTTTTTTTTTAGATTTTCTTCACTGAAATTAAGTTTAAAAAATGAAACAAAACGAGGCTTTAGATAGAAATGCATTCATGCCAGGCAGAGATGATATGAAGAAAAACAGGAACAGAAATGAAATACATCATAAAATAAAATAAAATAAAATAAAATAAAATAAAATAAAATAAAATAAAATAAAATAAAATAAAATAAAATAAAAAACCACTAGGGTGTATAGAGACTAACAACACTGGGGAGGCAGAGATAACTGAACACAGGCACACATGTGAGGAAGAGTTCGAAAATAAAACAGGAATCTAACAAGAGACCAGGAAAAGAGAAAACCAAGAATAAAGAACTAAACAACCTGTGGTTTAAGAAAACAGAAAAAAACAAACCCTACAACAAAAAGCCCAAACCAAATAAATGTTCAGTTAAAGAAGGCGCCGCAATAACTCAAGGTTCAAGCTCCAGGGTTCATGACACTACAGTTTTAAACGAAAGGAAGAATCTCAAAAATAGAAGTAGAAAGCAACAATATTTCTGTACCTGTAGTTAAATATTTGAAAAAAGTTTCCTTACTCATACAAAATTGTGCTTGGATGTACCTTTTGACTATTAGAAAGGATACATAGTTAATTAAATCAAAAGAATGAATAAATATGTAACATTTTCTCAGTCATTAGTGTAGACACATACATTCCATTTAAAATATAATAAAGAAAATAGAAAAGTTAAAAAAGCTTAGAAAAGTTATGTAAATTGCCACTGCACATGTTATGTGCATGTTTGCAATTTTACCACATGAACTACCTTTTTAATCATGTAAATAATGATGAAATTAAATAATTGTGTGGAACATTATTCTTCAAACAGAAATGTATCTTTTCATTGGGTACATTTCTGCACCATAGTATTGTAATGGTACATAGGACTTTTAGGGTACTAGATTGTACTTAAACTAAAGTATTACAGTCTGATGAAGTACAAAAATTGACTTTTTAATAATGGGTACAAATTTGAAAGAGCATTTGTATCCATTTAGGTACACATCAGTACTTTCTATTTCTGAGTGTAAACCCTAATGTGTACAAATGTTCAAGAAAAAGGACATATTTAGTGCATCCATGGATGAAGCAGTGAAGTAGAATACAACAACTAAAAACAGTTATGCAGTTTGTATCACTTTCCAATCTGAGAGTAGGAGCCACTGGCATCACCGAGAGTCTCTGCCTGTGTCAGGGAACATAAACACTGACGCAGCTTTCCTTTTCCTTTTCTCCACTCAGTCTCATGTCCAGCACAGCTGAGTGCTTTGCAATTACAGCGTAGATAAGAATGCTGACAAGTGATGTGAAAATGGAAAGTGCAAAGGTCAAAAAATAAAACCACCAAACTTGGAAAGGAGTCTATTGTTTATTTACTTTTTTGTTCTATTGTGAGGCATGTGGTTTTAAAAAAAGGTTGCACCTCTGCTGAACTGAAAAGAAGAACTGATTATTGATTTTGTACAGAACAGAGATGCTTCTACAGAGAGCGTTAAATTCATTGAAAAGGTGGAAACTGTGTTGCCATTCAAATATTTTCTTTGACAACCGTCTTCATTTGGAATCATACACAATGGCTGTTTTGTAGTTGTTCAACAAAGAATTCACCTCTGTAAATCAAACTTCCTTTGTCTGTTTTATCAATCTTTTATTGAGTCTTTTAAGATTTTTAGTACTCCCAGGATGTAAATGCTTCTATGTGTTGTCTTGTTGTTCATTTTTCATTTCACACATTAATACAAGGCAAATCACAAGAAAATCTTGAGTGAGGGAGCAGTAGAAACGTATACATGTAGTAGATGCTACTTTAAACTACTTTAAGATACTCAAAAATCATTTTTCAATTGTAAAAAAAAAATAATACACAACAGAATAACTTGGGAATTACCCATATGTAAAACATGAATTAAATAATTTAAATAATACAAGCAGCCATTAAAATAGGCAGAATTGTTTCTTGGGGTAGTGGTCAATATTGTACAGAATCTCTCTCTCTCTCTCTCTCTCTCTCTCTCTCTCTGTGTGTGTGTGTGTGTGTGTGTGTATGTGTGGCATCTATTTTTAAAGCCCCCACCCCATAATTAATCATGTATACAGTAGAGGGACAGTGCCGACACAGCGTCCTGTGGAGGAAGCACAAGAGAACAAGTGGGTGTGAGCATTGAGAGGATGTGTGTTCTTGTCTCCTGTCTGTAGTCTGTTTTGGAGTTGTCTGTGTTTCAACTGACGTCCGTGTGTGTTTGTGTGTGTGTGTCTCCTCCACCTCCTCCATAATATCCTGCACAGAGCAAACATTTCCCACAACACATGTCAAAGTTTATTTTTGTCATCAGACGCACAAAGACTTTCTGGTGTGTTCTCATTTGACCTGGGACATTAAAAAAGATCTTTGTTGGCTGCACACAGAGGAATCCTCATGTACCACTCATGATGTAACCACAGATACATTATGTTCTGTTTGTGCATTTGAGGATGTACCTCTCTACTTGTTCTTCTATGAATTGATGTTTGTGCAGAACAGGAAAAAAGAAATCAGATTTTTCTTTCTCTTCCCTTTGGCCTGTCGAGGGGACATTACCCTTTATCAAATCAAGCACCATAAAATGGGGTCTTTGGTATCAACTATTGGCTAACGATGAATAAGAATAACTTTAACATTAAAAATATTAATATTATATTAATGACTTTACCTAATTTATAAATCAAAATGCCACATCAATAGTTAACTTGAATTAAAGGATTGGGGTTCTGCATAAAAGAGGTTGGCAATATATACACTTTTACAATATCAATCAGACCAGACTGTATATTTTACAAATATTTATTAAAACGACATTAAAGATTGAAACAACAATATAAACTGTAAGTATACACAGTGTGTGTGTACATGTGTGTACAGACCAAATGACGATGGCAGTTGCTAAAGAAACTGAAACAAGATGGCGGAGTAAAAGATGACCGCTTGGCTGCTGTGTTTCTTTGTTAAGGCCGTAGGAACAAGGTGCCAGGTTAGATGAGAGGTTGGTAGCATGCACATCTAGAACTGAAAGCTAGGAAGCATGGACATCACTAACATCATGTTAACCTAACTTCTGACATAACAACACCTGTGCTTGATCCAGAAACTATAGTTGGTTGACCTTGTTTCTGCTGTTTGTTGCAGAGGTTCCTCCTCACAAAGTTAGCTAGATGTAGCTAACACTGATGTCACAAACTAAACTCCCTGAGGGCTAGACCCAGATGCAGGCACGGTCGAGGCACCAGTTTTATTATCTGTACAATGGATTGTGCTAGGGTGTGGAAAGGGGATCCTCGGGAAGAGGGGGAGCGGTGCAAGAGCTTGTCAGTGCAGTGCAGGCAGAACACAGACAGGTAATGTACTGGCTTTGTGTCCACATGGAAACAATGTTCTGGGAGACCTGAAACAGTATTTATAGAGTATAGAAAATCTCAAAACGCTGGCCTTGCATTCCACATAGACGGTACTTTAGTAAAAACATGTCAAACAGTTCGACCTCTCTTGCACTGGCATTCACTGTCTTGTTGTCTGGAGAGTGGCAGTGTTACCAACTACTGTCAGTGAAAAGTAACAAAAGTCAGCCTGAAAAGACACTAGATCACAAGAACACATCCACACAAGGGGGAAGAAAACAAGTGTTGAAGATTAACAATGTAAGTGAATCGTAAAATAAAGGGAGAGAAAATTTTCACAGACATAATTTTTTTAAAATGAACAAACAGGTCAGTGATTGTTCCGCACACGGTCAGCTGCTCTGCTTATTCACAGCTTGTACTTATCTGTGACTCTGTGCTGTATGTGTGCTCACACAGCACTTCTCTGCGTGTGTGTGTGCTTGTCTGACTCTCCCCCATACAGCCAGATGAAGCTCACAAGCATTTTTTTTTTTTTTTTTTTTACTGAACATTTTTATTTTGTAATAGTATTGGCTGAAACATCCTCAGATTTAGAAAATAACTTTTTCCTCTGGTTAATTAATTTTTTAATTAATGTGGCCCCTCCATGGTTGGGGCCAATTTAGAGACTCAACTTGAGAAGGAGAAATGGGGTTTGGGTACCTTACTTAGGGCCCAGCCCTTCCCCGATGGATACTTAACCGGCAACTGGCAACCATTCATTTACAAGCCAAGTTCCCTTTCATCTTATCCATAGGCTGCCCTAATCACTAAATCAGAATAATCATGACATTAAGGGATATTTAAATTACAAAAAATTCTAAACAATGGCTTATTCTATTATTGATATCAAAACAAGTAAAGGAATAATTAGTAAACTGTCCTACAAAAAGGAAATAGGCTGGTTGAGTCTGGTTGAGTCTGGTTTGATGTGTGCTTAATGTAACAGTTTGGCCATGTATCAATCATATGCATTCAATAAAATATGTAACGAGATGGAAAAAACACACCAATATACAATACCTCAAATTTCCTTCAACACAAAAAACTCACCACTTTATTGAAGGCATTCACTCATTAAAGCCTGTAGTATTTTTAGCAGCAATCTGACCTTTACATTACATATTTAATCCATAGGAAAAAAAAGCTAGAGGATTTGAAAATATTTTTTAAAATGTGACTTTGTTGGTTTCCTCTGTGCAAATACTAACTCCATCTCTGCATGAATGAGTGTACATACTGTTAGGTAAGTGTATTTTTTTTCTCCTACACAGGCTTGAGTTTACCAGTCCAAAAAGGCCATGACGTTGAAAATGCAGAGCTCCAGCAGCTGAGAATAGAGGCTGGTGTCGAGAGGATAAAGGTGCCTTTATGTTTGTCCTCATTCACCCCAAGTGTTCCACATGTATCAGTCAGTATGTTCATACTGTGTCTTCTCTTGGCCTTTTCCTTTAGGGGTCTCTATCTTGTCTTCCCCCCTTGTCTCCTCTTCTCTTACACCAACTGTCCTCATGTCCTCCTTCACAACATCCATGAACCTTCTCTGCCCTTCAACATTCTTTGTCCAGTATAATCACTCTCCCTCCTCTGCACATGACCAAACCATCTCAGCCTTGACTCTCTTACTTTATTTCTCTTGTCCCTTCCCTCCCCTGGACTTTGATCTCAACACAGAATTTGCTGCAGGAATTTGGGTTTACGTCAGCTTAAAATCATCACTTTTTACCACTTTGAAACTGCTTTTAATCCATAAACCGGAGTGTACTTTACGGTTTTATATCTTAAACTGGTTGAAACCTGTTTAACTCAATACTTCTGGTTGTACTGCCTGTTCCCTGTTTTATCACCTCCTTTTTCAGCAGTATTCGTCTTGACTACTACCTAAGTTGGACACTCTTAGCCTTGTGACTAGCTGGTTAGGTTAAATAAGCTGAGCTAAGTTACAACTATGTTGAGCAATGAGACTGTACTCAGCAAAAGAAACAACAAGATAGCTGACCTTAAAGAGGATATATACCAAATCTGAAAAGGACTGTGGAATAAACAGGCCCTGCTTACAACCAGCATGAACTTGACTATAACGTGACTTCTTGGTTTTCAATAAGCCAGCTCGACTATTTCTGATAAGTTGTCGGCCAAAGATGCAGAAATGCTCTACAGTCGGTGCCTGCAGAAGTTATCAAGAGTATTTAACAACAAATAATACAATTTAGCAACAAATAATACACTCTAGTATTTAGGGACAATTAGATAATTTAGTTAAGGCTGTGCACAGAGGGATGCAGCAATGCGTTGTCCTGGACTATTTATTCCCTTTAAAACTCCTGAATGATGTAGAATTCCTTTGACCTTGAAATGGTGTACGTTTTGAAAAGTTTGTTCCCATCGGGACCCCCCAAAAAAGTTTTTTTCCTTTACATTATTGGTTGTTGTGTCAATGTATGTGGAAGAAGCGTGAGGAAGAAGGCAGGGAAACAAAGAAAATAAGAAAATCCAGTGATCTTCAGAGGAGACAAAAAACGTTTGTTGGTGATTTGGCAATCATCTGAGTTAGAGGAGAAACTGAGAGCACTACTACTGCTTACTGCACACTATCTGTTTGACAGTGTGCAGTGAGTTGATGACATAAGATGATGGAACTTTGGTTCCGCTTAAGTGGTGTGAACTGAGAGATCCAAGGTTCTGAATGAAACAAGAGTCCCAATGGGAACTGTGCAGGTACTTGCCTGTGTGAAAATATTATTTTTGTTTTCAGTCATACTACAACCTGTTTGCAGTTATCTCACTTTACTGACACATTTTCTGTTGCTTCCATCTGTCATGACCAAGGCAGTTGCTAGGAATTCTGGGCCCCCTGAAAGAATATCGGCGTGTGCACCTCTACCACATTCACTCATTCACTCGCTCACTCATTTTCGACTGCTTTATCCACTAGGGGTCACGGGGGGCGCTGGTGCCTATCTCCAGCTAACATAGGGCGGCAGGCAGGGTACACCCTGGTCAGGTCACCAGTCCATCACAGGGCCACATAGAGACAGACAACATTCACTCTCACATTCATACCTACGGGCAATTTAGAGTGTCCAATTAACCTAATCCCCAAATCTGCATGTTTTTGGACTGTGGGAGGAGGCCGAAGTACCGGGTGAGAACCCACGCACCACGGGGAGAACATGCAAACTACCACATTCATTGCCACTTTTTTTACAACTGATTATGATATTTTTCTTTTTAAATTATTCCCATTTCTCTGATTTGCAACACGTTATTACACCTCTGATTGCATACATCTTCAATTAACCACTCAACAAATAGGTAGTGGGTATTTTATTGTATTTATTAACAATCAAAACAGGTAGTGGGTATTTTATTGCATTTATTAACAAGCAAGCACTGATATGCCAAAATAATAATAATAATAAAAACTCAGTGTCATGGCTCAAGATAGTCCACAAGGTGGAGCCCAAGGTAGATATGTAGCATTTAACTTAAATGTGCAGGTAACACCAGCAGCACATGAAATACTTTGTTATAAAATAAATATCAAAAACAACAACAACAAAAAAAAACAAACCTCATCTAATCTCAGTTTAGGTTTGAACTGGCTTGTTTGTTCACAGCTTAACTAGCTTGCATGGTGCAATATCCCTGTCAGTCTGATCAAAAAGCCCAACGCCGCGCCTTTTTGTTGGCAAATTCACTGATGAGGTCTTTGAAGTCCAACTGTTGGCTTAGCTGAACAAAAAAAAACCAAACCTCATCTAATCTCAGTTTAGGTTTGAACTGGCTTGTTTGTTCACAGCTTAACTAGCTTGCATGGTGCAATATCCCTGTCAGTCTGATCAAAAAGCCCAACGCCGCGCCTTTTTGTTGGCAAATTCACTGATGAGGTCTTTGAAGTCCAACTGTTGGCTTAGCTGACTTTCAATTGAAAGTCTAGCAAGGCTATTTAGCCTCTCTTGGGTTGTTGTGGATCTGAGATAGTTTGTTAAATGCCCTTTATCCACCTGCAACAGTCACAGGTAAACAGTCACCCGATGATTGACAGCTAACGTAAGCTACAGCCCCTGCGCCTCATCAGGTACGTGTTACAGACAATAAATGAATGAATGAATGAATGAATGAATGAATGAATGAATGAATGAATGAACAAGTAGGAGCCCTCAGTAGTTTTATTCTCAAAAAAACACACACAAAAAAAAAAAATATTTGATGTCCAGGGTCCCTGCTCTGTTACTCCTAGCCCTGGCCTCCCTCTCTGGCCAGGCCTTTTCTGGTGTCCAGATTTGTGTTTTTTGTGTGCCATCATCTTGATCTCCCTCACTCCCTGGCAGAGAACTCCAGCAGGGAGTCCCTGTTGACCTACCTTTTAGTCACATAAGTGCTGTAGGTGCATTCATACTGAACACATGAGACATAAGTAAACACAAATTATACATTAGTTCAGTTGCTTGATATAAAGGTTTGGTTTACAACTTTTATGAGGGCTTTTTAGCTGAAATTGAACATACTGTACAAAGCATAAGTATGTGTAAAAAGTTATTTTTTATATAGTTTTTGCGGCCTTAGAATAAATCCTTTATTTGTACTTAAAGCAAGGGCTGCTGTGATTTTACAGCGGCCCAAGCAGACATGCATTTCGAATTTTGAAGGCATACTATGCAGGGAAGACTAGCTCCATCCACATTAATCAGAAAGTGGAGAAAGTTGTCCAAGAGTGTTCTTTTTTTTGGTATGTGCAGGCTATTGTAGTTTCCTAGTTTCCCACTATTACATGTCACTAAATATCACACGTTAGACCTTAAAACATTTGAACATGAGCAAAAAATTTGTACCACACAATATTGCAAAAGCCAGTTGCCATTAAAATTTCTTTTTTTACATGTCCATTGTAGCAGAAATGGTGGACAACTGGTGTATGTGCGAACTCAATTTGAGTTTTTTTAGAAATCTGTTTGCATTCGAATGAAAGCACCATTCTACTGTGAGTAATAAAGACTTTTTAAGTGAAAAGTGTATGTCTGACAATAGGCTGTTGAATTTCTGAGGTCAGCATTTAGAATTAAAGTGGAATGTGTTGTTTTCACTTCACTTCATGTAGTACTGGAGCAGCCATCTCTACTGTTTCCCACACATGGGAAGACTGGTACCAACTGACTGTGTGTTATGTTCTTCCTTATATCTGTAATTAAATATACTGTTATATAAAACAAATATTTTCCTCAACTAATATGAAATGATTCCATGTGTTTTTCATGAGATCTTATTTGCAAACTTGCTAATCTTTGTTCACTCCAAAGAAATTTGTTATCAGACTGAAGCATGTGCAGTGTAACATTTTAAATTATGGATCATATTTAAATTAGTTCTTTTTTTTAATTAAAGGTCACATAGAATGGTCCTTTTGAAGCAAAAATCAAGATTACTGATGTCTACTTAGATAAACTAAATAATATTTATGGTCAAAACCCTCATAGTCTTTTCAGATTAAACCAGTTTATTGCTGCTCTCTGCCAGCCTCTGAACAGGCACTCTGTTTCTGAGCTAATGCCCGCCCCCCCCCCCAGAACACTGAGTCTCTTGAGACTGGCCAGCTACCAAGTGTATTCCCACTTGCTTGTGATTGACCAGCCAACAGCTGATTGACTGCTCCACGGTTCTTCTTCTTCTTCTTCTTCAGGTTGAATGTTCACGCCCATGGCTGGGAGCAGCTTTGGGGGAGGGTTTGTTGCATGGCAAATGTGTTAGTTATGTAACAAAACGACTTTTTTAAAACAACTTGCTTGAGCGCAGGTAAACAGAGAAGCCCTTCTTTCTCAGTAGTGGCTGAAGTGTTTATTGTGACACTTTAGTGATGTTTAGATACGGGAAGGACATGGGGATACACCAAAAAACATCAGAAATTTGATTTTCAAGTTAAGGCCCTCTTTAAAGCTACTCGTATCATGTATTTACCTTCAACTCTGAAGAGCATGTTAGAATTGTTTGTTTTGGTTTTAAAGCCTTGGTTCATACAAACATGGCTATTTTACTTATGTGCAAACAATGGGAAACTATACATTTGTACATTATGTACCCCCCCCCCCCCCCAAAAAAAAGCATATGTCCCCCCCCCCCCCCCCAAAAAAAAGCAAAATGTCAAAATGAACATAGTGTCACATTTGTCACTGCTGTCTGTGCAGAATCCTGCTTTAACATGGGCCTTCACCTGTCAGATAGGTTTATTCACTTTTTGCCTTTAAAAATACAAATCTTTAATACTGTTTGTAATTTGTAGGATGAGGTCGCTCTGTTATGCAATGATTCTCAATTTATCTCTGTTCATCACACCTTTGTCTCCAAAGGTGTGACGTTACATCCACAATGGGGTCAACACATTTGATGGCCCACATTGATGTAATCCTAGCTTGAGTCTGACGGATAGGACCAGCTTTGTGGCTCCTTCATATGCAATGAGACAGTGCTATACCTGTCAGCGTAGGTGTGGCGATAGGCCAGTTATCTCGTATCTCTTATATCTCACCTACTTTTACTTTATATACAGCTACTTTGATATGTTTGTGTCATCTTGTACAATCGTCTGTGCTTAATAAAAATGTTTCACTGACCACATTGCTTTAGAAATAACAGAGCATTATTTAAACTCAGTCTAGACAAAATGTTGATATTTTACTTTTTTGCAAACCTGTACGTTGCAGTGCTAGAGGGTCCAGTATGTATTAGTGACATCTAGGCTGCAGATTGTAACAAATTGACTCCTGTGCTCACTCTACTCTTTACAAAGTGCATCAGGAAATTATGGTGGTCTTCACATATTCTACCAGAAAGGATTATTCTTTGTTTACAAAATGTGAAAGACAAGCTATGGCTCTTTTCCCTATCTGGGCTGCACAAGATGGTAGTCTCCACAAAACATGACCCTTGCAAAAAAGTACATAAAAGTACATAAAAAAACAAAAACAAAAGATTTTTAATTGAGTGGATTTATAAATGATTATACTACAAAAACATACTAATGGGTACTATATGCAATGTATGAGTAGTATCCAGCTAAATAACAAAGCAGCTTGTCTTCAGAATACAAAATATCCAGTGAATAGGTCATTATATTCCTCCACAACAGTCCTCTCTTCACAGAGGTGTTTGGATGCAGCTGAGGGCATGTTGAGGGCATGTTGAGTATAGACTGCAGTGTGAACACAAATCAAACTAAATTTAAGTGCAACGTTACCCAACAGGGTAACTCCCTGAATTGGAATGAAATATAGGTGTGAAAGCAATTTAAGTAAAATATTTTAGAGAACTTTGCAGAAACATACAATTGCAACATGAGACAACCTTGATAATCTGTGACCACACTGTACTGCCATGGTCTGTGGGACTGAAATGACTCTTATGTGTCTGGGGTTGCATGCAGACCTGCATGTTTTGGACTCTGTACCAGTACAGGACTGAAGCAGGACTTTGACGTATGCCATAAAGTAGAATGTTGTACTTCTTTTTGCCGCATGGACCTGAAACCAGTTCCATAGTGCCAATACTTGTTAATTCCACTAATTTAGACCTGGGTAGACCTGCTCAGGCTTTGACGGAGGTGACATTCATCGTATTGTAAATTGATGCACCATCACAATAATCTTGGAGACATGGCTTGAAGGTTGAAATCCTACATTGTGTCACTTTGGAGTACCCTGACCATAACACAACTGTGGAACCTGCAGTCACCCTAATATCACACCCCGCATTCCTCTACAATCCTCTAGTGACTGCTGCGTTTTTCTATTCTCATCTTTTTTCCACCACCCAGGGTTTGTTGTCCCCCTCACGTCCTCTGCTGCACACTGATAGCACCACTGCAATACTGTATACTATATGTCATTTAGTGCTTCTTTTGTTAGTGTGTGAGTGGTCAGAGGCAACACCTCTATTCATGAGGCTATTTTTAGTCATGAGGCTGAAGTACAGCACAGCTCTGGCAGTAGAAACCTAAATAACACTGACTCACCAATTGTCTTGTGACCCTCTGTGTAAAAAGGCTCTGTCCCTCCCCATTCTGAACAAGCACCAATAGATTCTGGCTTTCTCTTTTCACAGCCTGAAATGGCTCATAGTCCTCGTGGCATTTTTCTCTGCTCTTTCTAATCCCCCCAATCGTGAATGAGGAGCAGTGGTGACGATAGAAAGGGGATTATCCTCCCCTACTGTAACCAGATATCCAAACTATGCAAAAGGTCACATTATACTCCAGTTCCCATGCAGGCCTGGAGCTGATTTCAAGGAATCAGCAGCTTCACACAAGAACAGATTAATATTTTAAAGGGATAGTTCTCTTTTCTTTTTTGGTGGTGGTGGTGGTGTTGTATGATACTGCTACAGTCAGGACTGAAACATTAAGACCCACTTTCACTGAAAATGTAGCTGCCAGTGGGGACAGTTAGCCACTTAATATAACTCACTAAAAGGCTTATCTTAAGAATTTGTTCACTGCTTTATTTCACTAATAGACAGCCTTTTCCAACAGGAAACTGAAGTTTGTAAACAGTTCACATTAGCCCAGTGTCAGTCTAGCAGTCAGACTATTATGCATTAAGTCTGATGGCAGCCTCTGTAAAGGAAGACCAAATTTGACCAAAATTACACGTAAAGGATTTTTAAGCGGTTAAACACTTATACAAACATTGTTATGGGTAGTATGTTCAATTTCTGCCAATTAACACTCTTTTACAACAGGAAACACAAGCTTGTAAACTGCTCAGTCTTCCACACCAAAAGGCATAGAGAAAAGCATTTTCAACTCAGTGAGTTTCCACTCAGATGCGCGTGTGTCTGATCAACAGCTACTATGGCTGTGTGTGGCTCAGTACCTCATACAAGCATACTTAGAAGACATTTAAACTATCCCCTTATAATTTAAATAACATGGTATTTTGTTCAAATATAGATCACTGCAGCAGAATGATACATTTGTGTTGGTTTAAGAAAAGAAAGTTGCAGTAAACACCCTGCTTATTGACAGGTTAATATTCAAACCCTCTGAAGTAAATCGCTGTTGCAAGAGAGTCTTCTGAGGCCATGAGTGCATGAAGGAGGTTGAAGGAGCTCATACACTTTTAATGAGGACACATGTCCTAATATAAAGTACATGCATGCAAAGCAAAACCTGTCATGCTAGAATCATTTCTGAAGAATGTCAACTGAGGAGAAATGCTGTTTTTTTTTTATTTGAGTCACCTTAGTAAACTCCATGAACTAAGCGCAATAAATATAACTCATTAAATTATTAATAACACATAAAAACATCAGTTAGTGGACACATCATTGCAGTGCCCTTGAGATAATAACAACAATAAAGTGTGAAAACTTTCCCTTTTCCCATGTTATCAAAGTGAAAAATCTTAAATACTATTAAATAAATATAATATTGCTTAGAATTTGGTCAATTTTATTATTAAGGAATTCTTCCAGCAGAAATGCTCCAGTCCAGTGTGGTCAGGCTCTTGTACTATAAGTCTCATCAGTGGGGACTCCGGCTGTCTGTCTCTGTTTTTGTCATTCCTGTGCCTGTGCTTCCACCACGTGTTTCTTGTACACTCATATGACTCAAGTTTCCAGTAAAAGGTCTTTTCTCTCTCACTGCAGAGAAAGGTGCGGTCAAACTTTGGAAATCCTGGAACCGAGACTGCTGAGTCACTCTTCCTCCCAGCCCACACGGGTTCACCCTGACCTGGTTAAAGTTGGAAATGTTTCTCTTCCTCCTCCTCCTGTCATTCGTTCCTCCTGCCTCTGTTTCTCCGGGGCTCTTTCCAATAATGAGTTCAACACAGACTTAAACATGAGCTGTGTGAAGTTACTTTTTCTTTTTTTCCCATCAAATGCACAAGGTACAAAAATATTCCAGGCTGGTTTCAGGGGTCAGGCAGGCTGATAACGGGCACCCACTGATCCAAGCAGCGACTTTCTCGGCAGAATCTGTTGACTTTGGTTAGTGCAGGATCTTTCCACAGCGATGACTGAGGATTCTGCAGAGGAACAAACACAGCGATGATTAATCTCTGCTGACTCAGGATTCTGCAGAATTAGTCACAGTGCACAAACACAGCTATTTTCAGACAAATGGGTGGGGCTTTTGTAGTTTATACATGAAAAATATAGCAGGAGGTTATAGACTTGATTTTCCACAGAAACATGTCAGTAGATGTATATCACTATTTACAGTATGTGAGGACTTCTGGTTTTTCTATCACACATCTGCCGGCACAGCCATCAGGAGGAACGTAGTTTAAGTGTAAAGCTGCAACTGATTATTTTACTCATCAAGTATTCTACTAGTTATTCTCACTCACTCACTCATTTTCTACCGCTTTATCCACTAGGGGTCGCGGGGGGGCTGGTGCCTATCTCCAGCTAGCATAGGGCGAGAGGCAGGGTACACCCTGGACAGGTCTCTACTAGTTATTCCATCAATTAATTGATTGTTGGTGTCCCATTCTTTTTTAAATTAAAGCACAAAGAACATCTCTTATAACAAACAAACAACTGGATTCTTTCTTTTACAAAAACAAATACTTTAACTATTTGACTGCACATTTCAGAACATATTTTGGCAATGCAAAAACAAATTTAAAAAAAAAAAGTTGCTCAAATGCTGCCTCTATGCAAAGAATCAAGGACCTCGAGGACTTATATCGTTTCAGCCCTATTTGTGTTTTGCCCAACGACACAACAGTATGTAGACTAGCAGACCTTGGAATCAAACCCACGACCTTCAAGTTGAAAGATGACTCACTCTACCTATAAACTGACCCAGTCAGAATAAGAGCCTTTTTGGATGGAGTTTGCATGTTCTCCCTGTGTGTGTGTGGGTGTTCACTGGGCTCTCCAGTTTCTTCCCACAGTTCAAAGACATGCAGAGGTTAATTGGACACTCTAAATTGACCATAGGTGTAAATGACCTGTCCAGAGTGCACCCCGCCCTGCAACCTATGTTACCTGGGATTAGGCACCAGTGCCCACCACTATCCTCATGTTGAGAATAAAGCGGCAGAAGATGAGTGAGTGAGAGTGTTGTTGGTGTCCCAAGTAACACTTGTGTAATTAAAACGATGTCTGTGTATGTGGCTAACTGAGAGAGAGGGACTGGCACAATTGAGTGTTTCTGTGCATAACTGCATACATTATTGGTACTTTAATATGTGTTTTCTCATAAGTTGGTGGAGTAAAGTGCTCTGTGCTGCAGTTACTACCACAGTTACTTATTCAGCTTAGCCCTTAGCATGTGTGGTGCAGCAGGAAAAGGGTCCCCCATCAAACAGTGTTTTGCTGTGCCACATTCCAGCATTAATTGCAGTTTTTGGCATGAGCTGATATATTGCCTTTGCAAGCTGCTAATTGCAATTAACTGATCTGGTGTTTCGATTCGGGAAACTGGTAAAAACATTTCTGGGTAGCATCCAAGTGAATCTGAGAGGAAATGAGTAACAAATGACAGCTTTTGCAGTAAACAGACACAAGTAATGACACTTACAGTAACTAGAACACAGTGTAGGTCCATGGGCTCCCCATCAGGTTTTAATCCACCAAGGATTTCTGCTAGACGCCTCATGTTGCTCACTCGCAGGATGTTGATGTCATTTTCGCAGCAGAATGCCTGGATTAGGGTGAAATGGATCTGCAGAGCCACGTCCTCCTCCTCATCATTGTCTGTGGCCAGCAGACACAACACCACGTTATCTGGATCACTGTGAGACGTGACAGAGACAAATTAGTGGAATTAACAATTAACTGGAATTAACTAGTAAGTACTCAGTAACTTGCATGAAAACTCCATGCTGCTGTTTTCACGAGATAGATTATTTGATTACTCTTTGAGCAAGTATAGGCATAAAGGTGTACAAACAGTTTTTCTGACAGAACCATACAATGATAAATTGTTATTTACTTATGTTAAAGATAGAAAAATATTAAATTAAGGAACCTAGGATCCAAATACTTGCTTGAATGTAAATATAATAAGGTAAATGATCTGTTTTTAGATAGCTCTTTTCTATACTTTGACCAGTCAAAGCTGCTTTACACTACAGTTTTGCCATTCACACAGCACATCTATGTACCGCACTTTTTTTCTATTATACATCTGTCACACAAAGGCTGGTTTAAGGCTACATAATATAAACAACTTTTACACACTACCATTCATGGTCTTTTGCTGCTGTTTTCGAGGGGGCTTTCAGTTTGGCCACCATGTTGCTTTGCCCCTACTCATGGCAGTCAGGGAGACAGGTTATTTTTAACTTACACGTTCAGTGACATCGCAGCCTCGTAGACTCCAACTGTGATGCAATTCTGAGGCAAGGCAGAGCTCAGTACCTCCTCTAACGCTTCAGCCACCGAGTCCATCCTGAATTACACACAAAAATTTGCATTAAAACACAACATATTCGCAAAACACCATGCATATAGCGGTTAAAACTGTGTTGTCCACATGAGGTGAATGAAAAGTGATGAAAGAGCAATGTACCATGTCGAAACAAAGTAGTGACAGCATCTGTTTATCACACGTACATAATTTAACTCTAGCTAACACACGCCGATTAGCTTCATAAGTAAACGACGAAAACTAGGAAACCTCTGGAGTCACAGTGAAAGGAGAATGTGTCCAAAAATGAAAGAGATAACGCGAACCTTTCTGAAGAATTGTCTGCGTTGTTTTCTTCAAAAGTCATATTGCACATCGGGGCGGTTTGCTGTTGCAATAAATCCAGTTCGGAGTTAAGGAGGCAACGCGTTGAAACTCTCTTCTGTGACCTGTGGCTCTGCTGACGAGACTCTTGACTCTGAACACCGCAGTAAAAGCCTCCTATTCTCACTACTCATTTACATAAACCGGTCCCGGTGGTCACGTAGTAAAATTACCTGACCTCCCCTCTCTTCCTCTCAGTCTTTTGGATACAGCGACACTCCGCGGCAAATGGACATCTTTGTAAGTTACACGTTTATATTTTTGGAAACCGAGGAGACACAGTCTTCTGCCATATGCTGTATATAATATATATGCTCTGAGTTAATTACCTGTAAAGTTTGAAGCCTGCCAGGTGAACCGTTAAACAGTTTTGAAGCCCTGGTGCACAATTCTTGAATTAATAGCCGAGTGGCATTACGTTCCTTTCATCATACGTTATGTCACACTTTGCATCAAAGGCATTTAAAAAAAAAAAAGCATCACAGTCACACTAACGGTGGACAAAAGTTTTTTTTTTTTGTCCATCTTATGACAAAACAGCAATCAAAATAAATAAAATAAATGATTATAAATAATACATAGAAGAAAATATAAACAAATAATAATCGGATAATTCCCACAATTTAATAATAAAAATGATAGTAAAAAATAAAATAAAAAATGCAAGAAAGCTTGTTTTGTTTTTATATAGTCTAGTCTTTGTAACTTTTTAGTTGTCATGTTATAGAAAAACCACCTAAACTAGGACTGCTTGTTTTACTCACAGTCATTGAATGGCCCTCGCGTCACCGCTGGACTGGCCATCGGCCCACCGGGCGTGGTATTAATCATGAAAGTTTTGTGTACCTATTGGTACCTACTGTGTACCAATAGGTACACAAAACTGGTGGATCGGCCCATTAGTCATGATTGATTCTGGGCTGGACCAATTACAGCCGAAGGTCAATGCCCCTTCCCTCTTGGGCCTCGGCTGTCAATCAATCTATCATATATAGAGAGAGAGGTGATAAAAAAGATGGAGAATAGCAAGATTCGGAAAGGAGGCGTGGAGAAAATTAGAGAGAAAACTGCAAAGTGTGTTAAAATAACACAGATGTTTGCTGGTGGCTATGGCGGAGCTTCAACTTCAGCCGCAGGTAACGATAGCGGAGGTGGCCGTCAGGTGGATGGAAGGGAATCTGAACTCTATCCTATTTTCAGGATCCCATCATACATTGTTCATTGATTGTTCAGGAGGTTCCTCTAAGTACGCAACTATTTTCCCACATTTTTCTGGATACCAATACTGTAATATATAAGTAAGTCCATCAAGTGTTATTCTTTCTCACCTTTCTTTCTCTGTCTCCTTTCATTTTTTAAAGGTTGACATTTTTGAGGAAATATTATGTGTTGCTGTGCTGCTTATTGAAGTGGTGAATAAATAGTCTATGAAAATATCACTAAATCTGTCATTTATTAATTTTAATATTCATCAACAAACTAGACCAAGTAGCCTTTTGGTTTCTGCTAAGTACTGTATAGAATGACGGGATTGTGTAGGTTTAAGTTTATTAGACAAGTACATATACACCAACAAGGCAGTGCACACATTGTCACAACAAAGTTTGTTTTCATTCATAGGCTTCATTGTCTTTCCATTAATATCTGGTGGGTTGGTCTCGGTTCAAAATGCCCAGGCCGATTTTTTATCCCAGTCCAGCCCTGCCTCACGTCTCCCATGTACATAACTCGGGGAGTGCAGCAGTTCTCTCTCCCTCACTTAACAGTCAGCTCACTTCACCTTTATTCAGGAACAGATCAGTCAATGTATGGTCAAGTTATAGGGCACTTCCTGTTTCATGGTGAATGGTGGCTCTTTAATGTGTATATTATAATGTGCGTATGTGTATGAATTTTCAACAAGATTAGTGTATGTGCAGTAAATTTAAAGGGTACCTCTTTTAATTCATCAAGTCGTATTGGTTCTTTTCACAGATGGACAAAAAAATATGTATGTATGTATGTATGTATGTATGTATATATGTAATCAGAGTGAATCTATAGACTGTAGGATTAATGTGAGGGGGAGCCTGTAGTGGTGATTTAGTAAATTGCGCCTTCCACTTGTCACCACTGACTGAATGAACTGTTTAAGTGTTTCTCTTTCATGTTAGCACAGTTTGGCTGACTGACCTAAGACCTATGGAAAGCCGTTTGAGTATTTAGTACATATCCTTGATATCTGGCTTAAGTGCCATATGCTAGTACGCTCTTTGACCGCACTAGTAGGACAATTTTGCACACTAGTAGAACAACTAGGGCGCATTAGTAGAACGACTTCTTACCAGTAACGATTTTTCCACTACTAGTGACACTTTTGGCCTCCTAGTATGCAACCAAACCTTACTAGTAAAATGATGTGGCCCACTAGTAACACTACGAGGCCCAACTAGTTGGCCTGTGTCAAGCACTAGTAGTCCTGTAGACCCTACTTGTAGTGCCAAAATGCCCACTAGTAGCACTAGTGAGGTATTTGTACCTCACTAGTGCTACTAGTAAGAGCTAGTAAAATAGTAGCTAGTAAAATAACTACTAGCAGCACATTAAGATTTTTGACATTACTAGTAGTACTAGTAAAAGTCAAAATATCTACTTATAGTACTAGTGAGGTATTTAGGACCTCACTAGTACTACTAACATCTTACTGGTAGTATAAATAGGTGCATTGTACCTCACTAGTACTGCTAGTGAGGTACAATGCACCTATTTAGTTGTGCAAAATGCTAATGAGAAAGTGATGACGAAGCATGCATTGAGGCTTCCAATTGGCTGTGTAGTTCAAAATAAGTTGTGTTGGCCAAGATTTGTCATTGTCCCTACTGCTTCATTTGCACACTAGTACTACATGTTGGTCTTAAGAAATGTCTGCTAGTGACACTAGGGAGGATGTGTTTACCTTACTAGTACAACTAGTAACAGCAAAAATGTCTGCTAGTAGCACTAGTTTGGGCCAAAATGTTTACTAGTAGATGTATGTGTACATCTAAGACATTACATGCACATGTAAGACAGTTTTGCTCCCTAGTAAGGCGACTTTGACATACTAGTAGGACAACTACATTTTACTAGTGAGACAAAATTGTGCACTAGTTTACCTCTGTGTGTTACTAGTACTACTAATGGCATCATAAAATTCTACTAGTTAACATCTAGCACTTCACTAGTAGTACTAGTAGTGCACAGATGTCAACTAGTGCACATTTTTGCTTCACTAGTAAGACATAGTTGTCCCACAAGTATGCCAAAGTCGTCCTACTATTGCGCAGGAATGACCTACATGTTCAAGAAATGCCTGACTAGTTGCATGTAGTCACGCACTAGTAGTGTGCAACTTCATACTAGTAGCACACTAGTTGCGTACTAGTAGTGCATATTTGCATACTAGTAAGGCCAAACTCTTTACATGTAAGATTTAGAGGCCCACTAGTAAGATAAACATTCTTCTACTAGTTACACTAGTAAAAGGAAAAAGATGGTAAAAAGATGGTTACTGGTAACACTAGTGGGCATTTTTATTTTACTAGTATTACTAGTAAGGTGCAAAAACCAGCACTAGTGCTACTAGTGGATATATTGACACACTAGTAAACATTTTGTCCTTTACTAGGTAAAACAGGGTGTACTAGTACTGCTAGTAGATCTAAAGAATTTTCTGGCACTTACTAGTGGTACTAGTTATCAATTTGGACCATACTAGTTGTACTAGTAAGGCCACAAAAACCTTACTAGTACTACGAATGGACATTTTGGCTTTCACCAGTGATCTTGTAAAATAATACACATCTAACTAGTGTTACTAGTGGACACATATGACGTGAGAAGCAACATGTTGCCAATATGTCTGTGAAGATTCTCAGTCATCCAGGTCATGGTATCCACGTCCAGGCAACTGGACTTAGTTGAATTTCTTGAAGACGTTTCGCCTCTCATCCAAGAGGCTTCTTCAGTACTGAAGAAGCCTTCAGTACTGAAGAAGCCTCTTGGATGAGAGGCGAAACGTCTTCAAGAAATTAAACTAAGTCCAGTTGCCTTTTTTTTTACTACACTTTTGGATGTTGCCAATAGTGTCACTATAGTTGCAATTTCTCAGTAGTACTAGTGGACTGCATGAAAATGAAGAAGGCGGGAGATGGAATTTCATTGGTGAATATTTAAACTGTGTGCTTAAAGCCTTAAAGGGGCTGCACTTAATAAAATGTATGTTAGCAGTAGTAATTTCAGGAGAAGTGTCATTTTTTGTATTATGAAATTAAAATTAATGCATTTCTAATTTTAAAAAAGGTTATTATTCTAAGTTTATTATTTAGGTTAGTTATATTTTGTTAATATTATTTGTTTATTTCATTCTTATTGTGTCTATTATATTCATTATAAATTAATACTGATTTCATATGCATTTAGACAGACAGTATTCACATATAGGGAAGAAAATACTGCAGCTGCTAGGATTTCTAACCAGAAGGTGGCTGCAAACAGATGATTGATGACCCTCTGGTGAGTTAGCAGACTGTTAGCCGGCTATTCGCTTGCTGCTCTGAAGGAAAAAATGCATATATTGTGCTATTAACTAAGTTTAAGTTGGTCTATGTTACTTAATAGATGTCATAAGATGTTTTACAATATTTCTATGACTTTCGTGCACTTTATATTGTAGTTGCCCGAGTTGCTAAATGTATTTTTCATTTATTTTTGTATGCCATTTGAGTTGCTCATTTTGTGTCAATAACTACTGCAATGGGTAACAGTGCCATTAAGGTGTTGTATAATTCATGTTTGATTGAGAAATTGCACTATGGTGTATAAAAATTGTAATTCATTCACCTTCTTAATATTTAAAGAATTAAATATTAAGAAGGTGGATTAAAATAGCTAAAAAATGATTATATGAGCCATATAGGTTAAAAATGGTACTGTTTATGGTAGTCCATTAACAATGGATCACATTTATGGCTAAAACTACTTAATAATTGATTTCAGTTTGTGTGTATATGTATTTCCTTGATGCTTGGTAATATATTTCATGCCTAGAACTGAGAAAATGTTGAGATCTCATAAGAAATTGAGATGGAATCAGATGAAGATTCTTACAACTTTGCACTTTCTGTGTAGGTTGGTATTTTTTATTTGCTAGTCTGATCAACTGTTGGAGAAATATAGAGAGTCGATTAAGATGGCAAGCCCAGCCCAACAATTCTGAGAGAGAGAGCGCGTGGAGATGTGTTGTGGCCAGCCGCAGAACCTACCTTGAAGATTCCAGATCATCTGAATCATACATTCTGAGAGCCGATAAGACACACACACTTCTCACCTACCCAGATAGTAGAGATTGAAGATGAAGTAAATGAGTGGACGTTGATACAGAAAACACACAGATGGAGGGATGCATTTTTGGGCACAATGCAAAACTATGCACAAGAGTTGCTTCTGTGGAATGACTTTTATCACACATCGGTGAGATGTTTGGGTACTTATTTTGTACTTATGTTGTCTATATTAAAAAATTATTTAAAAAAAACCTTCAGAGGTGACACGTTAAACTAAATGGATTCTTCACCTTAGTGTGGACTATCAATATCTCAAAATTCATCCCATTTTACTGTAGAAATATACATAATGAGGGGCCATAAATTTAGTTATGGCCCCTGAAGGTTTTTTCGTCTCAATACATTTTATTGACCTGTAAAGAAACACGTATACAGTGAATAATAATACTATATATTCACAGAGGTATAATGGATAATATATGTATACCTTATAAAGTATTTTGTTAAAACAAACAGGTAAAAGAAAAAGACAAAATAGAGGAAGAAGAAAAAAAAACAGTAAAAGCACACACAGAAGGAAACGATAAGAGTAGGACAATTTTGTGATAATGTAGAGGAGGTAGTTTAGGAATTCAGTTTACTTAAGCTGGATATTGTATGTCATATTATATAACTAGCCAATATTCTTCATAACCTAAATAATGTAATAACACTTTATCTGATAAAAGGTTTTAGTTATGGCAACCTGCTAAAACTTTTATGAAGTTATAAAGTATGCCATCATAATTCTGAACAGGGCTAGTGTCACTAGTACTACTAGTGGAGCGCCACTGGTGTCACTAGTACTACTAGTGGTGTGACACTAGTGGAGTGCCACTAGTACTACTAGTGGAGTGCCACTAATGGAGTGCCACTAGTGTGTGTTGCATGTAAATGATGTAGACGGGACAAGGAATTTTATTGGCCTGTATTCAAACTGTGTGCTTCAAAGCCCTGTTCAGAATTATGATGGCATACTTTATAACTTCCTAAAAGTTTCATCAGTTTGCCATAACTAAAACCATATATTTGATAAAGTGTTATTATTCAATATTATTCATATTCAGGTTATGAATAATATTGGCTAGTTATGTAATATGACATACAATATCCGATTTGAGGACATACTTCAGAATATAAGCATTTCCGCCTTCTGATGCTGAACAATTTAAAGACAACAAATCTGCAACATGATATTCACAGCATCATTCAAATTATGACATCACCATCAATAAAATAGCTTCAAGATGTACATTTCCTTACACTGATAACTATATTGTAGGAATAATTCACAGGTAGACTCAGGAGCTCGGTCTAACATTTCATCCTTTTATTATATGTAGTAGGACAGAAAAAAAAGAAAATAGTTTCTCCACAATGTCTACCTCAACTCTATAGTTGCTACTCCAGCATAACATATATTTTTTCTTCTTGCTTTTCTTTGGAACTTAACTAAAGCAAAAACAAAGAGATGAACTCCTGCTTAATTTATAACCTTGCCACCGACAGGCGCCATCTACTGGCGATGTAATGCATCCATCTTGGCACTTTTAAATCATGTAAACTAGTTTTAACATATTTTGTAAACATATACAGTAATCATAAAATTATGCAAAATGGAAAACATTAAATATTATTAAAATGAAAAATATTTATGAATTATTAAATGAAATACTATCACCTGTTTGTAAAGAAAGAAACATATCAAAATAAAATTATAGGGTCCCTTTTACTGACTCAGTGGATCTCTCACAATTACAATGGTAAGTCAATTTCAGCTAACTCAATGTTAAAAGCCACTTCCCAAAATACAACCACAGAAAAGTTTATTTTGCTAATTTTAGTTATCTAACATTGGAAAATATAAATTTTGAGTTAATTTTACAGTGCCCGATCCACTTATTTTTGATGTGGCTAGGAGTTCTGTAACTCTATAACATAATACATAACAATTGGTGAAATCAACTTTCCTACCTTTTATGTAACATTTAAATATTTAACCTTGATACATTCTCAACAGTGTAATATTTAGAGTGATGAGTTATTCTCAGCTATATAACTGTACCATGACTATGCCTTATTTCTAATTTCTTTTAGACACTGCCCTTGACAATTTGTCACCTATGCAGATGAGCAATGTTGAGTGTACATGAATTGTGTAATGTAATTACACAATTCATGACTATTAAACAACTATGATTTTAGTTTCTCAAAAATACCCATTTAATCCACCAAGCATATAACTGACGTGTGCTTTAACCAAATTCGGTTGGCCTTGTTTTTCTTTGCTAAATGTTTACTAAAAACTTTTTCTTTAAATGAAAATGTTCTTGTAACATGTTACATATACTTAATAATGAGCACAATCAAATACTAATGTGCTGTCAGTGCTCCCTAGCTTCAACTAAGTTATCAAATAAGCACAGGTAATTAAGTTATTTGACCAATCAGCCAGAGCTGACTAGAGTCATCGGTTCTAATAAAGCATACTGCTCAAAGGTTGGATAAAGTAACGTTGGTTGAATTTGCAAACTTCAAGCATTTATAACCTAAAAACACAGGTAACAGTATGACAGGCAGCCATTTGTGCCAGTTTTGTGCCATAAAAAGGTCCCTAACCATACCCATGTTTTGAATATCACAACAACAAAGTCTGAATGAATACAGCACAGAAGCATTGCGAGGTTGATTTTAATAATTACTCTTGATACTTTTGCTATTGTTTCCAAGATTGTGCTACTGTCCTTTATTATTCAGCTGTAAGTGAACACAATTTATTTGTTTGATATCAGTAATGTAGTTCTTGAATCATTTATGTATATGTTTCTAATGAAAAAGCTACTCTGTCATTGTGCACTACATTTATTAATAATAATAGTAATGATACTATTATTATTATTACTATAATAATTATTAATATTAATAATAATAGTAATGATAACAACAAAATCAACAAAAGTGAAAGATCATCAGGATTTAAAGGGTTAAATTCAGGCTGGGTGGAACTCTTTCAGGTGGGCCAATAGGAAGCTTCAATGCATGCATTGCCCCCACCTCCTCATTAACATTTTGTTGTACTAGTTCTACTAGTAACAACTTTTAGAGTCTACTAGTGTTACTAGTAAAGGTTTGGACTCTTACTAGTGCTACTAGTAGGCTAAAATACCTTACTAGTGCCACTAGATATTTTATCCTTACTAGTGGCACTAGTAAGATGTAAAGCACTCTCACTAGTAGTACTAGTGAGGAAAAAAGGCCATACTAGTAATACTATTAGACATTTTGGCCCTTACATAGTACTACTAGTGAACATTTGGACCTACTAGTAAGGTAAAACACCCATTAGTATTACTAGTAGACATGATAGCCATTACTAGTAGTACTAGTGAGGTACAAATGTCTCACTAGTGCTAGTAGTGGGCATTTTGGCACTACTAGTAGGGTCCACAGAGCTACTAGTGCTTGACACAGGCCAACTAGTTGGGCCTCATAGTGTTACTAGTGTGCCACATCATTTTACTATTAAGGTTTGGTTGCATACTAGTAGGCCAAAAGTGTCACTAGTAGTGGAAAAATCTTTACTGGTAAGACACAGTCATTCTACTAGTGTGCCCAAGTTGTTGTTCTAGTGTGCAGAATTGTCTTACTAGTGCAGTCAAAGAGCGTACTATTATATGGCACTTAAGCCGGATATCAAGGATATGTAATAAATACTCAAACGGCTTGCCATAGGTATTACAGAATTCCACTTTACATGTGAGGTTTACATCATGGGAGACCAGAAACATTGAAAAATCCGAAAATAAGAGTATCTCAGCCAAATGACACACATTGAAGTATTAACACATCCACACGTGTTGATCACAATATGTGAGGTTTACATCATGGCAGAGGAGAAATTATTAAAAAATCTAATTAATGTTTTGAGTTTGTATCTGTTATTTGTCAATTAATACAATTTATCACGCACTTGTTACAATTTACATTTTGTTTCCTCATGTTTATGATCAGCTATACTCACATTACATTTGTATACACACACCTGACGCACAGCACACCACTCAATTCATTCATTCAGAAGAGAAGAAAAATTAAACCCACAAACAAACAAGATGTTTAACTAAAAACCACTAGTTATCTCTTGAAAGGGCATCAGCAATGATATTTTCTTAACTTTTCTTATGGACAATATGCAAATTAAAATTTTGAAGGAGGAAGGACCAGCGCATGTCTTTGGTTGGAGTTGCGCATATGGGAAAAGAAAACTACCCAAGGACTTCTACGGTCACCGACCGCGGTAAAGTGAGCCATGCACATTTAGATTTCTGCTGCGCATATATAGCGTAAAAACACGGTGCTTACGTTATGAAGGTCCTGAAAGAGACATACAAACTGTTATTGTTGTACATGTATGATGTTAACCTGTTAACACCCTAGCCCTATTTTTTGGGTCACTTTTTGGAAATAACATGTCCAAAGTATTTCTCTGTAATTACAAGTTCTATGTGATTAGAATTTTGATTTTGATATCACATAAAAATAACACTTGTGAGAGTCCATCAGAAGTTTAAGCATCACTGTAGATGCCACTGTGTCAGATTAAATGCAGCCTGAACCCAGAAAAAATGAAGAATTTTCACCCTCGCCTAAAAAAAAGGCATTTTTTTTAGTAAATATACCTTTCAATTTATGCATTTGCAGCTTAAAAGCTCAAGAAAATCATGTAACAACATTTAAAAATAAGCTGGAGAAAAGCTGATGCTTATGAAATGAAACAGCAAAATAACAGAGGCCTTAGTAAAGAAAGGCCTAGGCGTTCCCCTATTTTCCCCTCAAAATAAACCCCAAATAAACCATCAAAAGAGAGGATAATTGTCTCAGACTGCAGGAGGATCACAGGATCAATTTTCACAGTTTTCATGGCCCTTGACCCTGTCCCTTTAATTGCATCTGGTGCAGAGCTGCAGCCTCTCTCTGTTGCTGGGCGGACTTCTCCAACTTTAAAGGCTTCTAGCTCTGGTTCCCATTGGTCAATCTTGGTGATTGGTGGTTCACGTGATATCAGCAGAAACGTGCTGACATGGGGAGGAATGCTCAATGACCCTCCCCCCACTCAGCAGGGTCGTATTACACAACACAGACACACAGAAGAGCAGGGAGAGTGTATAAAGCAGGCTAAGGGCTGCAGCTAACTATCCAAAGTGTCTTTGTTCCTGTGGATTTAGCTGTTTTTGAGAATCATCAAAGGTAAGACAATATTTCTGACTGCTATTGGCAAAACCTTTATCATTTGCTCATTTCTCCTCTTCTTCTTTAATCTTTTGGGCACCTGCTGGCTTTGACCTCTTCTTATCCATTTGCTTATTTGACACTCGGGAATCAGCACATTACACATCCCCCAACACCCTCAACCAATAGTTTAGACTAAACTAAGTCACCTCCTTTTGTAATATATTTTACTATTTAACCAAACCCTGAAAAAAAACATATGTGAAACTATGGAATTTTATTCAGAATATTATTATGACTGAAATGTGTTTTGTGTGGAAGGAATTCGTGCACAACATTGCATTAGTTGTGCACTATTATATAAATCCCCTACTCCCCCGCCCTAGTAGGTGAAACGATCCCCCGCCTCGTCCCCCTTCTTCCACAAACTCTCCGTGACTCTCTCAGAAGTAGTAGACGCACCTTGATAAAACAGAACTGAGGGCGTCCAGACGCCCGCTCCCCACACGGCAACATGACATCATTGACTTGACGTGTAAATGACCAATACAAAACCGGAGGAAATGAATGCAAACAAATGAATAAAAAATAATATATATATATATTTTTTCATTTGTATATATATATATTGTTTGCAATATACATTGAACAAAAATATAAACGCAACACTTTCGTGTTTGCTCCCATTTTCCGTGAGCTGGACTCAAAGATCTAAAACTTTTTCTACATACACAAAAGACCATTTCCCTCAAATATTGTTCATGATCTGTCTAAATCTGTGTTAGTGAGCATTTCTCCTTTGCTGAGATAATCCATCCCACATCACAGGTGTGGCATATCAAGATGCTGATCAGACAGCATGATTATTGCACAGGTGTGCCTTAGGTTGGCCACAATAAAAGGCCACTCTGAAATGTTCAGTTTTGCTTTATTGGGGGGGTCTGGGGGGGGTCTGAAAACCAGTCAGTAACTGGTGTGACCACCATTTGCTCACGCAGTGGCTGACAGCAGTGTGTGTTGTCAGCAGTATGTAGAATGGTCCTAGCCATCATTTTGCATGCCAGTTTTTTCCTCTTTTACAACTACAAAGTCACCTGGTTGTAGGTTATAGAGCAGACCCTCTGCTGGTTTAGGGAGGGCTGCAGACACTGTGTTTTTGATGTTAGTAAGGGAGGAAGACAGAACAGTGTTCTCATAAAGTGCTGTAGATGGAGCCAAATGAGCAGGGTGAAAGATTTCCACATGAGGTGGAGCAGCAAAGAGAATCTTAAATGGGCTTAAATTAGTGTGAGTTCTTTTCCTCATTCTCATGTACATCAGTGCGAGGGGCAGTTCTTTTGTCCAGGGCAAACCTGTTTCTCCACAACATTGAACCAATTTCTATTTAGAGTGCCATTCTCTCGTTCCACAGCTCCTCCACTGGCAAGATGATATGCACAGTGTGTTTTCAGGTCTATTCATAAATATGTGCTGAGTTGTTGTATGGCTTCATTAACAAAATGTGAGCCATTGTCACTGGATAACCTCATTGGTGCACCCCAGCGAGATATAATTTCAGTAAGCAGAGCTTTTGTTACTGCATTAGCTGATTGTTTTGAAGTTGGAAAAGCTTCAATCCATTTTGACCACATGTCTACCATTACCAGACAGTGTTTTTTTCCCTTCAGATGGACTAAGTTCAATGAAGTCCATCACCATATGTTCAAATGGGCGTGTTGGTGGTGGGTGTGCTGCTGGTGTGGTGAGTGGAACTGATCTTCCTACGTTATGTGTTGTACATGTAATACAAAATTTTTGGGCATAGAGTGAAAAACCCTTAGTGAACCAATGTGTGTTCATCATAGTTATCATTCCCCCTTTTGACACATGGTCTAACCCGTGTGTCAATTTCACATAATGAGGAAAGAAATGTTTTGGAAGGCAAGGATTGCCATTGGGGCCACGCCAAACATTATCAGTGAAGGTGCAGCCGCTATGGGACCAGACACGGCACTCCTCAGGAGTGGAGGACTGAAGAGCTGTGAGAGTGGCAGGAATTCAAACAGGAGCAGTCAATTTAGGAAATGAAGGTGAGTACTATATACTGTTGTTGTTATATTCTGTTGATTATTATTATATACTGTTATTATGTACTGTTATTATTAGTGACATTACCACCATTACCATCAGTATTATACCATCATCTTGCCACTGCACCTTATCTGCTTATTTTTCTAAATGCCCTTGTCTATCTATCTATCTATCTATCTAATGGTTGCTGAGCAGCAGATTTAGCTGCAGAATCAGCAGCACATTTACATACAGCAATTGATGTTAGGACAAGTATGGCAAGCAAAAGGTCAGCAACAAAAGTGTGATGTAAAATAGGCCTCTGAAAGAGCTGACAAGAAACAAAAGCAGACACAGATGAAAGCTCAACTCACTATGCTGCAAGCTGTGTCCAAGATGACATCACAACCACAACAACAACATCGAGCCTTTCCTCATTCCCTCACATCTCAACGTGGCAGAGGCCGTGGTGGCACACGACTGATGGAATGCCGACAGACAGAGACACAGGCTTCAGCTGTGGACAGAAGGGACATTGGGCATGCTAAAAACCACTAACATCATTGACATCTACACAATTGAATTGATTGATTGATTGATTGATTGATACTTTATTAATCCCAAGCTGGGAAATTGAAATATCACATCCATATACCACATAACATAAAATCAATATGTCCACAATTATTACAAGTTGAACGTAATAATGGCACACGTCAGAATTATACATGCAGCACATAAACATTTGATTGTGTATGTGCCCTAAAATTTTGAACAGTCCGTCATCCAAATAGAGGCATAATGGATATGTGGCATCGCAGCGTAGGCCGCAATATCAACCATCAAACACATACAGCAACAGACCAAGACACCCACCAGCACCTGCCTAAAATATCAATCTGACAACTTTTTAAATCTTCCAGAGATAATCACTCATTCTGTTATCGGGAAGGACAACCTGGCTGATGTAAAAACCAGTGGAAGATTTAATTTATTCCATTGGTGCTGCAGGTGTCTCAGTCAAAGAACATTTTACCAAACCTCTCAAAATTGTACACACAGATGAACATGATTTATCTGCCAGCATTTTGAAACATTCTTTTCTCTTGTCGCCATTTTTCTCCTATCAATCTGTTAGCGCACTCATTCATGGCTGTTGCTCCTCTCGAGTTGAATGAAAGCTTCAAATCGTTCTTCGGTTTTAACAGACATTTATTTGTAGCTTATGCTTCGACAATGCCACAAACGATGCCGTCAGAACTAAGAAACAACATTCATAGATTTGATTAACCTCACAAAGTGTTATTTCATGCACAACAAGTAGAAACATACTTACGAAATGAAGGAAAAAAATCCACAATTGATTAACTAACATATGAACACGAAAAGACAATTAAATGATAAAACATACCTCATTGGCCTCAATGAGGTATGCTTTTCAGCACCTATTTGGTGAATGAAGAACAAAAAAAAAAATAAAGCTTCAGGTCCTTCTTAAATAAAGACAGTGCACTCTTAACAGTCTGGTAGCTTATTCTCACCTCGTGAGTTTCTTTTCTGTAGTGCACCGATAAAAATATCCTGACAGCAACAAATCCCACGAGTGGAACAAAGAACAGATGTCACCTGTCATATGGTTTTAACCAAGTAATATGAAATGAAATTACATATATTAATAAAATGTAACTATTTATTCTTAATATTTTAACTATTTATATCCCCTAAAATGTGAAAACACACATTTCCATGGAAATATGAGTTGCCTTTGACGGCAGCTACAATGGCAGAGGCCTGGCCGCACGTGATCGCATGCAGTTGGACCCCTGAGGTAGAAAAAGCAGTTGTGGAACTTAAACAGGCACTCCAATCTCCACCTACTCTGGGTCTTCCTGATCCTGCTAAACATTACTTTCCTCATTATGCGTAGCTGACACCCAGGTTAGACCGTGTCAAAAGGGGAAATGATACATATGATGAACACAAATTGGTTCACTAAGGGTTTAACTCTATGAAGCCCATTTGAGATTCTCTTTGCTGCTCCACCTCATGTGGGAATCTCTCACCCTGCTCATTTGGCTCCATCTACAGCACTTTGTGAATACAGTGTTCCGTCTTATTGTGCTAATCTGACTTCCTCCCTTACTAACATCAGAAACACTCCCAAAACCAGCAGAGGGTCCGCTCCATAACCTACAACCAGGTGACTTCGTGGTTGTAAAAGACTTCAGGAGAAAAACCTGGCGTTCAAAATGGTGGCTAGGACCATTCAAGATACTACTGACAACACACACTGCTTTCAAGGTAGCTGAATGAGTGACCTGGATTCACGCTAGCCACTGCAGGAAGGTACCACCTCCATGTGGGTGGATAACACTTAGAGTCACACCGGTGATATACATGAATGAACATACACTTCTGCAAAGACTACACACCTCACAGGCCTTGTGTAGCTGAAGACTCTCACAAACACTCTCTTCGTTCCTGTGAAGTGAGGTGGAAACCTAATGGTGTCAACACAAATCTCACTTTCAATTGACACTCATCACACACCACTTCATTCCTTGTGAAGTGAGGTGTGTGTGCGTGCGTGTGTGTGAGTGTGTGTGTGATATCAGGAAGGATTAATGTGCACATGTATTAAGTTGCTCCAGAAATGTATTATGCTGCTCTCTGAACTGCAGCAAGAAATCAGAACATGCAGTCGTTCCTATTTCATCTATGTTTATCAAACAAAATCTACAAAACTTTTTCACAGTGAAGCTTTCCTGAAAGCTGGCAAGTCCATGAACTCCTACATTATCAGCACATACACAAAACACTGTACCTTTTACAAAGTTATCAAGAGCTTGAACAAACACCCCTACTTGCTCAGGTGACTTTAAATCATTCACTAGTGGACTAAGAAATTTCTCAAACCTGAACTGATTAACATCAGAAGTCTATTCATCTAGGAGCGCTAGATGTAAACTTGAGCAAAATTTGGAGGGTAGATTAAGAATTTGCAGTGACCTTGTGAATTTTCTTTTAAGTGCCTAATGGATTGCACAATTCAAAATCATCTATGTATAACCCTAACAAAATTTGCTGCACTTCTTTCTAATTATTTTGCTTAAAATAGCTTCCATCTTGAAAAGACTGGTCTGTTGTGGTGTGATCATCAAAAACAAGCTTTTCCAGAAATTGTTTCGAGTAAAAGCTCAGTAATTTTACTGAGAGACACATAAACAAAAGACTTCCTGGAGGTCCTGTCATACAAAAACTCTGGCTCAATGATAGAGAAATTCTCAATGAAATATTTGTTTCTTCTGTAATCAGTTGATAATGATCCCTTTCCCTTATGTATTAGTAAGTATTGGATTGGTTTGTAATACAATGTTGCTTATTTCTTCAACAAAATCATTAATTTCAATCTTGTGTTTTGCAAAAACATCTTTGAGAACAGCAGATAAATGCAATTTAGAAAAGTTTAAGATATTAAGTTCCTCAATAATTTCCTGTATTGCATGTTCTGTATTGGTTTTAAAGTCACAGTCAATAAATGGGCATAATACGGTCTCTCTCTGTCTTAAGTGATGATGGAAATTAATTAAAATTTTCTTTTTACAGCAAATGTCTTTTAAGTCACACAAACATGGTCTTACCATGAAACACTCCTGTGTAATCTTGAAAGGTGGGATTTCAGTGCACCAAAGGTTCTGAAATTACAAAGACAATCTGTGTGAATACAAGACCAGTCAGCTCCTCTGTCATGAAGGCGATAGTGTTTCTTTACGAATGTCTCTATCATGTCGCTGGAGTACGCTACGCTGGAGTTATTTTTACTTTATTACACAAAATTCGTGCCCCAGTCAAACGTTTGTCACACGTTGTCACTATAGTAGAATTTTTAAGATAAGCCAGAATTTTTACATAAGTAAGTCTGAAAGCATACCTGCTTGGTCGTCTCGTCTGATGCGACACAGATACAGCAAACTGCTGAGGATGAGCACTTCAGGTGTCAACCACGAAAGTTGTTTTTTCCGCTTTTTCCAACTAAAATTACAAGGGTAACATAAACTTCATTTGAAATATTACAGAGCAAGATCGTAAATTAAGACTATGACAGTTAGAAATAATTAAAGAAAGTCAATTCATAACATACCCGTCTATAGTCACATCAGTCGCATCAGATGTATCATGAAGCAGGGCTGCTGACGAGTACTTCAGGTGACCAACGTTAACTCGGAAAGTTGGCTTTCCGTCTTTTCACAACTAAGATATAAGAATAACCCTAACTTCAGCATAAATGTTACACATTGTGAATACCTCATTCAATTGTTTATCACTCAGCAAGATTAGGAATGAAAAAATGGACAGCAATTTTAGAAAATTAAACAAAGTCTAGGTCACAACACAATAACTGTATGTTTATCTTCCCTGATGCAAAAGTGTGGCTGAGTGAGAGCACTGTGTCCCACTTCTCCCAACTAAGATTACTAAGTAACTAGAACTTTAAGCCCACATAATTAATCTTAATAAAGAAATATAAGTTGTAATAACTCACTAAACAGAGTTGAGGCAGTCAACTCGTTTGATTTGTTGGACTGATTCTGACTCATAGGTTAATAATTGATCATTTTAAGTCTTGACAACTTAAAACAGACAAGTTGTCATTTTTACAGTGCAGATGAGCTTTAATTATGCTCACTTTAATGCCCAACACTAACAAATTGCGTGAATGTCTGAGCTAATAAATGGAGCACATTTTCCAAAATAAACGATTGAGACAAAGGTGTGACACAGGTCTCATAAATGTTATTGAAACTTTGTGTTTTTCCTTCACTCGTGAATGACACAAACCCTTACGAGATAAATGGTTTAAATTTAGGCTCTATCTAATATTTGTGTGTTTTAAATTTAGACTTGTTCTAGGTTGATTTCGGGGGTAGAGATTGTTTTTATTCGACCAACCCCAACATGAGCTTTAGCAGATTTGGGCACACAGACCAGGCCAGTATTGTGACAATGTTGTTACTTTTTTAGCTTTTGGGGAATGAATCTTACGATCGTGCACATTTGAACTATGAATGGAAGAGAAGATGGTTTTGTGTGTTAAAATGAATTAATCCGCTAGAGTTGCGGTTTTGGTTACTGATTGTACTTTTTGTTCATTTAAATAAAAAAAAAAAAAAAAGAACTTACCACGAACAACAGAGAAAAGATGCCTATCCCTACAAAGTTCAAAGAATTAACAGCAGCCCAATAGAGACTTTGTGCACACAACTATTTGCAAACACACATCTGAAGCACAACACACCACTCCATTGATTCATTGATTCATTCATTCATTGATTCATTCATTCATTCATTCCTTCATTCCTTCATTCATTCATTCATTCACACATTTTCTCACTTACTTGTTAAAATTTACATTTAGTTTTCTCATGTTTATGTTCAGCTATACTCACATTACATATCTATTTATTTTGAAATTTGGGACCGATTTAAACCAAACTGCATTGACTGGTGAAAAAAAAAACCCGGTGTCAACATAACTGTGGATGAGTAGCTATTTCTAACGAAGGCGGGATGCAGCCTCATTCAGTATATCGCCAGCAAACCAGACAAATTTGGCATCAAGTTCTGGCTTGCTGTTGATGTTACTACTAAATATATGGTAAATGGTGCGCCATACCTGGAAAGAGAGGAGGCCAGGTCAGGGGCTGGCGTTGAAATTAGGTGGAGCCTTACACGTGGAAGGACAGGAACCTCACGACAGATAACTTTTTTTTTAAAGTCAGTAAAGTTTGCAAAAGCATTACAAGCCAAGAAGACGAGTCCGGTTGGCACAATCAATGAAATCAAGTAAAGTAAAGACGCAAATGCAGCTATTCACCGATTTGAACAAAACGGCATTGCCTGTTATAACAGTGTCAATATAATTTTGGATGAGCAGCTCTTTCTAACGAAGGCGAGAAGAATGTCGCTGTTCACCCCATAGGTGCTGAAAAGTGACAGCGTATCACTCACTGTCTACCAGTGCAAACCAAAAAAAAAATGTCTGCATTTAAGAGCACTGGCCATACAGCTGTATCTGAGTAGGGTAAAGGCTGAACCAGACACGGTAACATACTACAACATCACCAAGTTTGGTGTTAATGTGCTCGATCAAATGGAAAGAAAATATTTAGTCACACGTATATGGCCCAGTGGCAGTTTTATAATGTGCACGACATTAAAAACCACTTTGCACTGGTAGACAATGAGTGATACGCTCTCACTTTTCAGCACCTATTTGGTGAACAGCGACATTGATCTTGCCTTCGTTAGAAAGAGCTGCTCATCCACAGTTATGTTGACACCGGGTTTATTACCAGTCAATGCAGTTTGGTTCAAATCGGTCCCAAATTTCAAAATAAATAGATATGTAATGTGAGTATAGCTGAACATAAACACGAGAAAACAAAACGTAAATTGTGACAAGTGAGTGAGAAAATGTGTGAATGAATGAATGAATGAATGAATGAATGGAGTGGTGTGCTGTGCTTCAGGTGTGTTTTTGCAAATAGTTGTGTGCACAAAGTCTCCATTGGGCTGCTGTTAATTCTTTGAACTTTGTAGGGATAGACAGCCAGTTCCTTTGATTTCGGTTTTCTCCTGTTTAATCAGGGAGGTAATTTGCGATATTTTACTCGTAAGGTAAGTTAAGGTGTGTTCATTGTCTAGTTAGATTGGTTTGTTTGTTATTTTGGCCTTTGCCCAACCTGAAGCCACCCTTAATATTCATTCAGTGGTTTTGTGGCTATTTTTTAATCTTGAGGAAGTTCAGTATCTTTGTTATGCCTCTGCCTCCCCTAGACGGAGATCAACATAAATTGGGGTCTTGTCCGGGATATCTTTTCTCTCGTTGTTCGTGGTGAGTTCGATTGCTCATTACTCTGTTTGGCAGTAATAACAACAACAAAAAAAAAAACTTTTGGAAAATCCCACGTTGGAAAAACTAAATAAATGTAAAAGCTCATAATTTCTTATTGTGGCTAACAGTTTCAATATAGAAGTGGTGTTATGTGATGAGCTGGTGAAAAAAGGTGTAATAACCGCCGCTGTGATGATGGAGAAGGGAAGGATGCCACGCACGAGGTGAACTCTAGAGTGGCAGATTTATTTATTTATTTATTTATTTATTTATTTTAATTTTATTTTTTAAATATATTAAAATAATATGTGGCCCTGTGATGGACTGGCGACCTGGCCAGGGTGTACCCTGCCTCTCACCCTATGTCAGCTGGAGTTAGACACCAGCGCCATCCCGCGACCCTCAGTGGATAAAAAGGTAGAAAATGAGTGAGTGTGTAATAAAATAATAATAATAAAGTGGCAGATGTTGCTGGAAAACCCATTACTGGGGTGGAGCCCGACCCAATCTCCGGTCCTCAATCAGGTATGACCACAGAGGACCTCCGTCTAACTCTCCGCATAAAGGAGATGGAAGTGCAAGCCCTGCATCTCAGAATCAGGGCTCTTGAAAAGGGGTATGTTCCTCCATGCCTATTTTTCAGAATCCCGTTGTTGCTTCTGCTGGGTTTGACATAGGTAAGCATATTACTTTAGCCTTTAGCCTTTAGCCCACCCTTGCGTGAATCTCAGGTTGATTAATATTTTTGTGCTTTGAAATGGGCGGAAGAGCTTCGGTCCCTTTTATTCCAGTGCAAGCTAGTAGAAAAGGCCCAAGAACTCAAAAAGACTGTGTTGCAAGCTTGTGTACTTGTTCCTGAAGCCTTTACAAATGGAGATAAAACTGCCAACCTGAGTTATGTAGAGTTTGATAAGTGGTGTCAGTCTTGTAAAGTAAAGGCATTTGAGGAACAGAGAGAACTGATTTTGATTGAAGAATTTAAGAAATGTTTACCAGAGCACATCTTTTTTTATTTATTTTAATGAACAAAAAGTACAATCAGTAACCAAAACCACAACTCTAGTGGATTAATTCATTTTAACACACAAAACAATCTTCTCTTCCATTCATAGTTCAAATGTGCACGATCGTAAGATTCATTCCCCAAAAGCTAAAAAAGTAACAACATTGTCACAATACTGGCCTGGTCTGTGTACCCAAAATCTACTAAAGCTCATGTTGGGGTTGGTCGAATTAAAATAATCTCTACCCCGTAATCAACCTAGAACAAGTCTAAATTTAAAACACACAAATATAAGATAGAGCCTAAATTTAAACCATTTATCTCGTAAGGGTTTGTGTCATTCACGAGTGAAGGAAAAACACAAAGTTTCAGTAACATTTATGAGACCTGTGTCAACACCTTTGTCTCAATCGTTTATTTTGGAAAATGTGCTCCATTTATTAGCTCAGACATTCACGCAATTTGTTAGTGTGGGGCATTAAAGTGAGCATAATTAAAGCTCCTCTGCACTGTAAAAATGACAACTTGCATTTTTTGTCATGTCTGTTTTAAGTTGTCAAGACTTAAAATGATCAATTATTAACCTATGAGTCAGAATTGTAAATCAGTCCAACAAATCAAACGAGTTGACTGACTCAACACTGTTTAGTCAGTTATTACAACTTATATTTCTTTATTAAGATTAATTATGTGGGCTTAAAGTTCTAGTTACTTAGTAATCTTAGTTGGGAGAAGCGGGACACAGCGCTCTCACTCAGCCACACTTTTGCATCAGGGAAGATAAACATATAGTTATTGTGTTGTGACCTAGACTTTGTTTAATTTTTTTAAAATTGCTGTCCATTTTTTCATTCCTAATCTTGCTGAGTGATAAACAATTGAATGAGGTATTCACAATATGTAATATTTATGGTGAAGCTAGGGTTATTCTTATATCTTAGTTGTGAAAAGACGGAAAGCCAACTTTCCGAGTTAACGTTGGTCACCTGAAGTACTCGTCAGCAGCCCTGCTTCATGATACATCTGATGCGACTGATGTGACTATAGACGGGTATGTTATGAATTGACTTCGTTTAATTATTTCTAACTGTCATAGTCTTAATTTACAATCTTGCTCTGTAACACTTCAAATGAAGTTTTTGTTACCCTTGTAATTTTAGTTGGAAAAGCGGAAAAAACAACTTTCGTGGTTGACACCTGAAGTGCTCATCCTCAGCAGTTTGCTGTATCTGTGTCGCATCAGACGAGACGACCAAGCAGGTATGCTTTCGGACTGAATTATGTAAAAATTCTGTCTTATCTAAAAAAAAATTCTACTATAGTGACAAAGTGTGACAAACGTTTGACTGGGGCACGAATTTTGTGTAATAAAGTAAAAATAACTGGAAGTTAGCGACATGATGAGAGACATTCGTAAAGACGTCAACATCATTGGTCTTAACAAGCTAAAGTTAGCTGTAGGGCTTGGGAACTGCGTTGTATTGTAAGATGGGGTGAAAGTAAATAAAGGTTGTCCTCACGTTCATACCAAACGCGCGAAGCTAAGCGCATCATTAGTGCCGCTGGACCGCCAGCCGGTCAGAGGTAGTGCCATCAGCTACATCGTCTGACGACGGCTCGGGCCAGCAACAGCCCGCGTGTGTCATCAACTTCTTCGCTGACCATTTGCCACGCTCTCCCCTTTTTCTTTTGTCCCACAACTTAAAGCAACTTGTGTCGTAGAGGTCTGGAAGCCCACACACAGAAATGATAGTTTTCTCCCCCCATTTTAAGTAGGAACATGTTACAACATATAAGACAAATTGATAGCAAATATATATGTTTGAAAGTTAATGATTGGATCAAGAGTAATTTGCATTCATAATTCTGAGCATATTGTTACATTGTCTTTCAGATTGAAATGAATGCATTGCAAAAATTCTGCAAGTTCATCCATAGTAGTGAAAACATTCTTGTGAAACACTATCGCCTTCATCACAGAGGAGCTGACTGGCCTTGTGTTCAGTGCCGTCGTATGTGGGGAAAGGTGATGACAATTCTAAGGGCCCACAGCCCATCAGGGCCCACAAACAGCCCGCGGTTCCCTGATCAAGGGAGATCAAGATGATAGCCTCGTAACTGAGCGGGTGCTTGGTGCTTACTGGAGCACTGTCCAACAGTAAAATGTGTGAAACACACAGTCCGCCGAAGATAGCCTCCAAATTAGTAACGTTCAGTTATCTACACTAGGAATCGCTACTCTACAATGAACTGGCGACTTGCCCAGCGTGTAGCCCACCTGGCCGCCTCTCATCCGATGATTGACAGCTAAGGTAAGCTACAGCCCCTGCGCCCAGTCAGGTATGCGTAACTGACAATAAAATTCCTGGGCCCCTGCTCAGTTGCTCCTAGCCCTGGCCTCCCTCTCTAGCCTTTTCTGGTGTCCAGATTTGTGTTTTTTGTGTGTATAAAAGTATCTTTAACATTTTTTTCTTTTAATTAAATTATTTTATTATCTATTATTTTTTACTCTTGTTTCTTTTTTTTCAAGTTGGTTGTTAAAATCCAATTTAATTATATTTTATAATTCAAGAGATTAAAATTTCAACGTCCCACTGGGTTCAGGAAATTATTCCTGTTCGAAGATCGCTGTGTCAGTCAGCTGATGTCCTAGCGAGTGCCGGTTCCCTCGTCTTTGTGTTGAGGTCGAGGCCAGGCGTCCTTCCCGACGTCGCCGCACGGCAGCCACAGACTTCCAGGCGATCCCACTTCTGACACCAAATTGTTGTGGAAATTTCATGTGTTCCCGGATGAGAGAGAAAGAGTTTTGAGAGTCCACCAGGTGTACTTTTATTCTGCAGAAGGAACAGGTTTACAGAGCACAAGGTGGTCTGCTAAGGAGTTCAAAATGGTGGAGTGAATCACATTTTCTTATAGACAAAAAAAGCTACACAGGGAGGTGGCAAAAGTAATCAAGTCATGGGAAAAAGAGAGAAGTTTTTAGGGTGACGGCAATTGTCCAAGGACACACCTTTATATCGTATCGGTAATAATGAAACAATTGCCTGGTTGTGAGATGAAGAGTAAATCTGTTACCATTTACACCGACTCAAGGTACTTAGGGTTTTTCACTCTATGCCCAAAAATTTTGTCAAGCCTGCGTTACATGCACATAATATAGGAGGATCAGTTCCACTCACCACACCAGCAGCACACCCACCAACATGCCCATTTGAACACGTGATGATGGACTTCATTGAACTTAGTCAATCTGAAGGAAAAAAAAACAGTCTGGTAATAGTAGACATGTGATAAAAACGATTGAAGCTTCATCAACTTCAAAACAATCAGCTAATGCAGTAACAAAAGCTCTGCTCACTGAAATTATACCTCGCTAGGGTGTACCAATGAGGTTATCTAGCAACAATGGCTCACATTTTGTTAATGAAGCCATACAACAACTCAGCATATATTTAGCCATAGACCTGTAGCTGAAGACTCTCCAATCAAGCACCAGCACAGATTCTTCACACACACACTCTTCGTTCACTGTGAAGTGAGGTGGAAACCTAACGGTGTCAACACAAACTTCACTTTCACTTTAGACTCTTCACACTCACACTTCATTCCATGTGAAGTGTGCTGGAAACGGTGCCAACGTAAACCTCATTTTCACTAGTGTCATTCTACATTACCATAACCTGAATGGACACTCACTGATCTTGACCAATTACCTATTTCTGAAACCCCAGGTGGACAAGCATTGTTATACCACTGTGAACTGGATGTTTAAAAACAAAACTATTTTTTCTTTGTTCTTTGTAGTATACTGTTTATCTTCTGTATTACTTTGATCATATTTCTACTGTATCGCTTCAAGTAATTGTATCACATTCATTTTTTCTGACACCCAGGCTTATGTGGCCTACGAGGTACAATGTTCTGTATCATGATGATATCCATTATTGTTGTTGTCACTGTTGTTTGGCTGACTGTTCCCTTTAAGAATGTGATAATTTCAGCTGTAAACTTGCCTTCTAACATTTCCCACATAACTGGACAACTGGAAAGACTGTGTTGCAAGCTTGTGTACTTGTTCTTGAAGACTATTGGCAAACATTTACAAATGGAGATAAAACTGCCAACCTGAGTTATGTAGAGTTTGCACGAGACAGTTTGATAAATGGTGTCAGTCTTGTAAAGGCATTTGAGGAACTGAGAGAGTTTATCCTGATTGAAGAATTTTAGAATTTACTATGAATGGAAGAGAAGATTGTTTTGTGTGTTAAAATGAATTAATCCACTAGAGTTGTGGTTTTGGTTACTGATTGTACTTTTTGTTCATTAAAATAAATAAAAAAAGATGTGCTCTGGTAAACATTTCCTAAATTCTTCAATCAAAATCAGTTCTCTCTGATTTAAGAAATGTTTATCAAAGCACATTGTCTTTTTTTTAAATGAACAAAAAAGTACAGTCAGAAAGTGGATTAATTCATTTTAACACACAAAACTGTCAAAACTGTCTGGTTCAAATGTGCACGATCTTAAGATTAATTCCCCAAAAGCTAAAAAAGTAAAAACATTGTTACTCTCCTGGCCTGATAGATGTGTTGCCCAATCCTTAAGAAGAAAGGGCAATCCAAATCCACTAAAGCTCATCCTGGGGTTGGTCGAATAAAAACAATCTCTATCAACTCAGAACCCAAGTAAATTTAAAACACACAAACATAAGACAAATCCTAAATTTAAAGTATTTATCTCGTAAGGATTTGTGTCCTTCACTGGTGAAGAAAAACACAAAGTTCCAGTGACATTTATGAGAGACCTGTGTTACACCTGTGTCTCAATCGTTTATTTTGGAAAATGTGCTCCATTTATCAGCTCCTCTGCACATAGTACATCTGCAGTCCCCACTCGTGGGTAAAGTAGCCATGCGTCCTCAGTTACCAATCCTCGGTAACAATTTAGTCTTTCCTCCTCCTGAGGTCATTGACGTTCCCGTTGCCTCAGCTCCTGCCTCTGAGTCAAAGCGTTTCCTTTGTGCGCAAATACACGCGCACAGGTTCGTAAAATGGGCAAAGTTGTAGAGTTGTCCAAGTCATTTATGGCTACTTTAGATGAACGTGAGTTCCCTTCTTCAGTGTCACCCATATCTGGAAATAAAACGTGACAGAAATGAGAGTAAATGTCACTAGAGGGAGACATGTATGTCTGTATGTTTCTTCATTGAAAACAGAGTGTTGATGAGGAGGTGGACTCCTGGTCCTGACACTGACACTATCGTAAAATGTCAATTCAAACTGACCAAGGCACACGTTTTATGTCAAAAGTGTTGGATTTTTCATTTGTTTATGCTCTACCAGGATGTAAAAAAAGTGGAATTCACTTAATTTCTATTATAGCATGCTTATTTACACACAGGATACGAGTTAGTAGTCATTACAATGTGTGGATGTGTTGCTATATCATTGTGTGTTATTTGGCTGAGATACGGTTATTTTCGGATTTATCATTGTTTATACACTAACATGATGTAAAACTCATATATAAAGTGAAATTTACTCAATATCTATTAAAGCATGCTTATTTACCCACATACTATGAATTTGCAGTCATTACAATGTGTGATGAATGCAGTGTTTTTTAATGTCGTGCACATTATAAAACTGCCACTGGGCCATCTACGTGTGACTAAATATTTTCTTTCCATTTGATCCAGCACATTTACACCAAACTTGGTGATGTTGTAGTATGTTACCGTGTCTGGTTCAGCCTTTACCCCACTCAGATACAGCTGTATGGCAAGTGCTCTTAAATGCAAACATTTTTCTTTGGTTTGCACTGGTAGACAATGAGAGATACGCTGTAATTTTTCAGCACCTACGGGGTGAACAGCGACATTAACTTCTCGCCTTCGTTAGAAAGAGCTGCTTATCCAAAGTTATGTTGACACCGTTATGACAGGCAATGCTGTTTTGTTCAAATCGGTGAATAGCTGCATTTGCGTCTTTACGTACACGGGAAGCTGCCTTGATTTCATTGACTGTGCCAACCGGACTCGTCTTCTTGGCTTGTAATGCTTTTGCAAACTTTACTGACTTAAAAAAGTTATCTGTCGTGAGGTTCCTGTCCTTCCACGTGTAAGGCTCCACCTAATTTCAACGCCAGCCCCTGACCTGGCCTCCTCTCTTTCCAGGTATGGCGCACCATTTACCATATATTTAGTAGTAACATCAACAGCAAGCCAGAACTTGATGCCAAATTTGTCTGGTTTGCTGGCGATATACTGAATGAGGCTGCATCGTTAGAAATAGCTACTCATCCACAGTTATGTTGACACCAGGTTTTTTTTCACCAGTCAATGCAGTTTGGTTTAAATCGGTCCCAAATTTCAAAATAAATAGATATGTAAACATGAGAAAACTAAATGTAAATTTTAACAAGTAAGTGAGAAAATGTGTGAATGAATGAATGAATGAATCAATGAATCAATGGAGTGGTGTGTTGTACTTCAGATGTGTGTTTGCAAATAGTTGTGTGCACAAAGTCTCCATTGGGCTGCTGTTAATTCTTTGAACTTTGTAGGGATAGGCAGCCATTTGCTTTGACTTCGGTTTCACCTGTTTATCAGGGAGTTAATTTGCGATATTTTACTCGTAAGGTAAGGTCTGTTCATTGTCTAGTTAGATTTGTTTGTTATTTTGGCCTTTGCCCAACCTGAAGCCATTTGGCAATATTTTTGTTAATTATTGTAAATAAAATAATTTTAATTCATTCAGTGGTTTTGTGGCTATTTTTGAATCTTGAGGAAGTTGAGTGTCTGTAATGCCTGTAAAACCCTAACCCTAACCTGAGCAATCTTGTCCAAAATGTCAATTTCCATATCTTTTGTCACATTTATACCTTGGTTGGTCTTGTCATATGTCTCGTTGCCTTTTTTGCAGTTTCAATTCCACATCATAAAAAAAAGTCAGGACTAGGAAAGGGGGAAGGCCACTCACATACAGCTACTGATAAAAGTTGAGGGACTCTGGACTAACTCTCTGGAAGACAAGCTAGCTGTGTCCAGGGAAGATGTAGAGTCAAAACTGCCTGTCTCTTCAGCAAGTATAGGTGACTCTTCCTAAACAATATGCAAAACAGTGCGATCAAGTGGCAACTCAGTGATATCATCAAACTGCAGAGAGTACTATCAAAGTCAGGGTCCTCAAATTATAGTGTGAAGGTGTGAAGTCACCTCGAAGTTGTAGTTTTTCCTTGAAGAAAGTCTTTCAAACTCTAAGTTAGGTGTTTCAGGACGCATCACTTTTCATGTCATTTTTGCAGAGAATTTTACTAGAAGCAATAAAACCTGTATTGATGAGATGTAGATTGCAAAAATGATCACATACTAATCAGCTTGTGCTCTCACTATCAACATGACATAAACCAAACTGAATGAAAGGAGCGTTTGTCCATAATCCATTGCAGTATTAGTCACTGAATCGAGGACAAAGGGCAGCCAATTAAAGGCTTCATTTGGTTGACATACACTATGAGTTTAGCTGGTGCAGCTCAATACTTGTGCTGAGGTGAGGGAAAAGGACAGCAGCTTTTAACATTAAGGTTACACACACTGAGCGCTAGATGAATAGAATGTAAACTTGAGCAAAATTTAGAGGGTAGATTAAGAATGACCCAATAAATTGCAGTGACCTTGTGAATTTTCGTTGAAGTGCCTAATGAATTGCACGATTCAAAATTATCTATGTATAACCCTAACAAAACTTCTTTCTAATTATTTTGCTTAAAATAGCTTCCATCTTGAAAAGACTGGCCTGCTCTGGTGTGGTCATCAAAACAAGCTTTTCCAGAAACTGTTTTGAGTAAAAGCTCAGTAATTTTACCGAGAGACACATAAACAAAAGACTTCCTGGAGGTCCTGTCATACAAAAACTCTGTTGGCTCAATGATAGAGAAATTCTCACTGAAATATTTATTTCTTCTGTAATCAGCTGATAATGATCCTTTTTCCTGATGTATTAGTAAGTATTGTATAGATTAGTTTGTAATACAATGTTGCTTATTTCTTCAACAAAATCATTAATTTCAATCTTGTGTTTTGCAAAAATATCTTTGAGAACAGCAGATAAATGCAATTTAGAAAAGTTTAAGATATTAAGTTCCTCAACAATTTCCTGTATTGCATGTTTAGACACATGTACAACACGTTGCATACGAAGAAAAAGGGGAAGCTAATTTGTGCTCAAGTATTTTCGCATCAACATTCTCAACAC